>CM046341.1:11907487-12360279 GCA_025403435.1 Artocarpus heterophyllus
TATAGGCTGAAAAAAGGAAATAGTATTCTCTACTACAAGTATGCATGTGATTCAGAAAACAAGATTAGTTTACATCATTACTGAGACGCATCAACTATGTCGCGGTACATGCTTGATGAACTTTACATAGCAAGACTGCTCTAACCTGATTATTTTATTTTATTTTTTATTTCCGTCTTATTCATTTATTTATATTGCTGGCTTATTATTCTTGTAGCTTATGGCCTCATCTTCTTATGTTCTTTGTTTATGAAACATGCATTTATTGATTTAAAGTACTCTCACCGGGAGATGGCATTAGCAGCAATAAACGCCCTTAATGGATGCTACATAAGAGAGTGGGTGTTAATGTTTCTGAAAAAAAAGCTTTCATCTTTGTCCTCTTCTCGATGCATCACCGAAAGTTTTTTTTTTATTATTATTTTTTTTTGGGGGTGCGTCTCAGGGTTGTGATCAGCCATTAACTGTCCGGTTTACTAATCCTAAAAGGCCCAGGCCTGGAGATTCAAGGTCCCCTTATTTTCCCTCTTCCTTCCCCCTTTATTCCTTTAACAGACTCTTAACTCTTGGATGGGTTTGGAAATAATTTTTATCTGCTTGAGTGTGACAAAGGATTTCTATTATTAGTATTCGAGCATTATACTTGTCCAATTCTTATTTTTCTTGAATTATGATGCTAAATAATTGGTGGTAGGACCCATTTCTTTGTTTTTTGTTCAGTGCATGCTAATTTCATACCTCTTCTACAAGTTTCCAAGAAATCTCCCTACCTTCAAAATTAACATTTATCTTCTAGAAGGGTGGTCCGGCATTTGGAGGCCCAGATTTTGGTCCTCGTAATTAAATTTCTGCCCCTCACAAATTCTTGAGATTACTTATTAATTTTTCTCCTCAGTTGGTTACCTGTATTGTCTTCTTTATGTTTTCTTGCTCAATCTTATCAGACCAATACCTTATTTTGGTGAGCCCATGAGGGATAGAATTCCTCCTAATGCTTGGGTCCAACGGCTACTGCTAATATTCATGGGTTTCGAGGCCAGTTTCATACCTGTTAATATGGTAAGCATGGTCCTTTACACAACTTTCTATTTATAATATATTCATGTACCGAAATTTTTGGTGAAGGTCATCCTAAAGCACATTCAATGTAGTTCTCTACTAGTATTTCTCCTCTTATTGGGTCTTATGATGGGGATAATTTAATTAAATTAGAAAAAAAATGGAAAAAAAGGTTGTCCCTAATAGACGAAAGAGCATAAGGTGCTCAGCCAGTAGATTTTGGGTTCTCTGTACTGTACTGATGCTAGGGGAAACGACTTTTTTTAATTTAATTTTTATTTATACGCTAAAGTTGAGGATAATATCATGATCTCTAGTACTTCACTTTCTCAATCTCTCACTAAATGCAACTTTAATGCTGTCTTCTCTGGTTCAAAACTAGTTTTTGCTTGGGGAATGTTAGCGTATGCATTTTAGCTCATGTTGGCAACAAAAATAGGATATGCTTTTTCTTCTTGTTGAGAGAGCTAATCAGATAGTATCTCTAGGGCCATTTCTTGCTGCATTATAAACACACACACAAAAGTTGGTAGGAGTTTTTATAGCAAAGTCATGTTTGCTTATCTTGCTTTAAAATCTGTAGGGTGGCCATGGTGGGCCTGCAGATAGTCCCCTACTGTTGGTGTTATCATCTTCAACATTGCAATAGGTTTTCTATGGTGTTCTTGATGCTTTCTCTTCTTTTATCTTTTGTACTATAAAAAAATGGTCTCATTATGGATCTACTACAGAGTTCTAGCCAGCCTATGCCGCAAATAGCTCCAGTTGGTTAACAATTGTCTCCATTACAGAAGCCTATTCAATCACCTCAACGATTACCACCTTCCCTTCAACTGCATCCTCAAACTCCGGCGTCTTATTCACAGGCACAACCCCCTCCTCTTGCATCTCTACAGCAGCTTGGCCAGACACAGCTTCCTTATGCTTCGGGTCAAACAGCCATTAGTCAACCACTACAGTCACACCAGTTACTTGTTTCTAACGGACAACTACCCATTTCTCAGCCTCAGGTCCAGAATAGCATGGCCTCTGCCACAACACTTCAATCCCCTCCAAACATCAACTTACGACCCCTTCCTGTTGCTCCTGTCCAGCAGCAACAACAACTCCAGCCTCTTCAGCCATCACCTTCTCAGTTAGCTCAGATGCCGTCGCAACAGAAGCAAGCTCTTCAGGCAAGCTTTCTCAGTCATCTCGGCAAATATTCTCCAGCTGCAACAACAGTTACAGCTGATGCAACCATCAAATCAGGGTAGAGTCTTGCAGCAGGGTTCCCAGGATACGAAACAGCAGCAGGTATTTTGGTTTGGACTATATGATAAAATTGCAGGCATTATCTCATAGGCTTGAATGTAGAAACAGATTTATTTTGAATTCCTGAAACAATTTTTATTCAAGGAGAATTGTGGGAAGAAAACATAGACTTCGCATTATTGAGTTCAATTGCTAGGATGACGTAACGTCTTCATGCCTTGCTGTCTTAAATTCGTACGCGTCTGGTCGCGTGCAATAGCTCTCTCCCACTACCCGTCTACTCAGACACTTTTCATCTGTAGTTCCCCTGTGCTTCATCATCTCCTCTGTCTCTTTGGTTTTGTCTTTCGTTACATTACAAAACCCCAGAATATTAGGTTTTCAATGCCGTCCGTTTATTTATTTCTTACATGAAAGCTTCCTCTGAAGAACACATGGTATTTTTCTAGGCAACTGCTGGAACGCATGTGCAATTTTTAATACAAAACCCTTCACCTACTCCTTTGCCATGAGCTTGGAAGAAAATTCTGAAATAAACATTCATTTAGGTTATGTAAATGTGCCTTATCTTTCAAAGATTAGCTTCAACATGTGCATGGCGCATTAATAATTTTTGGTATCTTTTCACTGGGTAAACCTTAGTCAAAGGTATAGTTTGATATTTTCTTTCTGAAGAGTCGTTGTATCAAAGGAGGATTAGTGCTAAAACATTTCATTCTATTTGTTATTATGGTCTCAGTGGGGTGGGACTGCTGCTCAGGCCGTCACCAGCTTACCTGCCGCTACGGCATCTGCAGATGTGCCTTCATCCTCATCTGCTGCCACTGCTGTTCCTGTAAAATGCCCTTGGACAGAACACATCTCTCCAGATGGATACAAATACTATTACAATGGCATAACTGGTGAGAGCAAGGTGAGAAACTCCCACATTTTGCCTCTTTTCGGGCTTTTATCATTGGTTTTATGCAAGTCTGTGACTAAGTTAGTTTGCTTAAACAAAACGGGTAGTGGGAGAAACCAGAAGAGTTGATATTGTTTGAGCAACAGCAACAGCAGCAGCAGCAGAAGGCAACAACGTTGCAAGTATCAATCCCAGTCACTACCGAAATGCCACCGTCCAACAAGTTTCACAAACACCACAAATTCAGCTTCAATCTCAGTTCCAAATGCAGGCTGAACAGCAGTTTCAACAACCCTCTTTATCTTCGACTGTTGGATCTCTCTCTCTCTCTCTCTCTGGTCTTCTTTTGAATGTCTGGAAGTTCAGTTGTCAGTACTCATCGCTGACTTCATGCTTAATAATCCAGTAGCAGGCTTCTGGAATCTTAGGCCATCAAAATATTCAGGTAAAAAAAAGGATATTTTATTGTAAATTTATTTTCAAATAATAGTTCCTTTAATAGCACTCTGCAATTTAGTGATCAGGATTTCTGACTTCATTTTGGTAATTGGATCTTTCTTCTTAACTTCAGGCTACACACAATTACAAGGGTTGACCAGCTCGGTAAGTGATGCTTTCACACTTCCAAGGGATTGACAAATATTTAATGTGCCTTCTTCTCCTCCTCCTCCTCCTCCTCCTTCTTCTCTTCCAAAGGGTTAAATGTATTGTGTCTTTCAGTAGCAGCAGGCTGCTCAAGGCTGGACGTGGAAGAATAACCAAGCAGGTTTTTACCATTTTCCTTTCTGGTTACTCTGATGTTTGTTTTGAGCTTTTTTGGGAAGCCAAGATACTGGCCTTCTACCTTGAATTTGTTCGGATCAATTTGAGGAAATGGCCGGTTTTTGGGTTAGAATGTTTTGCGTTTAAAAAAAATTGTCATTTTCAATTAAGGAATTGAATTGCTACACAGTAAATGATGGCTTTACCATCAATTTCCTCACTTAAGAGAAAAGACTGGTTACACTGTAGTGATTTTTTCTTGTTGTTATAGCATGTGAGAGTTTTATACTGTTTATAACTAAAAAAGTGGTGAGAACTACTTTTGCCAAATGAGGGGTTAATAGTACAGTAGGAGATGGATAACCCTAGTAAATACAGGTCTATGTTGTTAGCTTTTCGTTTATTTAGTCGTTTGTTTCTCGGCTACCTTATTCTCATCTTCGAAGGTTTAGTGTAATGTTGCGAGTAGCTAATACCGAATATCGGTTCAAGTTGGGCGGGTTTTAGGGTCGCCATTTAACTGAACTAATTAAGCTTCTTAGTTTTGCCAAATGTGAAACGGTATTTGAATAAGAATATTGTATGATTTCGATCAAAGAAAAAAGAGTGGAAATTGCATTTCACGGACTTTTTTAAAAAAGCATTTGCTTCGCTCCCTCAACTTCCTCGCTATTTCCTCTCACTTTCCGTGCACAAGAAAATTCCAACAAAAAAAAAAAAAACACCAAGTGATGTTTTTTCTCATTCATTACATTGATCATTGACTTCCAAACGATAAGGTCGTCAATCTATGATAGTTTTTCGCTTTCGCGTCTCTCTAAAATTGCAGTCATGGTAAAATCTTGGTTTATTTAATCATTAATCATCAGGGACTCCCAAGCACATGAATTCTCTATAAACAGAAATAGATAATTGAGGGCTTGATCAAAAAGAAGAATCTACTTCAACCGATATGCCCTTAGGCACGGCCATACATAATATAAAAATCACACTTGGATTTTACGACTTCTTTCTACCTTCCAACAATAAAAAAGGCATTTTTGCTCTAGTGGTAAGACGTGTTTTAGCTATCGAATTAATTTTTAACAGATTAATTTGAGACTGTAAACAGTTTTGGAATGCACGTTGTAAATTTTTAATGTAAATAGTCACACATTAGACCGTTATTTGATGGCTAAAGCACCTTGCTCTACTTGTAAAGCAAAGTTGCATTCCCCATCACAATTGCTGAATGATTATCACCCCTTCAAAAAAGAATTAAAGATTATCATCTTAAACTAGATGTGTAAATGTGAGAAGATACTTTAACCTATATATCAAACCATTGCAGAATCAAAATTACCACATGATGAGATTTTCCTTATTATTTTACAATTTTTTATGACACAAAAGTCTAAAGGTATAGCATTAACTTCATAGAGTGTTGAGCCACATATTTAATAGCACCGAAAGTGTTGGGAGAAATTATTTATTTATGCCCTTTTCTCTTTGCGGTGACAACTTTCCACTTTTCTGGCCTACTCTCGTTGCAAGTTTTGGCAGATCTTTGCCACCCAAGTCCTAATTGTATTGAAGTTAATTGGCAACTGTTATAAGAAAAATTAACCACTTTAATTGTTAGAGAAATATTCAAGCTAAACGTGTATGTCAGGGTAAATTATTTAATCGGGGAAACAAAAATAACATTTGCATGTGTATGTCCAGAATAGCATGGCCTCTGCCACAACACTTCAATCCCCTCCAAACATCAACTTACGACCCCTTCCTGTTGCTCCTGTCCAGCAGCAACAACAACTCCAGCCTCTTCAGCCATCACCTTCTCAGTTAGCTCAGATGCTGTCGCAACAGAAGTAAGCTCTTCAGGCAAGCTTTCTCAGTCATCTCGGCAGACATTATCCCAGCTGCAACAACAGTTACAGCTGATGCAACCATCAAATCAGTGTAGAGTCTTGCAGCAGGGTTCTCAGGATACGAAACAGCAGCAGGTATTTTCGGTTTGGACTATATGATAAAATTGCAGGCATTATCTCATAGGCTTGAATGCAGAAACAGATTTATTTTGAATTGCTGAAACGATTTTTATTTAGAGGAGAATTGTGGAAGAAAACATGGACTTCTGCGTTATTGAGTTTCAATTGCTAGGTATGACGTAAATGTCTTCATGCCTTGCTGTCTTAAATTCGTACGCGTCTGTCGCGGGCAATAGCTCTCTCCCACTACCCGTCTACTCAGACACTTTCATCTGTAGTTCCCCTGTGCTTCATCATCTTCCTCTGTCTCTTTGTTTTGTCTTTCATTACATTTACAAAACCCCAGTATATTTAGGTTTCAATGCCGTCCGTTTATTTATTTCTTACATGAAAGCTTCCTCTGAAGAACACATGGTATTTTTCTAGGCAACTGCTAGAACACATGTGCAATTTTAATACAAAACCCTTCACCTACTCCTTTGCTATGAGCTTGGAAGAAAATTCTAAAATAAACATTCATTTAGGTTATGTAAATGTGCCTTATCTTTCAAAGATTAGCTTCAACATGTGCATGGTACATTAATAATTTTTGGTGTCTTTTCACTGGGTAAACCTTTAGCCAAAGGTATAAGTCTGATATTTTCTTTCCGAAGAGTCATTGTATCAAAGGAGGATTAGTGCTGAAACATTTCATTCTATTTGTTATTATGGTCTCAGTGGGGTGGGACTGCTGCACAGGCCATCACCAGCTTACCCGCCGCTTCAGCATTTGCAGATGTGCCTTTATCCACATCTGCTGCCACTGCTGTTCCTGTAAAATGCCCTTGGATAGAACACATCTCCCCAGATGGATACAAATACTATTACAATGCCATAACTGGTGAGATCAAGGTGAGAAACTCCCACGTTTTGCCTCTTTTCGGGCTTTTATTATTGGTTTATGCAAGTCTGTGAGTAAGTTTAGTTTTGCTTAAACAAAACGGGTAGTGGGTGAAACCGGAAGAGTTGATATTGTATGAGCAACAGCAACAGCAACAGCAGAAGGCAACAGCTTTGCAGCATCAATCCCAGTCACTACCTCAGCGTCCAACCGCCCAACAAGTTTCACAAACACCACAAATTCAGCTTCAATCTCAGTTCCAAATGCAGGCTGAACAGCAGTTTCAACAGCCCTCTTTATATTCGATGGTTAGATTTCTCTCTCTCTCTCTCTCTCTCTCTGTCTTCTTTTGAATGTCTGGAAGTTTAGTTGTCGGTACTCCTCGCTGACTTCATGCTTAATATTCCAGTACCAGGCTTCTGGAATCTTAGGACATCAAAATATTCAGATAAAAAAAAGGATATTTTATTGTAAGTTTATTTTCAAATAATGGTTCCTTTAATAGCACTCTGCAATTTAGTGATCAAGATTTCTGAATTCATTTTGGTAATTGGATCTTTCTTCTTAACTTCAGGGCTACACACAATTACAAGTGTAGACCAGCTCAGTAAGTGATGCTTTCACACTTCCAAGGGATTTAGAAATATTTAATGTGCCTTCTTCTCCTCCTCCTCTCCTCCTCCTCCTCCTCCTCCTCCTTCTTCTTCTTCTTCTTCTTCTTCTCTTCAAAGGGTTTAAGTGTATTGTGCCTTTCAGTGGCAGCAGGTTGCTCAAGGCTGGATGTGGAAGAATAACCAAGCAGGTTTTTACCAATTTCCTTTCTGGTTACTCTGATTTTTTTTTAGCTTTTTTGGGAAGCCAGGATACTGGCCTTCTACCTTGAATTTGTTCGGTCAATCTGAGGAAATGGCCAGTTTCTGGGTTAGAATGTTTTGCATTTAAAAAAAATGGCATTTTCAATTAAGGAATTGAATTGCTACACAGTAAATGATGGTTTTACTGTCAATTTCTGCACTTGAGAGAAAAAACTGGTTATTTGTCCGCAGGAGGACCCTGTTTGTGTTGTTTTTGTTTGTCCTTTAGTTTCTCTTTTTCTCCCCAAAGAAAAGCCTTCTAATGTAGAAGAAACCAGATGAAAAAAAAAATCTTAACGAGCATACTTTCTCTATGTGTCCCTCGTATTGAAGAGACAAATCAAAGGAAATCTTTGAATTCTGCATTGTGGCCTTTTAGTACTTTACACGATCATTCAACTATGTAGTAAAAGACTCTTAATTATTTATTTGTTTTTAATTTCCAGGATCAGGAGGAGCTTGAAGAAGAGTAGAATTTGGGCGTAGCAAGATGAGTGGTGAAAGCGACAGCCAAAATTTTTGAGCTTACAAGCGCCAAATGTAACATGTAGCTTTTGGAGTGATTTTTCCTTTACAATCTCATTAGTTGGTCACTCTCTCATTTTTTTCTCTGTGTTAGGTTTTACAGTCTCACTAATATTTAACCCCTGTGCCAAATTATACGGTGATTGGAAGGATGGTAGAAACCGTTAGTTAGAACGACTTTTACTGTAGCATGTGAGAGCTTTACACTGTAGCGATTTTTTTATTGTTATTATAACATGTAAGAGTTTTACACTATTTGTAACTAAAAAAGTGGTGGGAACTATTTTTGCTAAATGAGGGGTAAATGGTACAGTAGGAGATGGATAGCCTTAGTAAATTCAGGTCTATGTTGTTAGCTTTTCATTTATTTAGTCGTTTGTTTCTCGGCTGCCTTGTTCTCATCATGGAAGGTCTAGTTGTAAAGTTACGAGTAGCTAATACCGAATATCGGTTCAAGTTGGATGGTTTTTAGAGTCGCCATTTAACTGAACAAATTAAGCTCGTTAGTTTTGCCAAATGTAAAACGGCTTTTGAGTAAAGGCTATTATATGATTTCGATCAAAGAAAAAAGAGTGGAACTTGCATTTTATCGACTTTTTTAAAAAGCATTTGCTTCGCTGCCTCAACTTCCTCGCTATTTCTTCTCACTTTCCACGCACAAGAAAATTCCAACAAAAAAAAAAAAACACCAAGTGATGTTCTTTCTCATTCATTACATTGATCATTGACTTCCAAACAATAACGTCATCTATCTACGACTTCTTTCTACCTTCCAATAGTAGAAAAAAGGCAATTTTGCTCCAGTAATAAGACGTGTGTTTTAGCGGTCGAAATAATTTTTTAATAGATTGATATGAGACTACAAGCAGTTTTGGAATGTAAGTTGTAAATTTTTTATGTAGATAGTGGTGCATTAGACCGTTACAATTCTAATTTGATGACTAAAACACCTTGCACTACTTGTGAAGTAAAGTTGCATTCCCCATAACAATTGTTGAATGATTATCATGCCTTAAAAAAAGAATTAAAGATTATCATCCTAAACTAGATGCGTAAATGTGAGAAGATACTTTAACCTGTATATCAAATCATTGCAGAATCAAAATTACCACATCAGATGAGATTTTCCTTATTATTTTACAATTTTTTATGACCCCAAAGTCTAAAGGTATAGCATTAACTTCATAGAGTGTTGAGCCACATATTTAATAGCACCGAAAGTGTTGGGGCAAATTATTTATTTATGCCTTTTTCTCTCTGCGGTGACAACTTTCCACTTTCCTGGCCTACTCTCGTTGAAAGTTTTGGCAGATCTTTGCCACCCAAGTCCTAATTGTATTGAATTTAATTGGCAACTATTATAAGAAAAAGTAACCACTTTAATTGTCAGAGAAATATTCAAGCTAAACGTGTATTTCAGGGTCAATTATTTAACAGGGGAAATAAAAATAACACTTGCATGTGACTGTAAATAATATTTCTTCACTTTTCCAAGCAATTCATTGCAACCAATTTTGTCCCTATTTTCAACATTGGTGTGAAAGCATAAAGGAGAGTTGTCTTACAGTATTATTCTTGTGACCCCTGTAGCTGATCAACTAGTGAGAAGTAGACTCATGAGTTAAACTATAAGATATATGCAACAATTCATTAAACTCCACAGGAATGGATCAACGGTTTCCACATAGATCTCATGAGACATGCAGGAAAATTAGGGAAGGAAACTTGTAAGTAAAAGTAAGGAAAAATACGTGACAATACCTGATATATTTTAGTTGGCTCTTCTTCTTTGTCCGTTTATCTCAAAGCTCATGTAAGCATTTTTTATATGTTGTAGCTCCCCAGTGACATCTCTCATGTTCATTCTTTCCTTTGGTGATTTGTTAAACCCCACGGGAATGGAGGTGATTTAGGAGAAAATGGTGAACAAAAATTCTTTAGGAATTCCTTTGACGGTCTTTGGTTTTGGGAGGCAACATGGGAAAAGAAAAGAGACAAAAGTGGGGTCTTTGAGGGTCGTCTAATTGCTCCATCGAACTCATGATTAATTAAGCTTCTAGGTAACTTAGATGAATTAAAATTTGGCTTAGTTCTCGTTAATTGTGGTGCCATTCTCTCTCATATGGTGGGTGGGTTTTGTGACTCAAAGAAGCAACAAGGACAATCATTATCATGTGAAACATGATTCAAGGGTTACTATTTGTACCTTGTTCTTTCTTACAAGCTTCTCACTAAACAGATAAATCCTTATACTGTCACTAATGACTAACTTAATTGACAAGAGGTCTTAATATCTGATAAGTCTCCTTCTATTTTTCAAATACAGTGACACGCCAAGCACAACATGAACCTATATTTATATAAGTTTAATCATGTACTGATTTTGACTGTGTTGAGTCTCTAAATTTATTCTAGGCTTAATAAAAATCTATATTTGACTTTTTCAGTATCTAGACTCGGTAATGACATAGTTTTTTACAGTGTCATTTTCCAAGTTTGCATAGCATTTCTTACCGAAATTGCTACTCGTATAACTCCGATTTAAAGTACTTAGCAATTAAGGATCTAATATGTGTTAGAGCGCTTCTCGGTATACTGCTAACTTCGTACTGCACTCAAAAAAATTCTAGTAATTAAATTTCACAAGTTATTTATGTGCCAACCTTTTTTAGATTAGAAAGCAAAAATCCTTATATTCATACTCGTGAATTTAAGGAAGTTTGTTGCCACTTTTTACAACTACCTTGACATTACCGATTCCATTTAATTGAAATTTTTTTCCTTTCTCTCTAAAATATTATGACGACCCGTCTTTTCGGACAGTCACTTTACTTACTTAAAACATCACTACTTAAACAGTCTAATTTTTGTACTGCTTAACTTTAAATAGTCCAATTCTTACACTGCATTACTTTTACAATGTGATTTTCATACTACATAACTTTATTAGTATACTTTCTTACACTGTATTTTTCTAATACTGTATAATTTTTTATATTATTATACAATATTTTTTCATAAACTGTATTTTTGTCTTAACATAATCCTTAAATTACTACATTTTTAATGTACTCAACATGCTCGGGTGTTATAATATACCATCCTTAAAAATTTTCATCCTCAAAAATTAAAACCTTCTTGGATGGTTCATCTCTCTTATCACCCTTTTTGTTCTTAACATGCTTTCTTATATCATTACTTTCTTACTAAAAACTAAGCTTCCATCTTAGAACTTCAACAATTTTCATCATGTTATTGACATATTCCTTTAAATTGTACATTGCACTTCTACTGTGCAATTCTGATCTTTCAAGTTTGAGTGTAGTTTCCATTCATCTAAGGGTTTAGCATTCTACCAATGAATGCTATTCTTGAAAATAGGGTTTATTTTCATTTAGATCGCATCATGACTACCAAAAGATAAAGTTCAAAAAGGTCAAAGTATTAAGAAATGTTTTCAAAGTTTTAAGATACAGTTGACGAACTGTTTTATATAATTATAAATTGAAGTTTTAAGCTATGATTTAATAAATGTTTCTTATTAAGTTTTAAGAAATGATTTGAAATAGTTTTAAAGTCAAGTGTTAAACGATGACTCAACTTAAATTATGACAAAAGTCACAACAGTTTTTAAAGAACGCTTTAAAGGATAATGATGGTAAAAAAAAATTATTTCAGTATTTTTCTTACTAAGTAAGTAAGATTAATGTTTAAGAAACAATATTTAAGAAAGTTAAGCGACTACCTGAAAAGGCGGGTCGTCACAAATATAAAGCCAAAAGCTGTCATTATTCTTTAAGACCTTGATCCATCGTTAGCCTTTGGTTTTTCAAGTGGCTTTAGAATATTGTTATTCTTGCCATCAAATAACCATTTGTACATATCGTTCCCTTTGTACCACTAATGAAGAGAGAGAGAGAGATCAATGAACGCTAATATTGTTATAGGTTTGAGAATTAAACAAACAAAATGCGCACTAATTAAGCTATCAACAACTATCTTTAAGGGTCCATTTAAAAAAAAAAAAACTAAGCTTTATAGGTTAGGTGTATTTTCTATTTTCCTCACAATTTCTTCTCACTTTTCGAGCTAAAAAAATAAAATTAAATAAAGGACAAGAAGAAGAGTTTACATTTACACCGCTGTCAACAACTATCTTTAACAGTCCATTCAAAAAAAAAAAAAAAAAACTAAGCTTTACAGGTTAGGTGTATCTTCTCTTTTCCTCACAATTTCTTCTCACTTTCCGAGCTAAAAAATAATAACAAAAAAAAGAACAAGAAGAATAGTTTATATTTACTCCATCGTCAACAACTATCTTTTAAGGGTCCATTTAAAAAAAATAATAATAACTAACCTTTACAGGTTAGGTGTATCTTCTCTTTTTCTCACAAGTTCTTCTCATTTTTTGAGCTAATAAATAAATAAATAAATAAATAAAGAATAAGAAGAATAGTTTACATGCACTTCACTGTCAACAACTATCTTTAAGGGTCCATTAAAAAAAACCTAAGCTTTATAGGTTAGGTGTATCTCCTCTTTTCCTCACAAATTCTTCTCACTTTCTGAGCTAAAAAAATAAAAATAAATAAAGAACAAAAAGAATAGTGTACACTTACTCCATTCACATTAGTGTTGTGTTCATCATTGACTCCCAAATGGTAATATTATCTCCTTAAGTCTTTATTATTATTATTATTATTACTATTATTATTATAATATACTTCTTGCTTCTTCTATCAGACTTCTAAGAAATTGCCTTTCGAAATATCCTTAAGTCTCACAATTTCTTCTCACTTTTCGAGCTAAAAAAATAAAAATAAATAAAGAACAAAAAGAATAGTTTACATTTACTCCATTGTCAACAACTATCTTTACGGGTCCATTTAAAAATAAAAATAAAAAAAAAACTAACTAAGTTTTACAGGTTAGGTGTATCTTCTCTTTTCCTCACAATTTCTTTTCACTTTCTGAGCTGAAAAATAAAAATAAATAAAGAACAAGAAGAATAGTTTACATTTACTCTGTTGTCAATAACTATCTTTAAGCGTCCATTTTTAAAAAAAAAAAAAAACCTAACCTTTACAAGTTAGGTGTATCTTCTCTTTTCCTCACAATTTCTTCTCACTTTACAAGCTAAAAAAATAAAAATAAATAAAGAACCAGAAGAATAGTGTACATTGACTCCATTCATATTAGTGTTGTGTTCATCATTGACTCCCAAACTGTAATATTATCTAATTAAGTCTTTATTATTATTATTATTATTATTATTATTATTATATACTTCTTGCTTCTTCTATCTGCCTTCTAGGAAATTGCATTTCGAAATATCCTTAAGTCTCACAATTTCTTCTCACTTTCCGAGCTAAAAAAGTAAAAATAAATAAAGAACAAAAAGAATTGTTTATATTTACTCCGCTGTCAACAACTATCTTTAAGGGTCCATTTAAAAAAAAAAAAATAAGCTTTACAGGTTTGGTCTATCTTCTCTTTTCCTCACAATTCTTCTTACTTTTCTAGTAAAAAAAATAAAAATAAATAAAGAAAAATAGGTTACATTTACTCCGCTATCAACAACTATCTTTAAGGGTCCATTAAAAAAAAAAAAAAACTAAGCTTTACAGGTTAGCTGTAATTTCTTTTTTTCTCACAATTTCTTCTCACTTTTCTAGCTAAAACAATAAAAATAAATAAAGAACAAGAAGAATAGTGTACATTGACTCCATTCATATTAGTGTTGTGTTCACCATTGACTTCCAAACGGTAATATTATCTCCTTAAGTCTTTATTATTATTATTATTATTATTATTATTATTATTATTATATACTTCTTGCTTCTTCTATCTGCCTTCCAGGAAATTGCCTTTCGAAATATCCTTAAATCTCACAATTTTTTCTCACTTTCCGAGCTAAAAAAATAAAAATAAATAAAGAACAAGAAGAATAGTTTACATTTACTCCATTGTCAATAACTATCTTTAAAGGTCCATTTAAAAAAAAAAAAAAAAAAACCTAATTAAGCTTTACAGGGTAGGTGTATCTTCTTTTTTCTTCACAATTTCTTCTCATTTTTTGACCTAAAAAAATAAAACTAAATAAAGAACAAGAAGAATAGTTTACATGTTCTCTGCTATCAATAACTATCTTTAAGGGTCTATTAAAAAAAAAAAAAAAAAAAAGAAGAAGAAGAACCTTTTCTTTACAGGTTAGGTCTATCTTCTCTTTTCCTCACAATTTCTTCTCACTTTTCGAGCTAAAAAAATAAAAATAAATAAAAAACAAGAAAAATAGTGTACATTGACTCCATTCATATTAGTGTTGTATTCATCATTGACTTCTAAACGGTAATATTATCTCCTTAAGTCTCTATTATTATTATAAACTTCTTGCTTCTTCTATCTACCTTTCAGGAAATTGCCTTTCGAAATATCCTTTAAGTCTCACAATTTCTTCTCACTTTTCTAGCTAAGAAAATAAAAATAAATAAAGAACAAGAAGAATAGTGTACATTGACTCCATTCATATTAGTGTTGTGTTCATCATTGACTTCCAAATGGAAATATTATCTTCTTAAGTCTTTATTATTATTACATACTTCTTGTTTCTTCTATCTGCCTTCCAGGAAATTGCCTTTCGAAATATCCTTAAGTCTTACAATTTCTTCTCACTTTTCGAGCTTAAAAAATAAAAATAAATAAAGAACAAGAAGAAGAGTTTACATTTACGCTGCTATCAACAACTATCTTTAACAGTCCATTCAAAAAAAAAAAAAAAACTAAGCTTTACAGGTTAGGTGTATCTTTTCTTTTCCTCACAATTTCTTCTCACTTTTCGAGCTAAAAAATAAAAATAAATAAAGAACAAGAAGAATAGTTTATATTTACTCCATCGTCAACAACTATCTTTTAAGGGTCCATTTAAAAAAAAAAAAAAACTAACTAAGTTTTGCAGGTTAGGTGTATCTTTTTTTTTTCTCACAATTCTTTTCACTTTTCAAGCTAAAAAAATAAAAAATAAATAAAAAAAATAGGTTACATTTATTTTACTGTCAACAACTATATTTAAGAGTATATTAAAAAAAAAAACTAAACTTTACGTTTTAGATATATCTTTTTTTATTATAATTTTTTTTTTACTTTTTGAGCTAAAGAAATAAAAATAAATAAAGAACTAGAAAAATAATATACATTTATCCTATTCATTGTGCGCATCATTGACTTCAAAATGGTATGATTTTCTTCTTTTAAGTCTTTATTATTATTATTATTATATACTTCTTGCTTCTTCCATCTATCCTCCAGGAAACTGCCTGTCAAAATATACAAAGCAAATGCGCAACAACTGTTTTTTTGTCTTGGAGCTAAATTGTTTAAATAATACTCATAATCCCGAGCCTGATCTTATCATTTATTTATTTTTCCCAACTTTACCAATACACCTCATCTCTTTCTCTCATATTAAAAACTTACCCAAAAAGAAAGCCTCTCATAATCAAGAGAGTAACAGTACTAGTATCTATGACTATGGCTGTTGTTGTTTCTTCTTCTTCTTCTATCCCGAATTATTCATACAAGTACGATGTGTTCATCAGTTTCAAGGGTGAGGACACTCGTAATAATTTTACCAGTTATCTTTACGATGGCTTATGCGAGAATCAAATTGAGACCTACATCGACGAGGAAAGTCTAAAGAAAGGGGAGAGAATTTCAGAGCTATTGACAGCAATAGAGGAATCACGCCTTTCACTGATTGTCTTCTCCAAGGATTACGCTGCTTCAAGATGGTGTTTAGATGAATTGGTGAAAATACTCGAATGCAAGAAGAGATGGCAGATCGTCATACCTATCTTTTATCATGTCCATCCAACAAATATAAGACACCAAAGGGAAAGTTATGGTGATGCTTTTGTTGAACATCAAAAACGTTGTCACATGAACAAAGTGGAAGAGTGGAGGAATGCTTTGAAAGAAGCAGCTGATCTATCTGGGTTTCATTTGCAGCAAGATCATCAGTAAGTGGTAGATTATATAAATATATTATATCATAATCATGCCTAATGAATAAGAGGGTATACTACAAAAAATACCCAGCCGAAACCTATAAAGAGTTTTCTTCGTTGCTTTATTTCTATTTTTAGTCCCTCATATCAAACTAAAGATCATGAGATCTTAATTAGGATCTAGATTATTTGTAAAAAAATACGACTGTATTCATGTATGTATTTTTGATTGTAGCATATTTATTTTTTCATATTTTATATTTATGCACAATTTTTACCATTTCTCACCAACAATCAATTTTTACCACAATTAAACCTTAAAAAACGATGGAAAATAAGAAAAAAAATTCTAAAAAGAGGTGAAGGATATTTAGGTTTTTTTTTTTTTAATGATCAAAACCCTCCTTTGACGGGAGAAGACAAGGATTTAACAAGAGTCAAAAGTCAAATTTTTTGAAACCAATAATTGTTCCACTTGCATCATTTCTCTGTAGACTGTTCGTCATGATACATCAATATTGCTTTAGATCATAAATTAAGAATATCTGTTCCATAAAATAATAATATACTAAGAATATGTACTTATCTTAAAAAAAAAGAGAGAGAGAGAAGAATTCTAAACGTTAAATTTTCTCGTGTCATCCATATACATATACATATTGCTAAAATCGTGTCATCCATATATAATACATAATAATTAACACCATAATTTTCTACCAAAAAGAAAAAAGAAAGAAAGAAAAGCTAATTAGTAGCAAACTAAGCACATAATAGAAAAGAAAAACCGCAAAAAATTAGGCCAAGCAAATCTCTAGGCTAGCCAACCACACAATCACACACACCTGGCTTATTGACTTTTTACGTCACGATCATGAAGATGTTGTGCCATAGAAATCTAACAACTCACGCCATTCAATCACATGGACAAAGTGATATTCGTATTCTTTTAATCTTTAATCTTGATTAATTCTTTTAACCTTTAAGTTTGTGTCTTGATAGATGCAGCTCGACCAAATTACAATTTACAAGCATTAGGATTTGAACTAATTATTAAGAAAAAATCTAAGCTAGTAGCTACTTTAATGAATCTGCTTCCTGTTTGTTTGTTTTTATTTTTATTTTTTTCACTTCACTAAACAACTATTTTCTTTTTATTTATGATAGTTCCGAAGCCAAATTTGTCAAGAAGATTGTCGAAGACGTTTTAGAGAGATTATACAATTTCCCGTTAAGAAATGTTGCTGATGATTTTCAAGGTTTAGTTGGGATAAGCAAACGTCTTGAGAAAATAGAATCACTGCTATGTGTTGGCTCCCAAGATGTTCGCATTGTAGGCATTTGGGGCATGGGCGGTATAGGAAAAACAACCCTCGCTCAGGCCTTGTACAATCGATTCTCTTTTGAGTTCGAAAGTTGCTTTTTTACAAATGTGGAGGAAGATGTACGTAAACACGGACTGGAGAATTTGATGGAAAAAATGTTTTGCAAATTACTGAAGCGTGAAAGTGTAGATATGGACAGCTCCTTCAAAGATGATCAGCTTCGTCGTAGAAAGGTTCTTGTGGTTCTTGATAATGTCGACAAGTTCAAACAACTAGAATGTTTAGTTGGTGAAAATGATGTTTCACTTGACCTTTTTCAAAGAGAAAAGGGTCGGTTTGGTGTTGGAAGTAGAATCATTATAACGAGCAGGGATAAGAAATTGCTTCAGAGAAAAGCTTATGATAAGATCTATGAGGTTGATGCATTAGATTCTAACGAAGCACATAGTCTCCTTTATCTAAAAGCCTTTAAAAGAGATTCACTTGTAACAGATTATACAGATCAAATAGAGAGAGTACTTGACTATGCAAAAGGCAATCCATTAGCTCTAGAAGTTATGGGTTCCTACCTTCATTCTAGGACTAAAGAAGAATGGGAAAGTGCATTGAGTGAACTGAAAAGAGCTCCACATGAAAGTGTTCAGGAAGTGTTGAGAATAAGTTATGATGCTCTAGATCGTTTAAAGAAGTCTATTTTCCTTGATATTGCATGCTTTTTTAAAGGGAAGGCTAGAGATTTTATAGAGGGAATATTAGGTAGTGAGTCTCACATAGGGATTAATGTTCTCATTGAAAAATCCCTCATAACTATAAAAGATGGTAGGCTCCAGGTGCATGATTTAATACAAGAGATGGGATGGGAAATTGTTCGTCAAGAATCTCGTAATGAGATTGCCGAACGTAGTCGGTTATGGGACGCTCAAGATGTCCTTCATGTTTTGAAAAGCGATAAAGTAAGTTGTTAAGTACATTTACACTCCTTTTTTTCATAAAATTTAAAAGCTTAATTTCTAAAATCAAAACGTTATTAACTCGTGATATGAATCATTGCAATCAAGTATGTATTGGATATATGTTACTTTATAGGGATTTCTTTTTTACTATTTTGATTGCTCATATTATGTATAAATTTTCTTCACAGTGTCAGGGTATGAAACATATTGAAGGAATATTCTTAGATATGTCTAAGATTGATGAAGATCTAAGCCTGGAACCTGCAATTTTTGAAGCGATGTCTAGTTTGAGATTGCTTAAAATTTACAACTTTTATCACAAGAATACTGGCGAGAAGTGCAAATTAGTATACCTTTATCAAGGTCTTCGTTATCTTCCTAGTTCACTTAGATATCTCAACTGGTCCAACTACCCCTCGAAAACTTTGCCTGCAAAATTTAGACCAGAATCTCTTGTTGAACTTAAAATGCGGGGCAGTCAACTTAAGCAGCTATGGGATGGAGTTCAGGTATTTTCTATATTTGTAATTGTTGTTGTTGTTGTTAAAATGATACAATTAGGAGTGTAAATTACAAAAATTGCTCGACTTTATGGCGAGTATCAAATATAGGATTAAAAAAAAAAACCTAGAAGTATCAAAGTTATTTCAATTGATCATATCATTAAAAAAAAATTTGATGAGGCACATTTAGAAATATAGGATTAAAAAATAAATAATACTAAAATACACAATTTATTTTAAACAATACGTATGTTTAGGTCAAATATTATATATACACAGTTTTGAAAAAAAAAATATTTTGACGAGGGCAAATGAAATATAAAATTAATTTGAGACTCATATGAGAAGTTTAAATATAAAGGGAATGTTTGAAAAAAGTTACTTTATCGTAGCAATTACAAAACAGAATTATTTATAAAGATCACATTCAACAAAATAATATTTTAGAGGATTATTGCAAAAAAATACTTCAAAAATTTTAGTGGCAAAAAAGTAAAAAAATGGAAATATTAGTCAAAACGAAGAAAAAAGTCCATAAATTTGGAGATATATGAGATAATTCTATTTGAATATAAAATTGAAAAAGGTAAATCAATCAAAATACTTGTTTTAGTAAAAGCGTGTGTTTCCTTCTTATATTATAATTCAAATAAAAAGCTAATTAGAGAGTACATATGAAAAAGAAAATAATATTTATATAATGACACATTTTGAAAAAAAAATATTGCAGTAGTGAAGTTACAAAAATAAAAGTATGTATAAAGGTTTAAGAAATATATTTTATAGTGCTTTACGTAAAACATATAAAACTTTAGGAGTAAGGAAAGTAATAACAGAAAAAAAAAAGGGAAAAAAAAAAACGAAACCACAAAAGGTTTAAATAACTTGACCATTTTAAAATTCTCTCTATAGATAGATAGATAGAATATTATTCTTATATTACTTTTTTTTAATTATATATAAAGATCTCCCTGTTTTATTCCTTGTCATATTGTTTGATTTCTATAGGTGTAAAAAAGCATATTTGACAAGATATTTAAGCCTTTTTTTTTCCGTTACAGCCTCTTGGAAATCTAAACAATATTGATATCCATTTCTCTGAGCAACTGGTTAAAATCCCACAACTAGTTAAAAAAAAAAAAAAAAAACATGAAAAGATAAAATAGTTTGGCCATTTTTTGAATAATTCCACAACGTAACTCTCAATAGATATAGATTATTATTCTTATATTGTTTTATTTTAATTTAAAGATCTCTCTATTTCTTTTCTCATTTTTTTTTGTATTCTATACAGTGTAAAAGAAATTAGTTAAGCTATTATCTCTTTTTAATTGTTACAGCCTCTTGGAAATTTGAAGCGTATTGATTTGAGTCACTCCAAGCAACTGGTTAGAATCCCAGATCTCTCTCACGCATCAAGACTTGTTAGTGTCGATCTTCGTCAGTGTACAAGTCTAGTAGAGATTCCACCACTAAACTTTCAAAGCCTTTTTGGATCTCTTAACCTCTTTGGCTGCACTAATTTGAAAATTCTTCCGGAGATATCTGGGAATGTCAGAGAATTAAGATTAGGCTGGAGTGGAATTAAAGAATTACCCTCATCGATTAGATCCCTTGAAAACCTTATTCTTTTAAATGTTATGGGCTGTAAAAACCTGGAAAAGCTGCCGGAGCTTCCAAGGAATATAGAAAGATTAGAATTGGCAAAGACATCAATACGAGAGATTCCTGCGGCATCGATTGATTGTCTCCATCGTGTCAAGTCCATTCATATGTATGATTGCCAAAGGCTTGAGAGTTTACCATCCAACATTTCTAAGTTGAAATCTCTTGCATATTTTGACCTCCATGATTGCTCAAACTTGAAACATTTCCCACAAATCTTGGAGCCTATGGAAAATTTACACTCTCTTTGGCTACATGGAACAGATATCCGAGAATTTCCCTCACCAATTGAAAATATATTGGGGCTTTATTATCTCAGCATGTATGGGTGCAGAAATCTTCATACCATGCCAGAGTGCCACAGCAAATTAAGTTGTCTTGGTTTGCACTCCTTACAACAACTGGATTTGGGATACTGTCGTATACTTGAAGTGCCTTGTTGGATTAGCGATTTATCCTCTTTGACTGATATTAATCTAAGAGGAAACATGCTTACCAGTATACCATCAAGTATAATGAAACTATCTGAGCTTAAGTATCTTAAGCTATTGTCAAAACCTCCTATCTCTGCCAGAACTTCCATTGTCCGTGCAAAGACTTCACGCAATCGGATGCACGTCAATGGAGATGGTACTAACGAGCATTATGTGGCATAGTTCAGGCAATTTTTGGCCTACAGACCTCGAATTTTTGTTTTGCGAGTGCCTGAGGTTGGATCAGAATTCAGTGGCGATGGATTTCTTGTGTAAAATTATTCGCATTGGAGCGATTCTCAAACAAAAAGATGAAGATGAAGATGAGCAACGGGTATAAAAATATACAACTTTTAATTTATGTTGTTGAAGTAAATTTTGTGTGGTTTTTTTCTTAAACACTGTAATCTATTTCATGTTACAGAAACTCAAGAACTATTCAATAAAAGCTTGCTATCTGGGAAAGAAAATTCCAAAGTGGATACGCCATCAATCCGAGGGGTCGTCAACAATAACTATAAAGCTTCCACCAAATTGGCATAGCTCCAACTTCTTTAGTTTTGTCACGTGCGTTGTCCTTTCATTTGAGGAGCTCTACTGGTATGAGCACGCAGAGGAGGTTTATGTTCTTATATACTGTGAATTACATATGAAAACTAAATACGGTCGAAGCTACAACTGTGGTTCTTATTTGAGCTTGCAAAAACTAGACTTTAGTGAAGATGGGCAAGAAAAAGGAGAAATGCTTAGATCGGATCACGTGTTCATGTGGCTTGACCCCTATCATGGCATCCTTCAGTATGATGACTATGTTGATGCAGTAGAAATGTCATTCGTCTTCTCTTGTGAAGCAATTGAAAAAGCTATAGGACATGAACGTTCTTTTAAATACCAAGTGAAAAGGTGTGGGGTCCACCTGTTATATATTGAAGAAGAAGTGATCAATGAATTCAACATGAGCATCCAGCAATGCGTGAAATACATGGTAAAAGCAGGGGCACGTGGTATCAGCATTCTCCAATGTATGAACAACTTCGAGGAATGTGATCAACCAAAGCGTAAAAGGCCCAGGCTTGGGGATTCAATTAGGTACCTTTATTTTCTCTCATCCTATGTTTTGCCTTTCCTTCCATTGGCAGACAAGTTAAACTCTTCAGGTTTGGGAACATTTTCTATTTGTTCGAGTGTGACAAAGGATTTCTGTTATTAGACTTTTGGTAGTATCCGAACATTATATTTGCCAATCCTTACTTTCGTTGAAATTTGATATTGCCAAATATCTGTTGGTAGGAGTAGGACCTAGTTTTTTTATTTTCAGACATGCATGCTAATTTGGTACCTCTTCTATAAGTTGCCAATACATCTTCATGAATTTGACATTTGTCTTTTCCAGGGGTGGCCCAGCATTTGAAGGCGAGTTGCATCCAAGATCTGGTGACAAGACATCACCGGTTAATTTGGTAAGCAGCACGATGCTTCATATGACTTTCTCTTTATTATTTTTTTCTTCCCCTTGCAAGGATAATTATTCGTGTACAAAACTTTTGGTGAAGATCACGTTACATTAAATATAATATTTTACTATAGTTTTCTACTAATTTTGCTCCCCTTATTGGATCAAAAAAGGATTGTCTGATTATATTAGGAAAAAAAGAAAAAAGAAAAAAGAAAAAAGAGTTTTCCTTGGTAAAATACATACATATAATGTGCTCGTTCTCAACCAGTAAGTTTTGTCTGTATTGGGGCTAGAAGAACTTGTTTTATTTTTATTTTTTTGCCATGCAAGTGTTGGAGATCGTATTAGGATCTACAAGTACTTCCTTCTCTCTAACTCTAACTAAATGTTACTTTGATGCTTTCTTCTCTGGTTCCATAGTAGTTTTTGATTGGTGAATGTTAGCCTATGCATTTTAGCTAATATTAGCAATAATAATGGGATATTCTTTTTCGTCTTATTGAAAGAGCTAATCAGATAGAATCTCTTGGACCCTTTATTGACGTAAGTTTCTGATTTTATTGACGCAAGTTTCTGATAGTTTTTATAGCAAACTCATTCTTGCATATCTTGCTTTAAAATTTTGTAGGGCATCCATGATGGTCGTGCAGAATGTCCCCTACCTGCGGTGTCATCAACTTCATCATGGCAACAGGTTTCCTGTGGTTTTTATGATGCTTGCTCTTCTTTTCTCTTTTATACTATAAAAATAAAATTAACGGTCTATTTGTGGATCTATTACAGAGTTTTAGCCAGTCCACGCTGCAATTAGCTCCAGTTAGTCAGCAAATATCTCCATTGCATATGCCTATTCAATTACCTCAACAATTACCACCTTTCCTTCAACTGCATCCTCAAACACTGGCATCTTATTCACAGTCACATCCCCCTCTTTCCTTTTTTCAGCAGCTCGGTCAACTTTGTTATTCTTCTGGTCAACCAGCCATAAGCCAACCACTACCGTCACAACAGTTAGAATGTTCAAACGGGCAACTACCCATTTCTCAGCCTCAGGCCCAGCATAGCCTATCTTCCGCTGCACCACTTCAATCCCCTCTGAACATCAACTTACAACCCCTGCCTGCTGCTCCTATCCGACAACAATTTCATCCTCAACAATCACCTTCTCAATTATCTCAGATGCTGTCACAACAGAAGCAAGCTCTTCAGGGAAGCTTTCAGTCGCCTTGGCAGGCATTCTCCCAGCCGCAACAACAGTTAGGACTGTTGCAACCGTCAAGTTCCCAGGATACCAACCAGCAACAGCAACAGCAACAGGTATTTTAGGTCTGGACTATATGATGAAATTGCAGCCATTATCTCATAGGCTTGAACCCAGAAACAAGTATATTTTGAAATTCCAGAAATGATCTTTCTTTAGAGATGAAAATATAGACTTGCTGTTGTAAACAAGTATGCGTCTGTCTCTGGTGTCTTTTCACTGGGAAAGCTTTAGCTGCCACATGATGTAGAAAGTTCACATATTCATGAGATTGAAGTTTTCTTTCCTTAAGAATCTTTTCATTTAATTAAAGGAGGCTTAGTGTTGTAATTTGCATTGACTGCATGTTGAGCATTCCATTTGATATTATGGTCTTAGTGGGCTGGAACTGCCGGGCAGGCCGTCACCAGCTTACCTGCCACTATAGCATCTGCAGATGTGCCTTCTTCATCCGCGTCTGTTGCACCTGCCGTTCCTGTAAAATGCGCTTGGACAGAACACTTCTCCCTAGATGGATACAAATACTATTACAACAACGTAACCGGCGAAGGCAAGGTGAGAAACTCGCACATTTATTCTTGGGCGTTATTCTTGGCTTCTGTGAGTCTGTGACTAATTAGTTTAGCTTAAACAAACCTGTAGAGGGAGAAACCTGAGGAGCTGATATTGTATGAGCAACAAGAGCAGCAGCAGCAGAAGGCAACAGTTTTGCAGAACCAGTCTCAGTTACTACATCAACGTCCAACCGTCCAGCAAGTTTCACAAACACCACAAATTCAGTTTCAAACTCAGTTCCAAATGCAGGCTCAGCAGCAGTTTCAACAGGCTCAGTTCCAAATGCAGGCTCAACAGCAGTTTCAACAGGCTCAGTTCCAAATGCAGGCTCAGCAGCAGTTTCAACAGGCTCAGTTCCAAATGCAGGCTCAACAGCAGTTTCAACAGGCTCCTTTATCTTCAATGGTTGGTGGTGTTGTTGTTGTGTTTTTTTTTTTTTTTTTGAGGTTCAATTGTCCATTTCATTAATGACTGTATACTTAATATTCCAGTACCAGGCTTCTAGAATTATGGGCCATCAAAATATTCAGTGAAAAAAAATGATATTTCTCATAAAATTATTCTATTCTTTTAACAGTACTCCGTAATTTAAATAAACAAGATTTTGGTAATTGGATCTCTTTCATTAACTGCAGGGCTACACACCGTTACAAGGGGTGACTAGCTCAGTAAGTGATGCTTCGCCCTTGCAAGGGGTTTCTTTAATAAATAGAAATATTAGATATGACCTTTTTCTCTTTTAATAAATAGAAATATTTGTATTGTGCTTCTCAGAGGCAGCAGGCGGTTCAAGAGTGGATGTGGAAGAATAACCAGGATCAGGAGGAACTTGAAGAAGAATAGAATTTGGGCGTAGCAAAGATGAGTGGTGAAAACGACGGCCAAATTTTGCGAGCTTACAAGTGCTAAATGTAATATGTAGCTTTTGTAATAATTTTTCCTTTATTAGGAAAAAAAAAAGAAATAATTTCCTTTACAATCTCATTAGTTAGTCACTCTATCTCTTTTCTTTTTTTTTTTTTTTTTTTCTGTGTGAGGTTTTACAATCTTATTGATATTTAACGCCTGTGCTAATTAATATTACAATAGGAGATGAATAGCCTTAGTAAATACACACTTGGTTTTTCGTTTGTGTATCACAAAAACGTGATAATAACTAGATATTCATTTAGCTCTTCTTTTCTCAAAGTACCTAATTCTCATCATGGAAGTTTTACCAGTAGCTAATGCCCAATATAGTGTCATGTAGATGTACACGTGGAGCAAGAGAGAATTTGTGGCTAATGTTGCAGTAAGAAATAGAGTTCTATGGACTCTTTAATTTTGACCATAAATTTATGAGTCGGTAGAAATGGTTCACCGAGTTGCAAAGCCTATAAATAGGCATGATGGCCTTCAGTTGAATGTAAGCCCCCAAAAAAAAAACGAGACTCTTCCTTTACTAAATGACTCACGTTCCCACCTTTTGCTATAGATATCTAAACCTTTGCAAGCCAATTGATATCTAACCTTTCTTAGATCACCCATTATCACATCTCCACTATAGAAATTAATAGCACCCAAGTCCTACTTTATAACCAATCATCTACTAATAAAGTCTTTGTTCTTTAAAATACCATCAGTGGTACCAGAGCTAAGTGAGTCATCTATTGGGCGTGGTATTTTTACACTATGGCCAATTCTAATCAATCTACTTTCAAACAGGTTCCACTTTTTTGTGGAAAAAATGATGATTTTTGGGCCATTAAAATGATGATAAACTTTTGTTCCCAAGATTTATGGGACATTGTTTTTAAGGGATAGACTATCCTTGACGACACATGCATCACAAAAAAAGGAGCTCAAGGAGAATCAACAGCTCGACTCTCAAGCGTTGCTTGTGCTACAACAAGCCTTGGTAGACGAAATTTTTCCAAGAATTATGGGAGCCACAAGTGCTATAGAAGCGTGGGATACATTGCAAGAGGAGTGTTGTGAAATTAATGCGATAGAAACAAAGAGCAAAAATACACAGAGAGTTTATGTGGAAACCCAAAACGGGAAAAAAAAACCACGGGCAGAGGAGAAGAAAATCACTAAACTCGTGAAGATTACAGTAGAGGCGTTAAGGAGGCTCAAAATTCGTTAATAATTAAGCTCTAATGCAATACATCATATATATGCCCACCACAGATCTCATGAAAAATTTCACTTTTGTTTTTCACCATAATTTGTCACACCACGAGCTTTTCAAGTCGGGTTAAACTGAATTCGGGCCACCATACTCTAACAAGGAATTTCAAGGCAATGCTAAGATACGCGTCATGAAACTTCAAGGTTTAAGAAGAGATTTTTGAAAATATAAAAATGAAACATTCTAAGGCGGCTCAAGATTTTTATTCAACAGTAAAAGAAATAGTAAATCACTTGAGAGCCTATGAAGAAAATATTTCAGATAAGAAAGTTGTTGAAAAAATATTGATAAGCTGCACAGAAAAATATGACATCATGTAACGCCCTGAAATTTATTTAATGTTAATGTAATATAAATGATGAATTAGTGTACCATAATTAACGTTTTAACATTAATTAGATTATTTGGTTGGATTTTGAAATTTTTGGTTGTTTTGTTAAATTGATGCGTTCAAATGATTTCTTGTTGTTTTAAAATGATGTTTTGAGTTTTAAAACACAACAATTTGTAAAATGTTAAAAAAATACTCCGTTTTGCAAAACCGTAGGCGGCACATGGTTTTCGCATAGTAAAACTGCCCACCGGTTTTCTCTATTTATTTCCCTCTTCTCTCTCTCTCTCCTCACTCTCCCGGTTTCACTCTCTCTCTCTCTCCTCTCTTTCTTGATCTCTCGGCAGCTCTTTCTCTCTCTCAATTCTCTCTCAAAATTTTTAAAACAAATTCGAATCCAAGCTTCGGGATAGCAAGGAGGAAGCTCGGGGACGTGATTCGGCAATCGAGATCGCGGATTGAAGCTTCGATTCGAGGTTAGATTCGAAATTTCTAAACTTTTTACAAAATTTTCAATTTTGTGCATTTTTGAAATCTAGGTTTGTTTATGCTTAGAAAACCGTGGATTTGTATTAAATGAACTTAGAACAATTAGAATCTAAGCTTAGATTGAAGAAAAACGGATTGAATTCAAGATTTTTTATTTTTCCCCTCATTTTCTCATTTTTGGATTTTTGAGGATTTCGAGTTTAAATCTTGTTTAAATGAGCTCAAACATGTTCTAGAATGTTTTTCTATTATCTATGATTGTTTTGCATGCTTGGGATTTGAGAAAAACAGGTTAGAATCAAGATTTGGATTTTGGGGAATCGAAACCCGTGGCTGGAAATTTCTGGGTTTTCCCAGTTCGGCAGGCCGAAGTTCGTGTTCGGCAGGCCGGAGTGATGATCGGCAGGCCGGTGTTCTTCCGACCGGCAGGCCGAATCTGGGGAAATGTTCGGCAGGCCGAACCTTGCTTCCGGCAGGCCGAAGCAGGGCGTCCGGCAGGCCGACCGAGGCATGGAAAATTTTGTGATTTTTACCCGTTTTCACTGTTTTGAACCCTGATTTAAATCCCAACCTTATAGAATGATTTTAATGATACAAATGGCACACTAGGACATCATGAAATGATTTAGTAACATAGAATGTCTCAAACTAGATATTGATCGACTTAGTTTGTATCTAGGATCGTTCGTGGTTCCGCGGAGCTAACGTATAGCGGGCCGGGATTACGGTGTGGAGCACCAGCACGAGTATTGAGGTAGGACTTCTATCCTATTTCCTTGGTAGCCTGGTTTTGAAATGGTTTGGCTTTAAAAAGGATTTCTATTAAAATGTTTTCAATGGTTGTTTGAAAATGGTTTTATCGGTTATATTTTAATATACCGTGATTATGAAATAAATTTCATAATGAATGTAATTGACAACACTCGGTAATTGGGTTTTGAATGATAATGATAATAAACACATAGGCATGATGCCATATCAGAGATCGGGTCGTGTAGCGATCGACCTTGGGGGCAGGTCCCGAAACCCAGCTGGGCCACTACGGTGGTGATATCATGGTTTGCCTAGGTAAAAGTAAAATGGTGTTTTGATTGGGAGAGTAGACTGTTTTGTGTCAGAACGGTTCTACTCAAATTATTTATTTATTTATTTAAGTTTTCTTTGAGTAACTTCTAATTAATGACATGTTTCCTTGCATTAAATTATTTTATAAAACTTAGTCCTACTGAGCCTTTCGCTCACGTTTTATTGTTTTAAATTCCCCCCTTCTAGGTGGTTTCCCATTTAGGTTTGGAGAGGATTCTTCAGACCGAACTCAGGAGCAAT
The DNA here is from genome assembly GCA_025403435.1 of Artocarpus heterophyllus. NCBI lineage: Eukaryota > Viridiplantae > Streptophyta > Magnoliopsida > Rosales > Moraceae > Artocarpus > Artocarpus heterophyllus. The sequence goes on from CM046341.1 coordinate 11,936,203, forward strand.
AGGAGAACTTATTTATATTCTGTATCATTTAATCAAGGCATGTAAGAGTTAACTTTATTTGTACTCGGACTGTAATTGTATTTATGATATTGTCAGAACCATGTGTGTGCACAAGTTGTGGGTTGTGGAACCCATACTCGCGGTTTTTATTAAATTTTATTATTTGCTTAGTATTTATAAATTCTTTTATAAAATGTGGTGGAAAAACTCCTTATTTCTCATGTAATTTGAATCTTAAATCCTTAATTTCAATTAAATTCTCTTTTAATTAATCTAAATATTCTGTCACGTCACCTCCCGTACTCCGGGGCGTGACACGTCATTGTTACAACTATAGATGAGTCTAAAGACATAAATATGTTTGTAACAGAATTAATGGGCTGTCTAGAAGTTTTTAAAAAGAGATTGAGTAGGCGAGTAAAATTTCTGCACAATGCGGCATTTGCAAAAGAACAAGCTATTTGGAAAAAGTTTGTTTGTTTAAAGAAAAACCACGATGCCGGAATTGCAAAAAGTTCGGGCATGAAGAGAAAACTGGCAGATTTAAACAAAATTACCAAACTAACCTTACTAAGGAGAAACAGTAAGAAAATTATCTCTTCCGTGTCTGCTTATCAGTAAAAATACTATAATAAAACTGATTTAAACCTACACATTTTTGTTAGAAATGATGAAACAAATGCTCCATGAGACTTGTTCCAAGAATAATTATCATCTCAAACAAGGATATTAAGTTATAGACAAAGGTTTAAAGTCCTTCTCGAAGGGCCACGTAGTAGGGTTGTTCGGAGTAGACCAAAAACCACTGGACCGAATAGTTTCATAGCTTTTAGATAGATAGTTTGATGTCACATCAGTACAGAACATCAACGATCTGAAAAATAAAATCAAACCACTCTTTAAAAATTCAAGCTCGGTTCAAATTACACCAATATATTTTCTTAAAAAAATAAAAAACCAAATTAGACAATATCATTTTGTTAGAGTTGGGCTTCATGTTGATGGTAATATTAAGAGCTATTTTTATAAATCTCACTTTTTTATAATTAATTGTTTTTGTGTCACAAACTGAGTGTCATGTATTTTGTGTCTTAGTGGGTATCCTATCAAGATATTTTCAGTGTTCAAGGATATTTTTTTCTCCTCTCTTTTTCTTTTTCTTTGTTGTAGTTGGCTCGTCTCCGTTTTACCAGCTACATCGTAAGACATCACCGATATCAGCCACATTGTTGGCCACTAGTAAATAACGCCAAGAACCAGAAAAAACATAGGAAAAAAAAAGAAAAGAAAACACAACAGCAACAATGGAACTGGCTGTGCAAAACTCAGGGTGACGTTGGATCTCTACTGGTGAGATGCGTGGAAGACCATATCTACTAAAGCGACGTCGAACTCCACTAGATTTGGCCGTTGATCTTGATTGATGCCGATGATCTCCGGCGAAAGACGAAGGTCGAGGTTGCGTGTCAAAGGTCAAAGATCAAAGGTTGCGCAATCTCTAGCTTCAAAGGTCTCAGGAGAGCTAGGCGACGCGGCGATGGTGGGGAGATCTGATCACACTCAACTCCGGTGGTGTGATGGTGTGGAAAAACAGATCTTGAACGGCAGGGAGATCTCACCGAGCTCCGCTCTGGTGGCACAACTGGAACGACGTGCGGGGAACGTTCTAAGATCATCGTAGCATTAGTAGATCAGAGCCGTGGAAGATAACAGAAGCCATGAAACACGACTAGAGCAGAGGAAGAGTGTGAGATGACGATGGTCGCGAGCTCCAACACCTGCACACTGTGGCTTCGAGCCTCCGACGAGGACATTTCAGTGAAATTTGAAGAAAGAGAGAGAGAGTTGATTGCACTTGGAGAGAGAGGAAGAAAAAAAAGTAAAGAGAACAAATGAACTCAAACATCCGTGGCATAGACTTGTGACATAAACTTTTCTTTAAGTCTACTTTTGTGGCATAAATAAAATGTTGGAAAAAACGGCGGAGTGTGTAATTTTCTCTAATATTAATGTACATATTTTCAAGCTTTTGGCCTTTTGTACCACAAATAACATAAACAACTCAAGAAGGGGAAAAAAACAAAGAAAAAAGAAAACTCGACCAAAAAAAAACATTAAAACATTGTTGGGGTTGGGGGTCATTTTTAGTTTCGGCCTAAAAATGGGCTCAATTATGAGTCCAAACCACCATGTAATGTTCTGGTATGGTCTGGTTTCCCACTAATAATGGTCTAGTCTGGTAAGGATTTAGTTCAAATCAAAAAAATGGTCCGGTCTAAACAAACGCTTGATTTTGGACAAAACCGGATTGTGTACAACCCATGTGGTAGTAAAAGAGTGTATGACACATGTAACAATAAGTTTGCAAAGGTATAATAACAACTACTTTATCAAACTAAATATTTTTTACCAAATAAAAGAACCATCTATTAATTTGACGAGTAATGTTTCCCTCGATAATGAATGATGACTTCGGTATCATTTGCAAGGAAGTGCAATTGGAGTTGCTATCAAACAAGCTTACGTAGAAGGAAGAAGAATAAAGGTACTAATACGTGTTTCGAAGAACGGTTTAAACTAAAAATATTAGTTTGAAAATCATAGCAGAACAGTTTAAACTAAAAATATTGGTTTAAAAATCGTAGCATATAAGCACTTTATATTGTAGTAATTTTTTGTTTTTTTACTATAGACGGTAAGAACTTTATATTGCTTATTGGTTGAAACTAATGGCTCTAACCAAGATATCAAACAACCTATAAGCCAAAATAATAATTAGATGTATTAAACCAAACACCTTTTCGAGTTCTTTAAGTGAGAGCTCAATATTCCAAATATTTACATTTGAGTTTTTTTTTTTTTTTTTTTTTAGTTTATTAAGTTCATGTTGTTTAAGTCAAACGTAATTAGAAAGCAAAATTAAACTATTCACATCATGATTGTAATTATCTCTGTCTTTTTCGATAGAACACTTTAGGGTGTTTGGAAAGGTGAAGGGAATCTTTGGTTAGAACCACTTTTATTGTGGCATGTGAGAGCTTTACACTGTAACGATTTTTTTATTATTACTGTAGCATGTGAGAGCTTTATACTATTTATAATTTAAAAAGTGGTAGGAACCACTTTGATCAAGCAATGGTTTTATGTTTTTCTTATAATTTAATGAATTCAAAATATAAATACTTTAGTATTCAGATCTTACTCTTATAAAAAGGCGAAGAATTTTTTTTCCCCTTTGTATCCTTTTTTTTCTTCTTTAATTTTATATCTCTTTTTAAAAAATATTTTTTTCATTTTATCCTTTTTTTACTTTTTTGAAAACTTATTTCATCTTTATTTTTATTTTCTTTTTATTCCATTTGGTTTTTTTCTCCTCTTTTTCAATTGTATTTTTACTTCATTTTTGTTCCTTCTCATCATTGTGTTTTTTTTTTTTTTTACTTTTCCCTTAATATCTCATATACTTTTGAGTTCCATTTTCTTAAATTATATTTTTTAATGTGTATTATCAAAATATATTTTTAAAATGTATTCTTTTCGCATATTCTTTTGCTTCTTCTAAAATTATTTCTTCACCTAGAGATGAGCAACCAAACTAAACTGTTTATTTTAAGTAAACTATAGACCAAACCAACTATAGATTGGTTTAGGGATTTTCACTTTAATTTTAGATAAACCACAAATCAAACCAATTATAAATTGATTTAGAGATTTGCACTTTTTTTTTGCCTTTGTCATTTTGGTTTGCATATGTTTCCCTACTTTCATATTTTTCTATTTGCAATAACACTCTCAACTGCTATTAGTCTCATAAATATTATTCCCTCTAATTTATTGATGCTAAAATATTTTTTTTTCACGTATGTCCCTACTCAAATATTTTTTAAGTGGTCTTCTCGACTGTTATTATATCAAAGTACCTCTTAATTAATTTCTTTTAAAACTTTGTCTTATTTGTTTACACATACTCATAATTTCAATCTCACACACATTAAAGGAGACACAAGTTTTGATTGAAACATGCATTTTGATCTACTTGTTTTTTTTAATATTTATCCTAATTTTTTTTACTAAACTATTAGAAAAAAAATAAATGCATAAAATTAAATTTCAGATGAAATTTTTAGATATTTATATAAGAACAACGTAAAAAATACAAGCGCATCATGCGTGCTTATAACTAGTTAAGCTAAAAAGGGGTTGCAAAATTCCTCTCTGACCCCCGTAATAAAAAAAAAATGATTTTCAGACTTAGAACCTCCTGGTGCCAAGTAGATTTTCATACCAGCAGACACAGAACATGTGAACAAGTACAAAAATAATTTTGTATTTTTTTTAATTTACTATTTAGCATCTTTGTCTTTTTTTTACCGACTAGTTGCCTCTTAAAATTTTGTTTTTGACAAATAATCTTCTAAATTCAATAAAATTGTTACATAATTCCTCAAATCGGTGATGACAGTTAAAATTTAGATGAGAACATAGTCATACGCATGATGTAGTATGCTCCATCGATATTTAATATTTCAATATATACACTTCCAATGTGCTTACCTTTTCAAAGACATTTCCTGAAAATTTTAATTGAGGTATAATTTGTCAAAATTAAAATCTAAAAAATAATTTACAGTTTGAGAAAAATTGAAGAGATAAAGGTCATGTTTGTTTCACTTATTTGGTCTAGTTCCACTGGTCAAATGACCATCACAATTTGATTTAGTGTCTGGTAAAATATTTAATTCGAACTAAACTGATAGTTCAAATTGGGCTAAATTGCCAAACTTTGAATTCAAATCTCCTTTTACTTCAACGTTTCGAACCAATATTGAATAGTGATTTCACTCCCATATATTTGTGTTTATTATTTGACACTATTAGTTCATATTATTTTTTAATAAATTTCTTTTTACATGTTTCATGTTTATTTTTTATTTAAAATTTTTTTTCATACTTCAAACTAAAGTTATCAGTATTCATCTAAAAACAAATTTAAATTAGATATTCTATTTAATTTGATCCTTAAACTGTATATCTAAACATTAATTCAAAATATTGTTTAAATTATGTAATTCAAAGTTTTCTATTCAAATAAAAAAAATTAAAATAACACAATTCAAACTGCAAAGGAAAAAAGGCTCCAAACTCCAAATTTTGGATTTCGAAGGACAATTGTAATATGTTTTGGTGGTGCATGCATGTAAAAGATAGGAAACGCATGTCTGACCTGTCTGTCATAGCTGTATCCTAGCTACACAGCATGATATATTCAAGATTTGGAATGTCAAATACATATGGACGAAAATTAAAATAATCCAACTTGTTCACATTTTTGTCATTGTCTAACTATTGCCATTGATAGATACTATAACAATTTATCTTTAAATAACTTATGTTTATCCAATCATAAACATTTATCACCTAAAGCATAAATTCAACAAATAATAAGTTGATATTTATCATAATATCATAGGGTGTTTGGGACAAAGATTGAAACCATAAATATTGATTCAAAAAAATATAATATATGAAAATTTTACACTGTATTATTTTTTTTTATTTAGCTGTTAAGAATTTTGTATACTATTGGTTTTAACCAAAATATTAAAATTACTAGATCATGTTATTATTGCATCCATGATAAAGTTGCATAATTAGCACGTACGTTTCCGCGTGAAATTCGCCATTATAATTACTTTTTTCACGTAAAAGCACCCTCGTATCATTGGCTTCGGACAAAACTAATCAAATGTTTCTACCACTTTTTGTAACCCCTTTATTGACCACTAATCTAAGCCAAGTCATTTTTGGCTATGTGGCAGAGCTTGGAAATTTTTTCAATGGAGATACCTAAAATGTAAAATATAAAAATCAATAAATAGGATAGAATATTTAGAATTCTCTATTATGGTACTCTATACGTATATATATTTGTTGAGTAAATGTACTTGATTTTTAAGCGTTTAGAGATTAAGTTAAAACTTAAATACTATAGCATGTTAAATCTTTATATTATAATATATTTTTATTTTATATTATAGCATATAAAATAGATATAAAACTTTAGTGTTAAAAATTGATTCTCAAACACTATATTTATTTATAATAGTTACAACTAAAATTTTTAAAAAATTTACATTTGATAAAAAAAAATCCAAAAGTCTCACGCTCCCACCAAGATCAATGTGACTCCCCTCTGTCCCTACAATATTTCGACTTTCCAACTTCTAACCTTATATTTTTCTTGGTGAACAATATGAACTATTTCTTACCTGATTTTGGGTCGCCCCCTTTTTTTTTCCCCTTTTCTATTTAAACAAAAATTGGTGATGAAAATTAAAAGAATGTTTGACAAATTCAGTTCTAATAAAAAAACTTTTAGTTGTCATAGTATAAAGCTCTTTAGGCTTTTGGCTTTCGCCTGAAGGGAATTATGGTCTTGTCTGTCATGGGCTTAAACTCTCGCGGTTTTGTTCTTAGGCTTCACCCCAAAAGGCCTTATGCCATTGAGAAGTTGTGTCATTACTTATAAACCATTACCTATAACCATTCTTACGCGATGTAGGACTGTACAACCTACTCTTTTTTGGCCTTTTTTGCTTCAAGAAAATTATGGTTTTCACATGTTTTTTGTAGATACAATATTAGTTAGACTATTCTATTTATCTTAATAGATGCTATGTTATATTCATCTCGGTATTTTCTATCACATTTATAGTTGTGAAATTTGTTTTGCTTGAATAACATTACCAAACATTTTAATTTTAAAAAATTAATATTTATCACTAATTCTCATTTTTTATTTTTACTTTTCCTTACAAGCCCATCATCTTTCCTATTAAATTCCATAATCATTTGATAAGCATGCAGTAGGTGAATATAAAATAAAAGTGCATACTAAAATATATTCATCTCAGACTCTTAGCCGTAACCCAATCTAAATTATTTTTTGGTTTAATACAAAAAGAGAGAGATCAAAACTCAAATTAATTCAAACCAACTAGTCGAAAATACCTAATTTGGAATTCAACCCCTTCTAAATTCATAAATTCAAACCACTTTGTACAGTGCAATTTGTTCTTTCATTTTTCAAATTAATCTAACGATGCATTTTGGGATTACAGCATTTTGTAGCCAAAAGAATATAAAGTAAATATTCACAAATGGGGTTTTGGTTTGGTGATTGGAACAAAAAGCCAAACTTTTCTTAATTCTTAAACTTCTCTTCTTCTTTTTCCCAAAAAAAAAAAAAAAAAAAAACCAATGGGATGTTCGTTTTATTAACTTAAACACTGGGGGTGGGTCCCATTCGTAATCTCAGGTTCTTCTGCTACGAGTCGGGAGTCTTCCTCCTCTATTTTCCCCTGTAATATCATATATAGGCTGAAAAAAGGAAATAGTATTCTCTACTACAAGTATGCATGTGATTCAGAAAAAGCAAGATTTAGTTTACATCATTACTCAGAAGCACCAATTATGTCGCGGTACATGCTTTATGAACTTAACATAGCAAGACTGCTCTAACCTGATTATTTTATTTTATTTTTTATTTCCCTCTTATTCATTTATTTATATTGCTGGCTTATTATTCTTGTAGCTTATGGCCTCATCTTCTTATGTTCTTTGTTTATGAAACATGCATTTATTAATTTAAAGTACTCTCACCGGGAGATGGCATTAGCAGCAATAAACGCCCTTAATGGATGCTACATAATGAGAGTGGGTGTTAATGTTTCTGAAAAAAAAGCTTTCATCTTTGTCCTCTTCTCGATGCATCACCGAAAGTGTTTTTTTTTATTATTATTATTTTTCTGGGGTGCGGCTCAGGGTTGTGATCAACCATAAACTATCCGGTTTGCTGATCCTAAAAGGCCCAGGCCTGGAGATCCAAGGTCCCTTTATTTCCCCTCTTCCTTTCCCCCCTTTATTCCTTTAACAGACTCTTAAACTCTTGGATGGGTTTGGAAATAATGCTTATCTGCTTGAGTGTGACAAAGGATTTCTATTGTTAGTATTCGAGCATTATATTTGTCCAATACTTATTTTTCTTGAATTACGATGCTAAATATCTGGTGGTAGGACCCATGTCTTTGTTTTTTTTCAGTGCATGCTAATTTTATACCTCTTCTGCAAGTTTCCAAGAAATATCCTTACCTTCAAAATTAACATTTATCTTCCAGAGGGGTGGTCCGGCATTTGGAGGCCCAGGTTTTGGTCCTCGGTTTCAAGGACCAGGGCCCAGTAATTAAATTTCTGCCCCTCACAAATTCTTGAGATTACTTATTAATTTTTCTCCTCAGTTGTTTACCTGTATTGTCTTCTTTATGTTTTCTTGCTCAATTTTATCAGACCAATACCTTATTTTGGTGAGCCCATGAGGGATAGAATTCCTCCTAATGCTTGGGTCCAACGGCTGCTGCTAATATTCATGGGTTTCGAGGCCAGTTTCATACCTGTTAATATGGTAAGCTTGGTCCTTTACACAACTTTCTATTTATAATATATTCATGTACCAAAATTTTTGGTGAAGGTCATCCTAAAGCACATTCAATGTAGTTCTCTACTAGTATTTCTCCTCTTATTGGGTCTTATGGGGATAATTTAATTAAATTAGAAAAAAAAATAGAAAAAAGGTTCTCCCTAATAGACGAAAAGAGCATAAGGTGCTCAGCCAGTAGATTTTGGGTTCTCTGTACTGTACTGATGCTAGGGGAAACGACTTTTTTTAATTTAATTTTTATTTATACGCTAAAGTTGAGGATAATATCATGATCTCTAGTACTTCATTTTCTCAATCTCTCACTAAATGCAACTTTAATGCTGTCTTCTCTGGTTCCAAACTAGTTTTTGCTTGGGGAATGTTAGCGTATGCATTTTAGCTCATGTTGGCAACAAAAATAGGATATGCTTTTTCTTCTTGTTGAGAGAGCTAATCAGATAGAATCTCTAGGGCCATTTCTTGCTGCATTATAAACACACACACACAAAAGTTGGTAGGAGTTTTTATAGCAAAGTCATGTTTGCTTATCTTGCTTTAAAATCTGTAGGGTGGCCATGGTGGGCCTGCAGATAGTCCCCTACTGTTGGTGTTATCATCTTCAACATTGCAATAGGTTTTCTATGGTGTTCTTGATGCTTTCTCTTCTTTTATCTTTTGTACTATAAAAATAAATGGTCTCATTATGGATCTATTACAGAGTTCTAGCCAGCCTATGCCGCAAATAGCTCCAGTTGGTTAACAATTATCTCCATTACAGAAGCCTATTCAATCACCTCAACAATTACCACCTTCCCTTCAACTGCATCCTCAAACTCTGGCGTCTTATTCACAGGCACAACCCCCTCCTCTTGCATCTCTACAGCAGCTTGGCCAGACACAGCTTCCTTATGCTTCGGGTCAAACAGCCATTAGTCAACCACTACAATCACAGCAGTTACTTGTTTCTAACGGACAACTACCCATTTCTCAGCCTCAGGTCCAGAATAGCATGGCCTCTGCCACAACACTTCAATCCCCTCCAAACATCAACTTACGACCCCTTCCTGTTGCTCCTGTCCAGCAGCAACAACAACTCCAGCCTCTTCAGCCATCACCTTCTCAGTTAGCTCAGATGCTGTCGCAACAGAAGCAAGCTCTTCAGGCAAGCTTTCTCAGTCATCTCGGCAGATATTCTCCCAGCTGCAACAACAGTTACAGCTGATGCAACCATGAAATCAGGGTAGAGTCTTGCAGCAGGGTTCCCAGGATACGAAACAGCAGCAGGTATTTTCGGTTTGGACTATATGATAAAATTGCAGGCATTATCTCATAGGCTTGAATGCAGAAACAGATTTATTTTGAATTCCTGAAACAATTTTTATTTAGAGGAGAATTGTGGAAGAAAACATGGACTTCTGCGTTATTGAGTTTCAATTGCTAGGTATGACGTAAATGTCTTCATGCCTTGCTGTCTTAAATTCGTACGCGTCTGTCGCGGGCAATAGCTCTCTCCCACTACCCGTCTACTCAGACACTTTCATCTGTAGTTCCCCTGTGCTTCATCATCTTCCTCTGTCTCTTTGTTTTGTCTTTCATTACATTTACAAAACCCCAGTATATTTAGGTTTCAATGCCGTCCGTTTATTTATTTCTTACATGAAAGCTTCCTCTGAAGAACACATGGTATTTTTCTAGGCAACTGCTAGAACACATGTGCAATTTTAATACAAAACCCTTCACCTACTCCTTTGCTATGAGCTTGGAAGAAAATTCTAAAATAAACATTCATTTAGGTTATGTAAATGTGCCTTATCTTTCAAAGATTAGCTTCAACATGTGCATGGTACATTAATAATTTTTGGTGTCTTTTCACTGGGTAAACCTTTAGCCAAAGGTATAAGTCTGATATTTTCTTTCCGAAGAGTCATTGTATCAAAGGAGGATTAGTGCTGAAACATTTCATTCTATTTGTTATTATGGTCTCAGTGGGGTGGGACTGCTGCACAGGCCATCACCAGCTTACCCGCCGCTTCAGCATTTGCAGATGTGCCTTTATCCACATCTGCTGCCACTGCTGTTCCTGTAAAATGCCCTTGGATAGAACACATCTCCCCAGATGGATACAAATACTATTACAATGCCATAACTGGTGAGATCAAGGTGAGAAACTCCCACGTTTTGCCTCTTTTCGGGCTTTTATTATTGGTTTATGCAAGTCTGTGAGTAAGTTTAGTTTTGCTTAAACAAAACGGGTAGTGGGTGAAACCGGAAGAGTTGATATTGTATGAGCAACAGCAACAGCAACAGCAGAAGGCAACAGCTTTGCAGCATCAATCCCAGTCACTACCTCAGCGTCCAACCGCCCAACAAGTTTCACAAACACCACAAATTCAGCTTCAATCTCAGTTCCAAATGCAGGCTGAACAGCAGTTTCAACAGCCCTCTTTATATTCGATGGTTAGATTTCTCTCTCTCTCTCTCTCTCTCTCTGTCTTCTTTTGAATGTCTGGAAGTTTAGTTGTCGGTACTCCTCGCTGACTTCATGCTTAATATTCCAGTACCAGGCTTCTGGAATCTTAGGACATCAAAATATTCAGATAAAAAAAAGGATATTTTATTGTAAGTTTATTTTCAAATAATGGTTCCTTTAATAGCACTCTGCAATTTAGTGATCAAGATTTCTGAATTCATTTTGGTAATTGGATCTTTCTTCTTAACTTCAGGGCTACACACAATTACAAGTGTAGACCAGCTCAGTAAGTGATGCTTTCACACTTCCAAGGGATTTAGAAATATTTAATGTGCCTTCTTCTCCTCCTCCTCTCCTCCTCCTCCTCCTCCTCCTCCTTCTTCTTCTTCTTCTTCTTCTTCTCTTCAAAGGGTTTAAGTGTATTGTGCCTTTCAGTGGCAGCAGGTTGCTCAAGGCTGGATGTGGAAGAATAACCAAGCAGGTTTTTACCAATTTCCTTTCTGGTTACTCTGATTTTTTTTTAGCTTTTTTGGGAAGCCAGGATACTGGCCTTCTACCTTGAATTTGTTCGGTCAATCTGAGGAAATGGCCAGTTTCTGGGTTAGAATGTTTTGCATTTAAAAAAAATGGCATTTTCAATTAAGGAATTGAATTGCTACACAGTAAATGATGGTTTTACTGTCAATTTCTGCACTTGAGAGAAAAAACTGGTTATTTGTCCGCAGGAGGACCCTGTTTGTGTTGTTTTTGTTTGTCCTTTTAGTTTCTCTTTTTCTCCCCAAAGAAAAGCCTTCTAATGTAGAAGAAACCAGATGAAAAAAAAATCTTAACGAGCATACTTTCTCTATGTGTCCCTCGTATTGAAGAGACAAATCAAAGGAAATCTTTGAATTCTGCATTGTGGCCTTTTAGTACTTTACACGATCATTCAACTATGTAGTAAAAGACTCTTAATTATTTATTTGTTTTTAATTTCCAGGATCAGGAGGAGCTTGAAGAAGAGTAGAATTTGGGCGTAGCAAGATGAGTGGTGAAAGCGACAGCCAAAATTTTTGAGCTTACAAGCGCCAAATGTAACATGTAGCTTTTGGAGTGATTTTTCCTTTACAATCTCATTAGTTGGTCACTCTCTCATTTTTTTCTCTGTGTTAGGTTTTACAGTCTCACTAATATTTAACCCCTGTGCCAAATTATACGGTGATTGGAAGGATGGTAGAAACCGTTAGTTAGAACGACTTTTACTGTAGCATGTGAGAGCTTTACACTGTAGCGATTTTTTTATTGTTATTATAACATGTAAGAGTTTTACACTATTTGTAACTAAAAAAGTGGTGGGAACTATTTTTGCTAAATGAGGGGTAAATGGTACAGTAGGAGATGGATAGCCTTAGTAAATTCAGGTCTATGTTGTTAGCTTTTCATTTATTTAGTCGTTTGTTTCTCGGCTGCCTTGTTCTCATCATGGAAGGTCTAGTTGTAAAGTTACGAGTAGCTAATACCGAATATCGGTTCAAGTTGGATGGTTTTTAGAGTCGCCATTTAACTGAACAAATTAAGCTCGTTAGTTTTGCCAAATGTAAAACGGCTTTTGAGTAAAGGCTATTATATGATTTCGATCAAAGAAAAAAGAGTGGAACTTGCATTTTATCGACTTTTTTAAAAAGCATTTGCTTCGCTGCCTCAACTTCCTCGCTATTTCTTCTCACTTTCCACGCACAAGAAAATTCCAACAAAAAAAAAAAACACCAAGTGATGTTCTTTCTCATTCATTACATTGATCATTGACTTCCAAACAATAACGTCATCTATCTACGACTTCTTTCTACCTTCCAATAGTAGAAAAAAGGCAATTTTGCTCCAGTAATAAGACGTGTGTTTTAGCGGTCGAAATAATTTTTTAATAGATTGATATGAGACTACAAGCAGTTTTGGAATGTAAGTTGTAAATTTTTTATGTAGATAGTGGTGCATTAGACCGTTACAATTCTAATTTGATGACTAAAACACCTTGCACTACTTGTGAAGTAAAGTTGCATTCCCCATAACAATTGTTGAATGATTATCATGCCTTAAAAAAAGAATTAAAGATTATCATCCTAAACTAGATGCGTAAATGTGAGAAGATACTTTAACCTGTATATCAAATCATTGCAGAATCAAAATTACCACATCAGATGAGATTTTCCTTATTATTTTACAATTTTTTATGACCCCAAAGTCTAAAGGTATAGCATTAACTTCATAGAGTGTTGAGCCACATATTTAATAGCACCGAAAGTGTTGGGGCAAATTATTTATTTATGCCTTTTTCTCTCTGCGGTGACAACTTTCCACTTTCCTGGCCTACTCTCGTTGAAAGTTTTGGCAGATCTTTGCCACCCAAGTCCTAATTGTATTGAATTTAATTGGCAACTATTATAAGAAAAAGTAACCACTTTAATTGTCAGAGAAATATTCAAGCTAAACGTGTATTTCAGGGTCAATTATTTAACAGGGGAAATAAAAATAACACTTGCATGTGACTGTAAATAACATTTCTTAACTTTTCCAAGCAATTCATTGCAACCAATTTTGTCCCTATTTTCAACATTGGTGTGAAAGAGTAAATGAGAGTTTTCTTACAGTATTATTCTTGTGACCCTTGTGGCTGATCAACTAGTGAGAAGTAGACTCATGAGTTAAACTATAAGATATATTCAACAATTCATTAAACTCCACAGGAATGGATCAACGGTTTCCACATAGATCTCATGAGACATGCAGGAAAATTATGAGTAAAAGTAAGGAAAAATACGTGACAACACCTGATATATTTTAGTTGCCTCTTCTTCGTTGTCCATTTATCTCAAAGCTTATGTAAGCATTTTTAATATGTTGTAGCTCCCCAGTGACATCTCTCATGTTCATTCTTTCTTTTGGTGATTTGTTAAACCCCACGGGAATGGAGGTGATTTAGGAGAAAATGGTGAACAAAAATTCTTTAGGAATTCCTTTGACGGTCTTTGGTTTTGGGAGGCAACGTGGGAAAAGAAAAGAGACAAAAGTGGGGTCTTTGAGGGTCATCTAATTGCTCCATCGAACTCATGATTAATTAAGCTTCTAAGTGACTTAGATGAATTAAAAATTGGCTTAGTTCTCGTTAATTGTGGTGCCATTCTCTCTCATATGGTGGGTGGGTTTTGTGACTCAAAGAAGCAACAAGGACAATCATTATCATGTGAAACATGATTCAAGGGTTACTATTAGTACCTTGTTCTTTCTTACAAGCTTCTCACTAAAGAGATAAATCCTTATACTGTCACTAATGACTAACTTAATTGATAGGAGGTCTTAATATCTGATAAGTCTCTTTCTATTTTTCAAATGCACTGACACGCCAAGCACAACATGAACCGATATTTATATAAGTTTAATCACGTACCGATTTTGACTGTGTTGAGTCTTTAAATTTATTCTAGGCTTAATAAAAATCTATACTTGACTTTTTCAGTACCTAGACTCAGTAATGGCATAGTTTTTGACAGTGTCATTTTCTAAGTTTGCATAGCATTTCTTACCTAAATTGCTACTCGCGTAACTCCGATTTAAATTACTTAGCAATTAAGGATCTAATATGTGTTAAAGTGCTTCTCAGTATACTGTTAACTTCATACTGCATTCAAAAATTCTAGTAATTAAATATCTCAAGTTATTTATGTGTCAACCTTTTTTTGATTAGAAAGCGAAAATCCTTATATTCATATTCGTGAATTTAAGAAGTTTGTTGCCATTTTTTACAACTACCCTGACATTACCGATTCCATTTAATTGAATTTTTTTTCCTTTCTCTCTGAAATATTGTGACGACCCACTTTTTCAAGTAGTCACTTTACTTACTTAAAACATCACTACTTAAACAGTCTAATTTATGTACTGGTTAACTTTAAACAGTCCAATTCTTACATTATATTACTTTTACAGTGTAATTTTCATACTACATAACTTTATTAGTGTACTTTCTTACACTGTATTATTCTAATACTATATAATTTTTCATATTATTATATAGTATTTTTTCTTAAACTGTATTTTTGTCTTAACATAATCCTTAAAATACTGCATTTTTAATGTACTTAAAATGCTCGGGTGTTATAATCTACCATCCTTAAAAATTTTCGTTCTCGAAAATTAAAACCTTTCTGGGTAGTTCATCTCTCTTATCACCCTTTTCGTTCTTAACATGCTTTCTTGCATCATTACTCTCTTACTAAAAACTAAGCTTCCATCTTAGAACTTCAACAATTTTCATCATGTTATTGACATATTCCTTTAAATTGTACACTACACTTCTACTGTGCAATTCTGATCTTTCAAGTTTGAGTGCAGTTTCCATTCATTTAAGGGTTTAGCATTCTACCAATGAATGCTATTCTTGAAAATAGGGTTTATTTTCATTCAGATCGCATCATGACTACCAAAAAATAAAGTCCAAAAATGTCAAAGTTTTGATAAAGTCAAAGTATTAAGAATTATTTTCAAAGTTTTAAGATACAGTTGACGAACTATTTTATATAATTATAAAATGAAGTTTTAAGCTATGATTTAATAAATGTTTCTTATTAAGTTTTAAGTAATGATTTGAAATGGTTTTAAAGTTAAGTGTTGAACAGTGACTTAACTTAAATTGTGAGACAATGATGGTAAAAGATTAATATTTTAGTATAAGATTATTGTTATTCTTTATTCCTTAAGACCTTGATCCATCAATAGCTTTTGGTTTTTCAAGTGGCTTTAGAATATTGTTATTCTTGCCATCAAATAACCATTTGTACATATCGTTCCCTTTGTACCACTAATTAACAGAGAGAGAGATCAATCAACGCTAATATTGTTATAGGTTTGAGAATTAAACAAACAAAATGCGCACTAATTAAGCTATCAACAACTATTTTTAAGGGTCCATTTAAAAAAAAAAAAACTAAGCTTTACAGGTTAGGTGTATCTTCTCTTTTCCTCACAATTTCTTCTCACTTTCCTACCTAAAAAAATAAAAATAAATAAAGGACAAGAAGAAGAGTTTACATTTATACCGCTGTCAACAACTATCTTTAAGGGTCTATTAAAAAAAAAAAAAAACTAAGCTTTACAGGTTAGGTGTATTTTCTCTTTTCCTCACAATTTCTTCTCACTTTCCGAGCTAAAAAATAAAAATAAATAAAGAACAAGAAGAATAGTTTACATTTACTCCATTGTCAATAACTATCTTTAAAGGTCCATTTAAAAAAAAAAAAAAAAACTAACTAACTAAGCTTTACAGGTTAGGTGTATTTTCTCTTTTCCTCAGAATTTCTTCTCACTTTCTGAGCTAAAAAAAATAAAAATAAATAAAGAACAAGAAGAATAGTTTACATTTACTCCGCTATCAACAACTATCTTTAAGGGTCCATTTAAAAAAAAAAAAAGAATAAAAGAAGAAGAACCTTTGCTTTACAGGTTAGATCTATCTTCTCTTTTCCTCACAATTTCTTCTCACTTTCTGAGCTAAAAAAATAAAAATAAATAAAAAACAAGAAGAATAGTGCACATTGACTCCATTCATATTAGTGTTGTATTCATCGTTGACTTCCAAATGGTAATATTATCTCCTTAAGTCTCTATTATTATTATTATTATAAACTTCTTGTTTCTTCTATCTACCTTTCAGGAAATTGCCTTTCGAAATATCCTAAGTCTCACAATTTCTTCTCACTTGTCTAGCTAAGAAAATAAAAATAAATAAAGAATAAGAAGAAGAGTTTACATTTACTTCTATCAACAACTATCTTTAACAGTCCATTCAAAAAAAAAAAAAAAAAAAAACTTTACAGGTTAGGTGTATCTTTTCTTTTCCTCACAATTTCTTCTCACTTTTCGAGCTAAAAAATAAAAATAAATAAAGAACAAGAAGAATAGTTTATATTTACTCCATCGTCAACAACTATCTTTACGGGTCCATTTAAAAAAAAAAAAAAACTAACTAAGTTTTGCAGGTTAGGTGTATCTTTTTTTTTTCTCACAATTCTTTTCACTTTTCAAGCTAAAAAAATAAAAAATAAATAAAAAAAATAGGTTACATTTATTTTACTGTCAACAACTATATTTAAGAGTATATTAAAAAAAAAAACTAAACTTTACGTTTTATATATATCTTTTTTTATTATAATTTTTTTTTTACTTTTTGAGCTAAAGAAATAAAAATAAATAAAGAACTAGAAAAATAATATACATTTATCCTATTCATTGTGCGCATCATTGACTTCAAAATGGTATGATTTTCTTCTTTTAAGTCTTTATTATTATTATTATTATATACTTCTTGCTTCTTCCATCTATCCTCCAGGAAACTGCCTGTCAAAATATACAAAGCAAATGCCCAACAACTGTTTTTTTGTCTTGGAGCTAAATTGTTTAAATAATACTCATAATCCCGAGCCTGATCTTATCATTTATTTATTTTTCCCAACTTTACCAATACACCTCATCTCTTTCTCTCATATTAAAAACTTACCCAAAAAGAAAGCCTCTCATAATCAAGAGAGTAACAGTACTAGTATCTATGACTATGGCTGTTGTTGTTTCTTCTTCTTCTTCTATCCCGAATTATTCATACAAGTACGATGTGTTCATCAGTTTCAAGGGTGAGGACACTCGTAATAATTTTACCAGTTATCTTTACGATGGCTTATGCGAGAATCAAATTGAGACCTACATCGACGAGGAAAGTCTAAAGAAAGGGGAGAGAATTTCAGAGCTATTGACAGCAATAGAGGAATCACGCCTTTCACTGATTGTCTTCTCCAAGGATTACGCTGCTTCAAGATGGTGTTTAGATGAATTGGTGAAAATACTCGAATGCAAGAAGAGATGGCAGATCGTCATACCTATCTTTTATCATGTCCATCCAACAAATATAAGACACCAAAGGGAAAGTTATGGTGATGCTTTTGTTGAACATCAAAAACGTTGTCACATGAACAAAGTGGAAGAGTGGAGGAATGCTTTGAAAGAAGCAGCTGATCTATCTGGGTTTCATTTGCAGCAAGATCATCAGTAAGTGGTAGATTATATAAATATATTATATCATAATCATGCCTAATGAATAAGAGGGTATACTACAAAAAATACCCAGCCGAAACCTATAAAGATTTTTCTTAGTTGCTTTATTTATATTTTTACTCCCTCATATCAAACTAAAGACCATGAGATCTTAATTAGGATCTAGATTATTTGTAAAAAAATACGACTGTATTCATGTATGTATTTTTTATTGTAGCATATTTATTTTTTCATATTTTATATTTATGCACAATTTTTACCTTTTCTCGCCAACAATCAATTTTTACCACAATTAAACCGTAAAAAACGATGGAAAATAAGAAAAAATATATATATAAAAAATTCTAAAAAAAGGTGAAGGATATTTAGGTTTTTTTTTTTTTTAAATGATCAAAACCCTTCTTTGACGGGAGAAGACAAGGATTTAACAAGAGTCAAAAGTCAAATTTTTTGAAACCAATAATTGTTCCACTTGCATCATTTCTCTGTAGACTGTTCGTCATGATACATCAATATTGCTTTAGATCATAAATTAAGAATATCTATTCCATAAAATAATAATATACTAAGAATATGTACTTATCTTTAAAAAAAAAAGAGAGAGAAGAATTCTAAACGTTAAATTTTCTCGTGTCATCCATATATATATATTTATATATATACACATTGCTAAAATCGTGTCATCCATATATAATACATAATAATTATTACCATAATTTTCTTCCCAAAAAAAACAAAAAGAAAGAAAGAAAAGCTAATTAGTAGCAAACTAAGCACATAATAGAAAAGAAAAACCGCAAAAAATTAGGCCAATTAAATCTCCAAGCTAGCCAACCACACAAGCACACACACCTGGCGTATTGACTTTTCACGTCACGATCATGAACATGTTGTGCCATAGAAATCTAAATACTCACGCCATTCAATCGCATAGACAAAGTGATATTCGTATTCTTTTAACCTTTAATCTTGATTAATTCTTTTAACCTTTAAGTTTGTGTCTTGATAGATGCAGCTCGACCAAATTACAAATTTACAAGCATCAGGATTTGAACTAATTATTAAGAAAAAGATCTAAGCTAGTAGCTACTTTAATGAATCTGTCTCCTGTTTGTTTGTTTTTATTTTAATTTTTTTCACTTCACTAAACAACTATTTTCTTTTTATTTATTATAGTTCCGAAGCCAAATTTGTCAAGAAGATTGTCGATGACGTTTTAGAGAGATTATACAATTTCCCGTCAAGAAATGTTGCTGATGATGTTCAAGGTTTAGTTGGGATAAGCAAACGTCTTGA
This sequence comes from Artocarpus heterophyllus, assembly GCA_025403435.1. Classification (NCBI taxonomy): domain Eukaryota; kingdom Viridiplantae; phylum Streptophyta; class Magnoliopsida; order Rosales; family Moraceae; genus Artocarpus; species Artocarpus heterophyllus. The sequence continues at coordinate 11,955,519 of CM046341.1, forward strand.
GAAAATAGAATCACTGCTATGTGTTGGCTCCAAAGATGTTCGCATTGTAGGCATTTGGGGCATGGGCGGTATAGGAAAAACAACCCTCGCTCAAGCCGTGTACCATCGATTCTCTTCTGAGTTTGAAAGTTGCTTTTTTACAAATGTGGAGGAAGATGTACGTAAACACGGATTGGACAGTTTGATGGAAAAAATGTTCTGCAAATTACTGAAGCGTGAAAGTGTAGATATGGACAGCTCCTTCAAAGATGATCAGCTTCGTCGTAGAAAGGTTCTTGTGGTTCTTGATAATGTCGACAAGTTCAAACAACTAGAATGTTTAGTTGGTGAAAATGATGTTTCACTTGACCTTTTTCAAAGAGAAAAGGGTCGGTTTGGTGTTGGAAGTAGAATCATTATAACGAGCAGGGATAAGAAATTGCTTCAGAGAAAAGCTTATGATAAGATCTATGAGGTTGATGCATTAGATTCTAACGAAGCACATAGTCTCCTTTATCTGAAAGCCTTTAAAAGAGATTCACTTGTAACAGATTATAAAGATCTAGTAGAGAGAGTACTTGACTATGCAAAAGGCAATCCATTAGCTCTTGAAGTTTTGGGTTCCTACCTTCATTCTAGGACCAAAGAAGAATGGGAAAGTGCATTGAGTGAACTGAGAAGAGCTCCTAATGAAAGTATTCAGGAAGTGTTGAGAATAAGTTACGATGCTCTAGATCGTTTAAAGAAGTCTATTTTCCTTGATATTGCATGTTTTTTTAAAGGGGAGGCTAGAGATTTTGTAGAGGGAATATTAGGTAGCGAGTCTCATATAGGGATTAATGTTCTCATTGAAAAATCCCTCATAACTATAAAATATGGTACGCTCCATGTGCATGATTTAATACAAGAGATGGGATGGGAAATTGTTCGTCAAGAATCTCGTAATGAGATTGCCGAACGTAGTCGGTTGTGGGACGCTCAAGATGTCCTTCATGTCTTGCAAAGCGATAAAGTAAGTTGTTAAGTACATTTACACCTTTTTTTCAAAAAAATTAAAAGCTTAATTTTCTAAAATCAAAACATTATTAACGTGATATGAATCATTGCAATCAAGTATGTATTAGATATATGTTAGTTTTTAGGGATTTCTTTTTTGCTATTTTGATTGCTCATCTGTATAAATTTTCTTCACAGTGTCAGGGTTTGAAACATATTGAAGGAATATTCTTAGATATGTCTAAGATTGATGAAGATCTATGCCTGGAACCTGCAGTTTTTGAAGCGATGTCTAATTTGAGATTGCTCAAAATTTACAACTCTTATCATGAGAATACTAGCGAGGAGTGCAAATTAGTATACCTTCATCAAGGTCTTCGTTATCTTCCTAGTTCACTTAGATATCTCAACTGGTCCAACTACCCCTTGAAAACTTTGCCTGCAAAATTTAGACCGGAATCTCTTGTTGAACTCAAAATGCCGCACAGTCAGCTTAAGCAGCTATGGGATGGAGTTCAGGTATTCTCTATCTTTATAATTGTTGTTGTTGTTGTTAATATGATTACAATTAGGAGTGTAAATTACAAAAATTGCCCTTGACTTTATGCCGAGTATCAAATATAGGATTAAAAAAAAACCTAGGAGTATCAGAGTTATTTCAATTGATCATATCATTAAAAAAAAAAAATTTGATGAGGCACATTTAGAAAAATAGGATTAAAAAATAAATAATACTAAAATGCACAATTTATTTTAAACAATACGTATTTTTAGGTCAAATATTATATATACACATAGTTTTGAAAAAAAAAATATTTTTACGAGGGCAAATGAAATATAAAATTAATTTGAAACTCATATGAGAAGTTTAAAAATAAAGGTAATGTTTAAAAAAGGTTATTTATAAAACAGAAGTATTTATAAAGGTCACATTCAACAAAATAATATTTTAGAGGATTATTGCAAAAAAATACTTCAAAAATTTTAGGGGCAAAAAAGTAAAAAAGGAAACAGTAGCCAAAACTAAGAAAAAAGTCCATAAATTTGGAGATATATGAGATAATTCTATTTGAATATAAAATTGAAAAAAGTAAATCAATCAAAATACTTGTTTTAGTAAAAGCGTGTGTTTCCTTCTTATATTATAGTTCAAATAGAAAGCTAATTAGAGAGTACATATGAAAAAGAAAATAATATTTATATAACGACACATTTTGAAAAAAAATATTGCAGTAGTGAAGTTACAAAAATAAAAGTATTTATAAAGGTCTAAGAAATATATTTTATAGTGCTTTAAGTAAAACATATAAAACTTTAGGGGTAAGGAAAGTAACAACAGAAAAAAAAAAAAAGGAGAAAAGATAAGAGAAAAAAACGAAACCACAAAAGGTTAAAATAGCTTGACCATTTTAAAGATCTCTGTATAGATAGATAGATAGATTATTATTCTTATATTACTTTTTTTTAATTATATATAAAGATCTCCCTGTTTTATTCCTTGTCATATTGTTTGATTTCTATAGGTGTAAAAAAGCATATTTGACAAGATATTTAAGCCTTTTTTTTGGGTTACAGCCTCTAAGAAATCTAAGCAACATTGATATCCATTTCTCAGAGCAACTGGTTAAAATCCAACAACTAGTTAATAAAATGAAAGGATAAAATAGCTTGGCTATTTTTTGAATAATTCCACAACATAACTCTCAATAGACATAGATAATTATTCTTATAGTGGTTTATTTTAATTTAAAGATCTCTCTATTTCTTTTCTCATTTTTTTTGTATTCTATACAGTGTAAAAGAAATTAGTTAAGCTATTATCTCTTTTTAATTGTTACAGCCTCTTGGAAATTTGAAGCGTATTGATTTGAGTCACTCCAAGCAACTGGTTAGAATCCCAGATCTCTCTCACGCATCAAGACTTGTTAGTGTCGATCTTCGTCAGTGTACAAGTCTAGTAGAGATTCCACCACTAAACTTTCAAAGCCTTTTTGGATCTCTTAACCTCTTTGGCTGCACTAATTTGAAAATTCTTCCGGAGATATCTGGGAATGTCAGAGAATTAATATTAGGCAGGAGTGGAATTAAAGAATTACCCTCATCGATTAGGTCCCTCGAAAACCTTATTCATTTAAATGTTACGGGCTGTGAAAACCTGGAAAAGCTGCCGGAGCTTCCAAGGAATATCGAAACATTAGCATTGGCAATGACATCAATACGAGAGATTCCTGCGGCATTAATTGATTGTCTCCATCGTGTCAAGTCCATTCATATGTATGATTGCCAAAGGCTTGAGAGTTTACCATCCAACATTTCTAAGTTGAAATCTCTTGAATTTCTTGACCTCCATGATTGCTCAAACTTGAAACATTTTCCACAAATCTTGGAGCCTATGGAAAAATTACACTCTCTTTTGCTATATGGAACAGATAGCCGAGAATTTCCGTCACCAATTGAAAATTTAATGGGGCTTTATCTTCTCAGCATGTATGGGTGCAGAAATCTTCAGACCATCCCAGAGTGCCACAGCAAATCAAGTTGTCTTGCTTTGCACTCTTTACAACAACTGGATTTGGGATACTGTCGTATACTTGAAGTGCCTTGTTGGATTAGCGATTTATCCTCTTTGACTGATATTAATCTAAGAGGAAACATGTTTACCAGTATACCATCAAGTATAAAGAAAATACCTAAGCTTCGGTATCTTGATGTAAGCTATTGTCAAAACCTCCTATCTCTGCCAGAACTTCCATTGTCCGTGCAAAGACTTCACGCAATCGGATGCACGTCAATGGAGATGGTACTAACTAGCAGCATGTGGCCTAGTTCAGACGATTTTTTGCCTATAGGCTTTGAATTTTTGTTTTGCGAGTGCCTGAGGTTGGATCAGAATTTAGTGGCAATGGATTTCTTGTGTAAAATTATTGGTATTGGAGCGATTCTCAAACGAGAAGACAAACATAAGCAAGGGGTATAAAAATATACAACTTTTAAAATATATTGTTGAAGTAAATTTTGTGTGGTTTTTTTTTTTTAAAAAAAAAACTGCAATCTATTTCATGTTACAGGAACTCGAGAACTATTCAATAAAAGCTTGCTATCTGGGAAAGAAAATTCCAAAGTGGATACGCTATCAATCCGAGGGGTCGTCAACAATAACTGTAAAGCTTCCACCAAATTGGCATAGCTCCAACTTCTTTAGTTTTGTCACGTGCGTTGTTCTTTCATTTGAGGAGCTCTACTGGTATGAGAACTTAGATGAGGATTATGTTCGTATATGCTGTGAATTACATATGAAAACAAAATACGGTCGAAGCTACTACTGTGGTTCTTATTTGAGCTTGCAAAAACTAGACTTTAGTGAAGATGGGCAAGAAAAAGGAGAAATGCTTAGATCGGATCACGTGTTCATGTGGCTTGACCCCTATCATGGCATCCTTCAGTATGATGACTATGTTGATGCAGTAGAAATGTCATTCGTCTTCTCTTGTGAAGAAGATGAAGATGCTATAGAAGATGAATGTTCTTTTAAATACCAAGTGAAAAGGTGTGGGGTCCACCTGTTATATATTGAAGAAGAAGTGATTAATGAATTCGACATGAGCATCCAGCAATACGTGGAATACATGGTAGAAGCAGAGGAACGTGGTATCAGCATTCTCCAATGTATGAACAAGTCCGAGGAATGTGATCAACCAAAGCGTAAAAGGCCCAGGCTTGGGGATTCAATTAGGTACCTTTATTTTCTCTCATCTTATGTTTTGCCTTTCCTTCCATTGGCAGACAAGTTAAACTCTTCAGGTTTGGGAACATTTTCTATTTGTTCGAGTGTGACAAAGGATTTCTGTTATTAGAGTTTGGTAGTATCCGAACATTATATTTGTCAATCCTTACTTTCGTTGAAATTTGATATTGCCAAATATCTGTTGGTAGGAGTAGGACCTAGTTTTTTTATTTTCAGACATGCATGCTAATTTGGTACCTCTTCTATAAGTTGCCAATACATCTTCATGAATTTGACATTTGTCTTTTCCAGGGATGGCCCAGCATTTGAAGGCGAGTTGCATCCAAGATCTGGTGACAAGACATCACCGGTTAATTTGGTAAGCAGCACGGTGCTTCGTATGACTTTCTCTTTATTATTTTTTTCTTCCCCTTACAGGGATAATTATTCGTGTATAAAACTTTTGGTGAACATTATGTTACATTAAATTTAATATTTAACTATAGTTTTCTACTAATTTTGCTCCCTTTATTGGATCAAAAAAGGATTGTCTGATTATATTAGGAAAAAAAGAAAAAAGAAAAAAGAGTTTTCCTTGGTAAAATACATACACATAATGTGCTCGCTCTCAGCCAGTAAATTTTGTCTGTATTGGGGCTAGAAGAACTTACTTGTTTTATTTTATTTTATTTTTTTGCCATGCAAGTGTTGGAGATCGTATGAGGATCAAAGAGTACTTCCTTCTCTCTAACTCTAACTAAATGTTACTTTGATGCTTTCTTCTCTGGTTCCATAGTAGTTTTTGATTGGTGAATGTTAGCCTATGCATTTAGCTAATATTGGCAATAAAAATGGGATATGCTTTTTCTTCTTATTGAAAGAGCTAATCAGATAGAATCTCTTGGACCCTTTATTGACGCAAGTTTCTGATAGTTTTTATAGCAAACTCATTCTTGCATATCTTGCTTTAAAATTTTGTAGGGCATCCATGATGGTCGTGCAGAATGTCCCCTACCTGCGGTGTCATCAACTTCATCATGGCAACAGGTTTCCTGTGGTTTTTCTGATGCTTGCTCTTCTTTTCTCTTTTGTACTATAAAAATAAAATTAACGGTCTATTTGTGGATCTATTACAGAGTTTTAGCCAGTCCACGCTGCAATTAGCTCCAGTTAGTCAGCAAATATCTCCATTGCATATGCCTATTCAATTACCTCAACAATTACCACCTTTCCTTCAACTGCATCCTCAAACACTGGCATCTTATTCACAGTCACATCCCCCTCTTTCCATTTTTCAGCAGCTCGGTCAACTTTGTTATTCTTCTGGTCAACCAGCCATAAGCCAACCACTACCGTCACAACAGTTAGAATGTTCAAACGGGCAACTACCCATTTCTCAGCCTCAGGCCCAGCATAGCCTATCTTCCGCTGCACCACTTCAATCCCCTCTGAACATCAACTTACAACCCCTGCCTGCTGCTCCTATCCGACAACAATTTCATCCTCAACAATCACCTTCTCAATTATCTCAGATGCTGTCACAACAGAAGCAAGCTCTTCAGGCAAGCTTTCAGTCGCCTTGGCAGGCATTCTCCCAGCTGCAACAACAGTTAGGACTGTTGCAACCGTCAAGTTCCCAGGATACCAACCAGCAACAGCAACAGCAACAACTTTGTTATTCTTCTGGTCAACCAGCCATAAGCCAACCACTACCGTCACAACAGTTAGAATGTTCAAACGGGCAACTACCCATTTCTCAGCCTCAGGCCCAGCATAGCCTATCTTCCGCTACACCACTCCAATCCCCTCTGAACATCAACTTACAACCCCTGCCTGCTGCTCCTATCCGACAACAATTTCATCCTCAACAATCACCTTCTCAATTATCTCAGATGCTGTCACAACAGAAGCAAGCTCTTCAGGCAAGCTTTCAGTCGCCTTGGCAGGCATTCTCCCAGCTGCAACAACAGTTAGGACTGTTGCAACCGTCAAGTTCCCAGGATACCAACCAGCAACAGCAACCGCAACAGCAACAGGTATTTTAGGTCTGGACTATATGATGAAATTGCAGCCATTATCTCATAGGCTTGAACCCAGAAACAAGTATATTTTGAAATTCCAGAAATGATCTTTCTTTAGAGATGAAAATATAGACTTGCTGTTGTAAACGAGTATGCGTCTGTCTATGGTGTCTTTTCACTGGGAAAGCTTTAGCTGCCACATGATGTAGAAAGTTCACATATTCATGAGATTGAAGTTTTCTTTCCTTAAGAATCTTTTCATTTAATTAAAGGAGGCTTAGTGTTGTAATTTGCATTGACTGCATGTTGAGCATTCCATTTGATATTATGGTCTTAGTGGGCTGGAACTGCCGGGCAGGCCGTCACCAGCTTACCTGCCACTATAGCATCTGCAGATGTGCCTTCTTCATCCGCGTCTGTTGCACCTGCCGTTCCTGTAAAATGCTCTTGGACAGAATACTTCTCCCTAGATGGATACAAATACTATTACAACAACGTAACCGGCGAAGGCAAGGTGAGAAACTCGCACATTTATTCTTGGGCGTTATTCTTGGCTTCTGTGAGTCTGTGACTAATTAGTTTAGCTTAAACAAACCTGTAGAGGGAGAAACCAGAGGAGCTGATATTGTATGAGCAAAAAGAGCAGCAGCAGCAGAAGGCAACAGTTTTGCAGAACCAGTCTCAGTTACTACATCAACGTCCAACCGTCCAGCAAGTTTCACAAACACCACAAATTCAGTTTCAAACTCAGTTCCAAATGCAGGCTCAGCAGCAGTTTCAACAGGCTCAGTTCCAAATGCAGGCTCAACAGCAGTTTCAACAGGCTCAGTTCCAAATGCAGGCTCAGCAGCAGTTTCAACAGGCTCAGTTCCAAATGCAGGCTCAACAGCAGTTTCAACAGGCTCAGTTCCAAATGCAGGCTCAGCAGCAGTTTCAACAGGCTCAGTTCCAAATGCAGGCTCAACAGCAGTTTCAACAGGCTCCTTTATCTTCAATGGTTGGTGGTGTTGTTGTTGTGTTTTTTTTTTTTTTTTTTTTTTTTTGAGGTTCAATTGTCCATTTCATTAATGACTGTATACTTAATATTCCAGTACCAGGCTTCTAGAATTATGGGCCATCAAAATATTCAGTGAAAAAAAATGATCTTTCTCATAAAATTATTCTATTCTTTTAACAGTACTCCGTAATTTAAATAAACAAGATTTTGGTAATTGGATCTTTTTCATTAACTGCAGGGCTACACACAGTTACAAGGGGTGACTAGCTCAGTAAGTGATGCTTCACCCTTGCAAGGGGTTTCTTTAATAAATAGAAATATTAGATATGACCTTTTTCTCTTTTAATAAATAGAAATATTTGTATTGTGCTTTTCAGAGGCAGCAGGCGTTTCAAGAGTGGATGTGGAAGAATAACCAGGATCAGGAGGAACTTGAAGAAGAATAGAATTTGGGCGTAGCAAAGATGAGTTGTGAAAACGACGGCCAAATTTTGCGAGCTTACAAGTGCTAAATGTAATATGTAGCTTTTGTAATAATTTTTCCTTTATTAGGAAAAAAAAAAAAGAAGTAATGTCCTTTACAATCTCATTAGTTAGTCACTCTCTCTCTTTTTTTTTTTTCTGTGTGAGGTTTTACAGTCTTATTGATATTTAACGCCTGTGCTAATTAATATTACTGTAGGAGATGAATAACCTTAGTAAATACACACTTGGTTTTTCGTTTGTGTATCACAATAACGTGATAATAACTAGATATTCATTTAGCTCTTCTTTTCTCAAAGTACCTAATTCTCATCATGGAAGTTTTACCAGTCGCTAATGCCCAATATGGTGTCATGTAGATGTACACGTGGAGCAAGAAAGAATTTGTGGCTAATATTGTAGTAAGAAATAGAATTCTCTGGACTTTTAATTTTGACCATAAATTCATAAGTCGGTAGAAATAGTTCACCGAGTTGTAAAGCCTATAAATAGGCATGATGTCCTTCACTTGAATGTAAGCCTCAAAAAAAAAAAAAAAAAAAAAAAAAAAACAAGAAGACTCTTCCTTTACTAATTAACTCACGTTCCCACCTTTTGCTATAGATATCTAAACCTTTACAAACCAATTGACATCTAACCTTCCTTAAATCACCCATTATCACTTCTCCACTATAGAAATTAATAGCGCCCAAGTTCTACTTTATAACCGATCATCCACTAATAAAGTCTTTGTTCTTAAAATACCATCAGTGGCACCAGAGCTAATTGAGTCATCAATTGGGCGTAATATTTTTACATTATGGCCAATTCTAATCAATCTACTTTCATCCAGGGTCCACTTTTTTGTGGAGAAAATGTTGATTTTTGGGCCATTAAAATGATGACATACTTTTGTTCCCAAGATTTATGGGACGTTGTTTTTAAGGGATAAACTATCCTTGAAGACACTTCTACATTAAATGCATCACAAAAAAAAAAGGAGCTCAAGGAGAATCAACAGCTCGACTCTCAAGCGTTGTTTGTGCTACAACAAGCGTTGGTAGACGAAATTTTTTCAAGAATTATGGGAGCCACAAGTGCTATAGAAGCGTGGGATACATTGCAAGAGTTTCAAGGCAATGCTAAGATACGCGCCGTAAAACTTCAAGCTTTAAGAAAAGATTTTGAAAATATAAAAATGAAAGATTCTGAGACTGCTCAAGATTATTATTCAAGGGTAAATCAATTGAGAGCTTATGGAGAAAATATTTCAGATAAGAAAGTTGTTGAAAAATATTGATAAGCTGCACAGAAAAATATGACATCATTGTTACAACTATAGATGAGTCTAAAGACATAAAAATGTTTGTAACAGAATTAATGGGCTGTCTAGAAGTTTTTAAAAAAAGATTAAGTAGGCGCAGTGAAAATTCTACAGAATGTGCTTTTCAATCTAAAATTAATATGCAGTCTTAGAAACCAAAAAAAAGGTGGAAAAAATTCAAAAGAAAATTCTAGAGATAAGGAAAATCAAGGCAAGTTTTCTCTATGTGGCATTTGCAAAAGAACAAGCTATTTGGAAAAAGTTTGTTGGTTTAAAGAAAAACCACGATGCCGGAATTGCAAAAAGTTCGGGCATGAAGAGAAAACTGGCAGATTTAAACAAAATTACCAAACTAACCTTACTAAGGAGAAACAGTAAGAAAATTATCTCTTCCGTGTCTGCTTATCAGTAAAAATACTATAATAGAACTGATTTAAACCTACACATTTTTGTTAGAAATGATGAAACAAATGCTCCATGAGACTTGTTCCAAGAATAATTATCATCTCAAACAAGGATATTAAGTTATAGATAAAGGTTTAAAGTCCTTCTCGAAGGGCCACGTAGTAGGGTTGTTCGGAGTAGACCAAAAACCACTGGATCGAATAGTTTCATAGCTTTTAGATAGATAGTTTGATGTCACATCAGCACAGAACATCAATGATCTGAAAAATGAAATCAAACCACTCTTTAAAATTTCAAGCTTGATTCAAATTACATCAATATATTTTCTTAAAAAAATAGAAAACCAAATTAGACAATATCATTTTGTTAGAGTTGGGCTTCATGTTGATGGTAATATTAAGAGTTATTTTTATAAATTTCACTTTTTTATAATCTATTGTTTTTATGTCTTAGTGGGTATCCTATCAAGATTTCTGCAGTGTTCAGGAATTTTTTTTCCTCTTTCCTTTTTCTTTGTTGTAGTTGGCTCGTCTCCCGTAAGACATCACCGATATCGGCCACATTGTTGGCCACTAGTAAATAACCCCAAGAACCAGAAAAACACAGGAAAAAAAGAAAAGAAAAGAAAACACAACAGCAACAATGGAACTGGCTGTGCAAACTCAGGGTGACGTTGGATCTCTACTGGTGAGATGCGTGGAAGACCATATCTACTAAAGCGACGTCGAACTCCACTAGATTTGGCCGTTGATCTTGATTGATGCCGATGATCTCCGGCGAAAGAAGAAGGTTGCGTGTCAAAGGTCAAAGATCAAAGGTTGCGCGTCAAAGGTCAAAGATCAAAGGTTGCGCAATCTCTAGCTTCAAAGGTCTCAGGAGACCTAGGCGACGCGACGATGGTGGGGAGATCTGATCACACTCAACTCCGGTGGTGTGATGGTGTGGAAAAACAGATCTTGAACGGCAGGGAGATCTCATCGAGCTCCGCTCTGGTGGCACAACTGGAACGACGTGCGGGGAACGTTCTAAGATCATTGTAGCATTAGTAGATCAGAGCCGTGGAAGATGACAGAAGCCATGAAACAAGACTAGAGCAGAGGAAGAGTGTGAGATGACGATGGTCGCGAGCTCCAACACCTGCACACTGTGGCTTCGAGCCTCCGACGAGGACATTTCAGTGAAATTTGAAGAAAGAGAGAGAGAGTTGATTGCACTTGGAGAGAGAGGAAGAAAAAAAAGTAAAGAGAACAAATGAACTCAAACATCCGTGGCATAGACTTGTGACATAAACTTTTCTTTAAGTCTACTTTTGTGGCATAAATAAAATGTTGGAAAAAACGGCGGAGTGTGTAATTTTCTCTAATATTAATGTACATATTTTCAAGCTTTTGGCCTTTTGTACCACAAATAACATGAACAACTCAAAAAGGGGAAAAAGAAAAGAAAAAAGAAAACTCGACAAAAAAAACATTAAAAAGTTGTTGGGGTCATTTCTAGTTTGGGCCCAAAAATGGACTCAGTTATGAGTGCAAACCACCATGTAATGGTCTGGTATGGTCTGGTTTCTCTCTAACAATGGTCTAGTCTTGTAAGGATTTAGTTCAAACCAAAAAAATGGTCCGGTCTAAACAAACGCTTGATTTTGGACAAAACCGGATTGTGTACAACCCATGTGGTAGTAAAAGAGTGTATGACACATGTAACAATAAGTTTGCAAAGGTATAATAACAACTACTTTATCAAACTATAAATATTTTTTACCAAATAAAAGAACCATCTATTGATTTGACGAGTAATGTTTCCCTCGATAACGAATGATGACTTCGGTATCATTTGCAAGGAAGTGCAATTGGAGTTGCTATCAAACAAGCTCACGTAGAAGGAAGAAGAATAAAGGTACTAATATGTGTTTAGAAGAACGGTTTAAACTAAAATTATTGGTTTGAAAATCGTAACATGTAAGCACTTTATATTGTAGCAATTTTTTGTTTTTTTTACTATAAACGGTAAGAACTTTATATTGCTTATTGGTTGAAACCAAGGGCTCTAACCAAGATACCAAATAGGCTACAAGCCAAAATAATAATTAGATATATTAAACCAAACACCCTTTCGAGTTCTTTAAGTGAGAGCTCAATATTCCAAATGATTTACATTTGAGTTTTTTTTTTTTTTTTTAGTTTATTAAGTTCATGTTGTTTAAGACAAACGTAATTAGAAAGCAAAATTAAACTATTTGCATCATGACTGTAATTATCTCCGTCTTTTTCGATAGAACACTTTAGGGTGTTTGGAAAAGTGGTGGGAATCATTGGTTAGAACCACTTTTATTGTAGCATGTGAGAACTTTACACTGTAACGATTTTTTTTATTGTTACTGTAGCATGTGAGAACTTTATACTGTTTATAACTTAAAAAGTGGTGGGAACCACATTGATCAATCAGGGGTTTTATGTTTTTTCTTATAATTTAATGAATTCAAAATATAAAGACTTTAGTATTCAGATCTTACTATTATAAAAGGCGGAAATTTTTTTTCCCCTTTGCATCCTTTTTTTTCTTCTTTTGTTTTATATTTCTTTTTAAAAATATATATTTTTTTTTCATTTTATGCTTTTTTACTTTTTTGAAAACTTATTTCATCTTTATTTTTATTTTCTTTTTATTCCATTTGGTTTTTTTCTCCTCTTTTTCAATTGTATTTTTACTTCATTTTTGCTCCTTCTCATCATTGTGTTTTTTTTTTTTTTTTTTACTTTTCCCTTAATATCTTATATACTTTTGAGTTCCATTTTGTTAAATATATTTTTTAATATGTATTATAGAAATATATTTTTAAAATTTATTCTTATTGCATATTCTTCTGCTTCTTCTAAAATTATTTCTTCACCTGGAGATGAGCAACCAAACTAAACTGCTTATTTTAAGTAAACTATAGACCAAACCAACTATAGATTGGTTTAGGGATTTTCACTTTAATTTTAGGTAAACCAAAAATCAAACCAATTATAGATTGATTTAGAGATTTGCACTTTTTTTTGCCTTTGTCATTTTGGTTTGCATATATTTCCCTACTTTCATATTTTTTCTATTTGCAATAACATTTTCAACTGCTATTAGTCTTATAAATATTATTCCCTCTAATTTATTGATGCTAAAATATTTTTTTTCACGTATGTCCCTGCTCAAATATTTTTTAAATGGTCTTCTCAGCTGTTATTATCTCATAGTACCTCTTAATTAATTTTTTTAAAAAAATTTTGCCTTATTTGTTTACACATACTCATAATTTCTCTCTCACACACATTAAAGGAAACACAAGTTTTGATTGAAACATGCATTTTGATCTACTTGTCTTTTTTTTAATTTTTTAATCCTAATTTTTTTACTAAACTATTAGAAAAAAAATAAATGAATAAAATTAAATTTCAGATGAAATTTTTAGATATTTATATAAGAACAATGTAAAAAATACAAGCGCATCATGCGTGCTTATAACTAGTTAAGCTAAAAAGGGGTTGTAAAATTCCTCTCTGACCCCCGTAATAAAAAAAAAAAAAATGATTTTCAGACTTAGAACCTCCTGGTGCCAAGTAGATTTTCATACCAGCAGACACAGAACATGTGAACAAGTACAAAAATAATTCTCTATTTTTTTTTAATTTACTATTTAGCGTCTTTGCCTTTTTTTTACCGACTAGTTACCTCTTAAAATTTTGTTTTTGACAAATAATCTTCTAAATTCAATAAAATTGTTACATAATTCCTCAAATCGGTTAAAATTTAGATGAGAACATAGTCATACGCATGATGTAGTATGCTCCATCGATATTTAATATTTCAATATGTACACTTCCAATGTGCTTACCTTTTCAAAGACATTTCCTGAAAATTTTAATTGAGGTATAATTTGTCAAAATTAAAATCTAAAAAATAATTTACAGTTTGAGAAAAATTGAAGAGATAAAGGTCATGTTTGTTTCACTTGTTTGGTCCAGTTCGACTGTTTAAATGACCATCACAGTTTGATTTAATGTCTGGTAAAACATTTAATTCGAACCAAACTGACAGTTCAAATTGGGCTAAATTGCCAAACTTAGAATTCAAATCTCCTTCTACTTCAACGTTTCGAACCAATATTCAATAGTGATTTCACTTCCATATATTTGTGTTTATTATTTGACACTATTAGTTCATATTATTTTTTAGTAAATTTCTTTTTACATATTTCATGTTTATTTTTTATTTAAAAACTTTTTTCATACTTCGAACTAAAGTTATCAGTATTCATCTAAAAACAAATTTAAATTAGATATCCTATTTAATTTGATGCTTAAACTGTACATCTAAACATTAATTTAAAATACTGTTTAAATTATGTAATTCAAGGTTTTCTATTCAAATAAAAAAAAATTAAAATAACACAATTCAAACTACAAAGGAAAAAAGGCTCCAAACTCCAAATTTTGGAATTCGAAGGACAATTGTAATATGTTTTGGTGGTGCATGCATGTAAAAGATGAGAAACGCATGTCTGACCTGTCTGTCATAGCTGTATCCTAGCTACACAGCATGATACATTCAAGATTTGGAATGTCAAATACATATGGACGAAAATTAAAATAATCCAACTTGTTCACATTTTTTGTCATTGTCTAACTATTGCCATTGATAGATACTATAACAATTTATCTTTAAATAACTTATGTTTATCCAATCATAAACATTTATCACCTAAAGCAAAAATTCAACAAATAATAAGTTGATATTTATCATAATATCATGGAGTGTTTGGGACAAAGATTGAAACCGTAAATATTGATCCAAAAAAATATAACATATAAAAATTTTACACTGTATTATTTTTTTATTTTTGTTTAGCTGTTAAGAATTTTGTATGCTATTGGTTTTAACCAAAATATTAAAATTACTAGATCATGTTATTATTGCATCCATGATAAAGTTGCATAATTAACACGTACGTTTCCGCGTGAAATTCATCATTATAATTACTTTTTTCATGTAAAAGCACCCTCATATCATTGGCTTTGGACGAAACTAATCAAATATTTCTACCACTTTTGTAACCCCTTTATTGACTGATAATCTAAGCCAAGTCATTTTTGGATATGTGGTAGAGCTAGGAAATTTTTTTAATCAAGGTACCTAAAATGTAAAATATAAAAATTAATAAATAGGATGGAATATTCAGAATTTTCTATTATGGTACTCTATACGTATATATATTTGTTGAGTAAATATACTTGATTTTTAAGCGTTTAGAGATTAAGTTGAAACTTAAACACTATAGCATGTTAAATTTTTACATTATAATATACTTTTGTTTTATATTATAGCATATGAAATAGATATAAAACTTTAGTGTTAAAAATTGATTCTCAAACACTATACTTATTTATTATAGTTACAACTAAAATTTTTAAAAAATTTACATTTCATAAAAAAAAATCCAAAAGTCTCACGCTCCCACCAAGATCAATGTGGCTCCCCTCTGTCCCTACAATATTTCTACTTTCCAACTTCTAACCTTATCTTCTTCTTGGTGAACAATATGAACTATTTCTTACCTGATTTTGGGTCGCCTCTTTTTTTTTTCCCCTTTTCTATTTAAACAAAAATTGGTGATAAAAATTAAAAGAATGTTTGACAAATTCAGTTCTAATAAAAAAAAACTTTTGGTTGTCATAGTATAAAGCTCTTTGGGCTTTTGGCTTTCGCCTTAAGGGAATTATGGTCTTGTCCGTCATGGGCTTAAACTCTCGCGGTTTTGTTCTTAGGCTTCACCCCAAAAGGCCTCATGCCATTGAGAAGTTGTATCATTACTTATAAACCATTACCTATAACCATTCTTACGCGATGTAGGACTGTACAACCTACTCTTTTTTGGCCTTTTTTGCTTCAAGAAAATTATGGTTTTCACATGTTTTTTGTAGATACAATATTAGTTAGACTATTCTATTTATCTTAATAGATGCTATGTTATATTCATCTCGGTATTTTCTATCACATTTATAGTTGTGAAATTTGTTTTGCTTGAATAACATTACCCTCCATTTTAATTGAAAAAAATTAATATTTATTACTAATTCTCATTTTTTATTTTTACTTTTCCTTACAAGCCCATCATCTTTCCTATTAAATTCCATAATCATTTGATAAGCATGCAGTAGGTGAATATAAAATAAAAGTGCATACTAAAAATATATTCATCTCAGACTCTTAGCCCTAACCCAATCTAAATTATTTTTTGGTTTAATACAAAAAGAGAGAGATCAAAACTCAAATTAATTCAAACCAACTAGTCGAAAATACCTGATTTGGAATTCAACCCCTTCTAAATTCATAAAATTCAAACCACTTTGTACAGTGCAATTTGTTCTTTCATTTTTCAAATTAATCTAACTATGCATTTTGGGATTACAGCATTTTATAGCCAAAAGAATATAAAGTAAATATTCACTAATGGGGTTTTGGTTTGGTGATTGGAACAAAAAGCCAAACTTTTCTTAATTCTTAAACTTCTCTTCTTCTTTTTCCAAAAAAAAAAAAAAAAAAAAAACCCAATGGGATGTTCGTTTTATTAACTTAAACAGTGGGGGTGGGTCCCATTCCTAATCTCAGGTTTTTCTGCTACGAGTTGGGAGTCTTCCTCCTTTATTTTCCCCTGTAATATCATATATAGGCTGAAAAAAGGAAATAGTATTCTCTACTAAAAGTATGCATGTGATTCAGAAAAAGCAAGATTTAGTTTACATCATCACTCAGAAGCACCAATTATGTCGCGGTACATGCTTTATGAACTTAACATAGCAAGACTGCTCTAACCTGATTATTTTATTTTATTTTTTATTTCCGTCTTATTCATTTATTTATATTGCTGGCTTATTATTCTTGCAGCTTATGGCCTCATCTTCGTATGTTCTTTCTTTATGAAACGTGCATTTATTAATTTATCTTGAAGGATGTGGATTTGTTAAGTACTCTCACCGGGAGATGGCATTAGCAGCAATAAACGCCCTTAATGGATGCTACACAATGAGAGTGGGTGTTAAATGTTTCTGAAAAAAAGCTTTCATCTTTGTCCTCTTCTCGATGCATAACCGAAAGTTTTATTATTATTATTATTTTTTTTTAGGGTGCGGCTCAGGGTTGTGATCAACCATTAACTGTCGGGTTTGCTGACGGTAAAAGGCCCAGGCCCAGGCCCAGGCCCGGAGATTCAAGGTCCCTTCATTTTCCCTCCTCCTTCCCCTTTTTTATTCCTTTAACCGGCTGTCAAGCTGTCTAGTATTATTTTTAAAATATATAAAAATATTTTTATTTTAAAAAATAAATTTTTTTAAAATTACGTTAAAAGTGTTTTTAAAATTTTTATATAAAAAATATATATAAAAATATTTTTAAAAATTTTGAGAACAAAAACAAAATGACGCCTTAAACTCTTGGATGGTTTGGAAATAATTTTTATCTGCTTGAGTGTGACAAAGGGTTTCTATTGTTAGTATTCGAGCATTATACTTGTCCAATTCTTATTTTCCTTGAATTATGATGCTAAATAACTGGTGGTAGGACCCATTTTGGTCCTCGGTTTCAAGGAACAGGGCTCAGGCAATTAAATTTCTGCCCCTCACAAATTCTTGAGATTACTTGTTAATTTTTCTTCTTAGTTGGTTACCTGTATTGTCTTCTTCATGTTTTCTTGCTCAATTTTATCAGAGCAACACCTTATTTTGGTGAGCCCATGAGGGATAGAATTCCTCCTAATGCTTGGCGTCCAATGAGTCCGCCAAACATGGGTCCAACGGCTGCCGCTAATATTCATGGGTTTCGAGGCCAGTTTCATCCCAGGTCTGGTGATGTGACGTTACCTGTTAATTTGGTAAGCATGGTCCTTTACACAACTTTCTATTTATAATATATTCATGTACTAAAATTTTTTGTGAAGGTCTGCCCATCCGCCTAAAGCACATTCAATGTGGTTCTCTACTAGTATTTCTCCTCTTATTGGGTCTTATGGGGATTATTTAATTAAATTAGAAAAAAAATAGAAAAAAGGTTGTCCCTAATAGACCAAAAGAGCATAAGG
Organism: Artocarpus heterophyllus; assembly: GCA_025403435.1. Classification (NCBI taxonomy): domain Eukaryota; kingdom Viridiplantae; phylum Streptophyta; class Magnoliopsida; order Rosales; family Moraceae; genus Artocarpus; species Artocarpus heterophyllus. Next base: position 11,973,534 of record CM046341.1, read on the forward strand.
TACTCAGCCAGTAGATTTTGGGTTCTCTGTACTGTACTGATGCTAGAGGAAACGACTTTTTTTAATTTATTTTTTATTTATACGCTAAAGTTGAGGATAATATCATGATCTCTAGTACTTCATTTTCTCAATCTCTCACTAAATGCAACTTTAATGCTGTCTTCTCTGGTTCCAAACTAGTTTTCGCTTGGGGAATGTTAGCGTATGCATGTTAGCTCATGTTGGCAACAAAAATAGGATATGCTTTTTCTTCTTGTTGAGAGAGCTAATCAGATAGAATCTCTAGGGCCATTTCTTGTTGCATTATAAACACACACACAAAAGTTGGTAGGAGTTTTTATAGCAAAGTCATGTTTGCTTATCTTGCTTTAAAATCTGTAGGGTGGCCATGGTGGGCCTGCAGATAGTCCCCTACTGTTGGTGTTATCATCTTCAACATTGCAATAGGTTTTCTATGGTGTTCTTGATGCTTTCTCTTCTTTTATCTTTTGTACTATAAAAATAAGTGGTCTCATTATGGATCTATTACAGAGTTCTAGCCAGCCTATGCCGCAAATAGCTCCAGTTGGTTAACAATTATCTCCATTACAGAAGCCTATTCAATTACAGAAGCCTATTCAATCACCTCAACAATTACCACCTTCCCTTCAACTGCATCCTCAAACTCCGGCGTCTTATTCACAGGCACAACCCCCTCCTCTTGCATCTCTACAGCAGCTTGGCCAGACACAGCTTCCTTATGCTTCGGGTCAAACAGCCATTAGTCAACCACTACAGTCACAGCAGTTACTTGTTTCTAACGGACAACTACCCATTTCTCAGCCTCAGGTCCAGAATAGCATGGCCTCTGCCACAACACTTCAATCCCCTCCAAACATCAACTTACGACCCCTTGCTGTTGCTCCTGTCCAGCAGCAATAACAACTCTAGCCTCTTCAACCATCACCTTCTCAGTTAGCTCAGACGCTGTCGCAACAGAAGCAAGCTCTTCAGGCAAGCTTTCTCAGTCATCTCGGCAGACATTCTCCCAGCTGCAACAACAGTTACAGCTGATGCAACCATCAAATCAGGGTAGAGTCTTGCAGCAGGGTTCCCAGGATACGAAACAGCAGCAGGTATTTTCGGTTTGGACTATATGATAAAATTGCAGGCATTATCTCATAGGCTTGAATGCAGAAACAGATTTATTTTGAATTACTGAAACAATTTTTATTTAGAGGATAATTGTAGAAGAAAACATAGACTTCTGCATTATTGAGTTTCAATTGCTAGGTATGACGTAAATGTCTTCATGCCTTGCTGTCTTAAATTCGTACGCGTCTGTCGCGGGCAATAGCTCTCTCCCACTGCCCGTCTACTCAGACACTTTTCATCTGTAGTTCCCCTGTGCTTCATCATCTTCCTCTGTCTCTTTGTTTTGTCTGGCATTACATTTACAAAACCCCAGTATATTTAGGTTTCAATGCCGTCCGTTTATTTATTTCTTACATGAAAGCTTCCTCTGAAGAAAACATGGTATTTTTCTAGGCAACTACTGGAATGCATGTGCAATTTTAATACAAAACCCTTCACCTACTCCTTTGCTATGAGCTTAGGAGAAAATTCTGAAATAAACATTCATTTAGGTTATGTAAATGTGCCTTATCTTTCAAAGATTAGCTTCAACATGTGCATGGTACATTAATAATTTTTGGTGTCTTTTCACTGGGTAAACCTTTAGCCAAAGGTATAAGTTTGATATTTTCTTTCCGAAGAGTCATTGTATCAAAGAAGGATTAGTGCTGAAACATTTCATTCTATTTGTTATTATGGTCTCAGTGGGGTGGGACTGCTGCACAGGCCATCACCAGCTTACCCGCCGCTACAGCATTTGCAGATGTGCCTTTATCCACATCTGCTGCCACTGCTGTTCCTGTAAAATGCCCTTGGATAGAACACATCTCCCCAGATGGATACAAATACTATTACAATGCCATAACTGGTGAGATCAAGGTGAGAAACTCCCACGTTTTGCCTCTTTTCGGGCTTTTATTATTGGTTTATGCAAGTCTGTGAGTAAGTTTAGTTTTGCTTAAACAAAACGGGTAGTGGGTGAAACCGGAAGAGTTGATATTGTATGAGCAACAGCAACAGCTTTGCAGCATCAATCCCAGTCACTACCTCAGCGTCCAACCGCCCAACAAGTTTCACAAACACCACAAATTCAGCTTCAATCTAAGTTCCAAATGCAGGCTGAACAGCAGTTTCAACAGCCCTCTTTATATTCAATGGTTAGATTTCTCTCTCTCTCTCTCTCTCTCTCTGTCTTCTTTTGAATGTCTGGAAGTTTAGTTGTCGGTACTCCTCGCTGACTTCATGCTTAATATTCCAGTACCAGGCTTCTGGAATCTTAGGACATCAAAATATTCAGATAAAAAAAAGGATATTTTATTGTAAGTTTATTTTCAAATAATGGTTCCTTTAATAGCACTCTGCAATTTAGTGATCAAGATTTCTGAATTCATTTTGGTAATTGGATCTTTCTTCTTAACTTCAGGGCTACACACAATTACAAGTGTAGACCAGCTCAGTAAGTGATGCTTTCACACTTCCAAGGGATTTCTCCTTCTTCTTCTTCTTCTTCTTCTTCTTCTTCTTCTCTTCAAAGGGTTTAAGTGTATTGTGCCTTTCAGTGGCAGCAGGTTGCTCAAGGCTGGATGTGGAAGAATAACCAAGCAGGTTTTTACCAATTTCCTTTCTGGTTACTCTGATTTTTTTTGAGCTTTTTTGGGAAGCCATGATACTGGCCTTCTACCTTGAATTTGTTCGGTCAATCTGAGGAAATGGCCAGTTTCTGGGTTAGAATGTTTTGCATTTAAAAAAAATGGCATTTTCAATTAAGGAATTGAATTGCTACACAGTAAATGATGGTTTTACTGTCAATTTCTGCACTTGAGAGAAAAAACTGGTTATTTGTCCGCAGGAGGACCCTGTTTGTGTTGTTTTTGTTTGTCCTTTTTAGTTTCTCTTTTTCTCCCCAAAGAAAAAGCCTTCTAATGCAGAAGAAAAGAGATGAAAAAAAAAAAAAAAAAAAATCTCAACGAGCATACTTTCTCTTGCTTGACCATTTTAAGTAAATATGTGTCCCTCATATTGAAGAAACAAATCAAAGGAAATCTTTGAATTCTGCATTGTGGCCTTTTAGTACTTTACAAGATCATGCAATTATGTAGTAAAAGACTCTTAATTATTCATTTGTTTTTAATTTCCAGGATCAGGAGGAGCTTGAAGAAGAGTAGAATTTGGGCGTAGCAAAGATGAGTGGTGAAAATGACAACCAAAATTTTTGAGCTTACAAGTGCTAAATGTGACATGTAGCTTTTGTAGTAATTTTTCCTTTACAATCTCATTAGTTAGTCACTCTCTCATTTTTTTTCTCTGTGTGAGGTTTTACAGTCTCACTGATATTTAACCCCTATGTCAAATTATAGGGTGTTTGGAAGGGTGGTAGAAACCGTTGAGTAGAATCACTTTTACTGTAACATGTGAGAACTTTATACTGTAGCGATTTTTTTTATTGTTACCATAGCATGTGAGAGCTTTACACTGTTTATAACTGAAAAAATAATGGGAACTATTTTTGCCAAATGAAGGGTTAATAGTACAGCAGGAGATGGATAGCCTTAGTAAATACAGGTCTATGTTGTTAGCTTTTCGTTTATTTAGTCGTTTGTTTCTCGGCTGCCTTATTCTCATCATCGAAGGTTTAGTTGTAATGTTATAATATTGAATATCGGTTCAAGTTGGATGGTTTTTAGGGTCGCCATCTAACTGAACAAATTAAGCTTGTTAGTTTTGCCAAATGTGAAACGGCATTTGAGTAAATAATATTATATGATTTTAATCAAAGAAAAAAGAGTGGAACTTGCATTTCACCGACTTTTTAAAAAGCATTCGCTTTGCTGCCTCAACTTCCTTGCTATTTCCTCTCACTTTCACGCACAAGAAAGTTCCAAACAAAAAAAAAAAAACGCCAACTGATGTTTTTTCTCATTCATTACATTGATCATTGACTTCCAAACGATAAGGTCGTCTACCTACGACTTCTTTCTACCTTCCAATGGTAAAAAAAGGCAATTTTAAGAGATTGATCTGAGACTATAAGCAGTTTTAGAATATATGTTGTAGATTTTTGATGTAGATAGTTGTACATTAGACCGTTACGATTCCAATTTGATGGCCAAAGCACCTTGCACTACTTGTGAAGTAAAGTTGCATTCCGCGTCACAATTGCTGAATGATTATCATCCCTTGAAAAAAGAATAAAGATTATCATCTTAAACTAGATGTGTAAATGTGAGAAGATACTTTAACCGAAATATCAAATCATTGCAGAATCAAAATTACCACATCATATGAGATTTTTCTTATTTTTTTACAATTTTTTTTTTACCCAAAAGTCTAAAGGTATAGCATTAACTTCATAGAGTGTTGAGCCACATATTTAATAGCACCGAAAGTGTTGGGACAAATTATTTATTTATGCCTTTTTCTCTCTGCGGTGACAACTTTCCACTTTTCTGGCCTAGTTGAAAGTTTTGGCAGATCTTTGCCACCCAAGTCCTAATTGTATTGAAGTTAATTGGCAACTGTTATAAGAAAAATTAACCACTTTAATTGTCAGAGAAATATTCAAGCTAAACGTGTATGTCAGGGTAAATTATTTAACAGGGGAAACAAAAATAACACTTGCATGTGAATGTAAATAATATTTCTTCGCTTTTCAAACCAATTCATTGCAACCAATTTTTGTCCCTATTTTCAATATTGGTGTGAAAGCATAAATGAGAGTTTTCTTACAGTATTATTCTTGTGACCCTTGTAGCTGATCAACTAGTGAGAAGTAGACTCATGAGTTAAACTATAAGATATATTCAACAATTCATTAAACTCCACAGGAATGGATCAACGGTTTCCACATAGATCTCATGAGACATGCAGGAAAATTAGGGAAGGAAAATTATAAGTAAAAGAAAGGAAAAATATGTGACAATACCTGATATATTTTGGTTGGCTCTTCTTCTTTGTCCATTTATCTCAAAGCTCATGTAAGCATTTTTTATATGTTGCAGCTCCCTAGTGACATCTCTCATGTTCATTCTTTCCTTTGGTGATTCATTAAACCTCACAGGAATGGATTAACATGTAGCTTTTGTAGTAATTTTCCTTTACAATCTCATTAGTGAGTCACTCTCTCTCATTTTTGTTCCTCTGTGTGAGGTTTTCCTGTCTCACTGATATTTAACCCCTGTGCCAATTAATAGTCCAGTAGATGATGAATATCCTTGGTAAATACAAGTCTATGTTGTTAGCTTTTCGTTTCTGCCGAAGGTATGTTGGCCCAGTTAAAATCCTCGAAAGAGTTGGTGATAGAGCATATAGATTGGCCTTACCTCCTTCATTATCCAGTGTGCATGATGTCTTTTATGTGTCCATGCTCAAGAAGTACATTCTAAATCCCTCGCATGTTTTAAGTATTGGAAATAACGTCTGATTTAGCATATGAGGAGAAACCAGTACAGATTCTTAATAGAAAAGAGGAGTTGAGGACCAAGAAGATTCAACTAGTTAAAGTTTTGTGGAGGAATCATTTAGTAGAAGAAACCACATGGGAAAGAAAGGAAGAGATGAGGAACAAATATCTAGAAATATTCGGTACGTCAAATTTCGAGAACAAAATTTTATAAGGAGGAGAGGATTGTAATACCCAATTAACTCACAATTAGCCAGTAATAAGCATTTTGTATATCTATGCATTTAATGAACACACGTTATTCAATTTCGAGCATATAGAAAACATATCTTACGAGCATGAGTACTCATTATCTATAAGATTGAATAATGCATAAACATGCTTATATTCATAAATATAACATTGAATTATTAATATATGATTTAACAAGTTTTAAAAAGGCTCTAGTTGTAGTGAAGAGCTCGGTTTCTCGTTAAGAAAGATCGATATGCTAAAGGGTTACGAATTGATTGGAAAGTGTTTTTTCATTTCAAATGCATTCTAAACTGATTATTTTGCCCATTTATATATTTGAAATAGACAAATTTGATTGGAATTGAAAGTATGCAAAATGGTACAATTTGATTGGTTTGTTGACTAGGTTATAACAAATTGAATTCCTCTTGTTTGTACTAGATTTAAGTGGCTAGCTATTAGCTAAATTTACTTAATCAACACTCTTTATACATGTTAAACCCAAGGAAAAGGTGGCAGAAGCACTCAAGCAAGCTCCTTCCTTCTCTGACCTAATTTGGACCAAGATAAATGAACTAGATTGTTCATTTTTCCCTCTTTCTTTTGCAAGCAAGTCTTAAAACGTCTAGCATTTCCCCCGACTTCCTTCTCTCCATTTTCCATGTCCTAAAGCTCACAAAAACATAAACAAGACCATAGAAATTTGAGTTACACAAATCAGCCCCCAACTTTTCACCATTTTGAGCTTGAAAATCAAGTATTTTGATCTCCAATATAGCCCCAACTTCAAACCCTACAAGGTACCTCTATATTTATGTTTCTTATGATGAAATGAAGTTATTTTCTGTTATACATGGTTATATATGTGGAAAAAAATAAGCCAGGACAAATTTGAGCTTAAACTAAGCTAATTAAGCTAGCTTCTTTGCAAAATTGATAATCATGTGAAATCTGATTATCTCCTTTATCTCTATTGATCCCAAGTGTTTATTAAGTGATTTTGAATGCTTATAAATAGGTGGGAATTAGTTGGAATGTTATCTCTGAATCTATAGAAAGAAAATGCAAAACAAGTTTAAGTGGAAAAATCAAACTTGCACCATGCTTAATTCTCATATATTAGGTTGTTTTTATAAGATTAATATACCTCCTTTAATGATATTTGATGTTTGGAAATGTTATCTATCTATAGAAGACCTGATTTTGGCTAGAATAAGATAAAGTTGTTATATGCTTGACATAATATAATTTGTAGGAGGAATGAGCTGAAGTGAATGTTTGTTGGGATGATTGAACATTTGATCTCCATGTTTAATCATAGTTTTAGTAATATAGCATGTTCCTTGGCCAAAAGTATTCACTGTGATATTTTGATGCTCAGCTTATTTTGTATTTGAATTAATGCAAAACTATTGTAATATGAATTTACAAAATGATCCAATTGGTTTGTTTATTAAAGAATTGAGTGGTATATGATTTTATAATGCTAGGCCTTTAGCACATCTTATCTTCTAAGAGGATTGATCTTTTCACTCAATGCCAATTGAACTCGAGGAAAGTAGAAACTACTTTTAATTGCATCATAAGAACTTTGTCATGTTATGTTTTAAGGCGCATTGATTGGATTGTTGTTATTTGGAAATGATATAGATTGTTGAAAAGCATTCATGATTCATAACATTTACATTAGAACATGTGATGTGATCTGAAAAGGAAATGAGGTTTTTAACTAAAGTGGGGGTTTGGTGCTTAATTGATGGTCGGGTAGGCACGAGACGCGGGTGGGACAAGCGGACCCAATAAAGGGTAGTGAATATTTTGAGATTGAAAAATCAAGATAAAAAAGGCCACAAAGACTGAGACTGAATATGACAAATGCCTGAGGTCTAAAGACCAAGATGGAAACTCCGTAATATTATCGTTACATTGGCAAAAAAGATGAACATGTTCTAAAAACCACGGCCTATCATTATCAATTCAGTGCCACCCGAAAAGAAGAAAGAATTGTTGAAAGAAAACGGATAAAAGAAAATGTCTAATTGCATTCGCATTCAATGTTTATGTGCATGCATTAGTTTCTACTTACTGAACTTTTAGCTCGTTATAGTTTTTATGATGCAGGTAAGAGTGTACAAGTGTGACACCCGTTATTCTCCTAACGGGTATTGAGGTAATTAAATTAATTTTTAATGTATAAAAAAAAAATTGCTTCATTTAAATTTATTTTATAATATTTATTTTTATCTATTTTTAAGTTTTCTAAAATTCTCCTATATTTATTTAGTATGATTACTAAAAAGCCTTAGAACTTCTAATAAATCTCAAAAATGTCATATTGACATTATGTGTGTTAAAGTCTTTAGATGAGACATAAGGATATCTTTTCCAACTACTCTTGACCCTCATTTTCTTTATTTCCTCCGTGACATGCTTCAACATGTCTCCTCTATAATTGTTTCTATCACTTCTTTTCAAAGACTTTATCTTTTCTTCCTTTCTCTTCCACGGTTCCCACACTCTTCTTCTCATTTCTTTGCTGAAGCAAAATACTTAGAGAACTTCTTCAAGGCAGCCATAAAAATCAGCCACCATCACCTCCATTTGAGCAAGAATTTCAGTCATACCGAAGTAAAGGAACCTGTTTTGAAGCCATTTCAAGCTTCCAACTAACCATAATCCGAGGTTAGAATCTTATGAACAAATTTAGTCTTTCATTTATAAATTTTCTTTTATACTAAAGGATTATTCAAATTTACGTTCTTAAACCTAAGTATATGTTTGTTGCTATTTTGGAGCATATGTATGAAGTCTAAGTGTATATGCCCTAGACAGAAAATTTATATTGTTAAACTTTGTAATACCTCTATGGGCAGTGGTTATTTCTTGAAATTCTAAGATTAAATTAAAATAAATTTTATGAATGTAGTTGTATGTTGTGCTTTAGTTTTAATTGTCCTTATGCACGCCTTAGGATCAAGGGAGTATGGAGCTAACGTTAATTGATTCCAGGATTAAGAGACTGTTGATAAGCTTAAAAGGTAGGGATTCTATTACTCATCTTTTGTGAGGTTTTTATAGAATTAAAATTGATTGTTTTGCCGCAATATATATATATCTATGTTGAAGTGATATTATATGTGTATCACATATGAAACTATGACATGGACTCGTCTTGTATTGTACGGCGAGGAACATAATGAATTGACACATGTTATAAATTGAGAAGCATGGTTAGGAAAATTAACTCTATTAATAATGATTTAATATAGAGAAATTGTGAGACATGAAAAGGGCGACGGTTACGTCCTTGGGCATGAATACCCTAAAAGGTAAAGTAGGGGGAAGGCGATGACGCTTCCTTGGGTTGAAAGTCCCAGAACACACTGTACAGGAATCGATTTGGTGAGGACTCGGGGCTTGATGTCCCCTCACCGGAACACCCTTGGAATGTTTATAGGGTGATCAAGTGCGCCCATTTGGGTTTCGATGAGTTGAGTGATACTCAATTTAACATGGATACCTAGGAACAATGATGATTGGTAATATTTGTATAAATGTGTAATTATGACACTTGGTAATGATTAACTACGGTATCCATAAGATGTGATCATAATAAACCTCATAATCTGGAATATGATGTAACTTACTAACCATGCAGATTTTAATGTGGTAATGATAGAGGTGAGTAATGGCTTTCTCTACTGAGCATAGTGTTGCTCATTCCCTTATGTTTATATCTTTTCAGGACTCACTAAGTGTGAGGTGGCTACGAGAAATATAGTTGAGGAAGTGATGTGTAACGCCCCTATATGGGGGTTAACAGTTTTTAATGAGATAAAATAAAAATAAATAATAAAAGTAAAACCTTAAAAATAAAATTTGCCCGGGACTTAAATGAAAACTCTCAACTCAAAAATAAAAATATAAACGATAAATAAACCACAGTTTTAAATGTAGCACCTTAAATTTAATAATATAAACTGTTGTCATCATCATTTTAACCCTCAACACATTGTAATACAGTCACAGAAAGTAACAATTGATGCTTACATTATCATGAAGAACATTCTCAACGATTGAAGCAGTCCCAATGTAATATAGCTACATCACTTCCTCAACTATATTTCTCGTAGCCACCTTACACTTAGTGAGTCCTGAAAAGATATAAACATAAGGGAATGAGCAACACTATGCTCAGTAGAGAAAGCCATTACTCACCTTTAGGTTTTTATCATTACCACATTAAAATCTGCATGGTCAGTAAGTCACATCATATTCCAGATTATGAGGTTTATTATGATCACATCTTATGGATACCGTAGTTAATCATTACCAAGTGTCATAATTACACATTTATACAAATATTACCAATCATCATTGTTCCTAGGTATCCATGTTAAATTGAGTATCACTCAACTCATCGAAACCCAAATGGGCGCACTTGATCACCCTATAAACATTCCAAGGGTGTTCCGGTGAGGGGACATCAAGCCCCGAGTCCTCACCAAATCGATTCCTGTACAGTGTGTTCTGGGACTTTCAACCCAAGGAAGCGTCATCGCCTTCCCCCTACTTTACCTTTTAGGGTATTCATGCCCAAGGACGTAACCGTCGCCCTTTTCATGTCTCACAATTTCTCTATATTAAATCATTATTAATAGAGTTAATTTTCCTAACCATGCTTCTCAATTTATAACATGTGTCAATTCATTATGTTCCTCGCCGTACAATACAAGACGAGTCCATGTCATAGTTTCATATGTGATACACATATAATATCACTTCAACATAGATATATATATATTGCGGCAAAACAATCAATTTTAATTCTATAAAAACCTCACAAAAGATGAGTAATAGAATCCCTACCTTTCAAGCTTATCAACAGTCTCTTAATCATGGAATCAGTTAACGTTAGCTCCATACTCCCTTGATCCTAAGGCGTGCATAAGGACAATTAAAACTAAAGCACAATATACAACTACATTCATAAAATTCATTTTAATTTAATCTTAGAATTTCAAGAAATAACCACTGCCCATAGAGGTATTACAAAGTTTAACAATATAAATTTTCTGTCTAGGGCATATACACTTAGACTTCATACATATGCTCCAAAATAGCAACAAACATATACTTAGGTTTAAGAACGTAAATTTGAATAATCCTTTAGTATAAAAGAAAATTTATAAATGAAAGACTAAATTTGTTCATAAGATTCTAACCTCGGATTATGGTTAGTTGGAAGCTTGAAATGGCTTCAAAACAGGTTCCTTTACTTCGGTATGACTGAAATTCTTGCTCAAATGGAGGTGATGGTAGCTGATTTTTATGGCTGCCTTGAAGAAGTTCTCTAAGTATTTTGCTTCAGCAAAGAAATGAGAAGAAGAGTGTGGGAACCGTGGAAGAGAAAGGAAGAAAAGATGAAGTCTTTGAAGCGAAGTGATAGAAACAATTATAGAGGAGACATGTTGAAGCATGTCACGGAGGAAATAAAGAAAATGAGGGTCAAGAGTAGTTGGAAAAGATATCCTTATGTCTCATCTAAAGACTTTAACACACATAATGCCAATATGACATTTTTGAGATTTATTAGAAGTTCTAAGGCTTTTTAGTAATCATACTAAATAAATATAGGAGAATTTTAGAAAATTTAAAAATAGATAAAAATAAATATTATAAAATAAATTTAAATGAAGCAATTTTTTTTTTATACACTAAAAATTAATTTAATTACCTCAATACCCGTTAGAAGAATAACGGGTGTCACAGTTGAGAATGTTCTTCATGATAATGTAAGCATCAATTGTTACTTTCTGTGACTGTATTACAATGTGTTGAGGGTTAAAATGATGATGACAACAGTTTATATTATTAAATTTAAGGTGCTACATTAAAACTGTGGTTTATTTGTCGTTTATATTTTTATTTTTGAGTTGAGAGTTTTTATTTAAGTCCCGGGCAAATTTTATTTTTAAGATTTTACTTTTATTATTTATTTTTATTTTATCTCATTAAAAACTGTTAACCCCCATATAGGGGCGTTACAACAAGGTTAGGGGTTCACTGAGTATCCAGAGCTGTCAGACAGAGATTTGTTCATATACTATGTTTTAGAGCAGCTTTCGAAATGTATTTTGGAACTCTGTTTTGTAAAACTTAGCAGCTCTGTTATGGTTTTTATGAATAGAAATATGTTACTTAGTCTGGATGTGATAGTTTAGTTATATTTATATTACTAAGTTTGAATAATGTATATATTGTAAATAAGGAAATGAATGAAACAACAGTTTCAAAACTCTTTTTTACTAGAATGTATATTTTTAGTAAACTATAACACTTATAATGCAATTGGAAGGTTAATGCTTCTTATCCTAACTAAATAAGCTTTACACGAGCTCATTAGTTAGCTGAAGGGGTATTACATTTGAAAGTGTAACGACCCTACCTATACGGCCGTTACTTAATTACTTAAACATACATTTACTTAGATTACTAAATTTTAGGGAACATTTTTTTTTATAACTATCTTTTAAAAGTTAACTTTGCTAGTTAATTGCAATTTAAAACTATTTTTACTTTTTGTTGTAACATAAATAATAACATTAAATGGAGGTTTAACAGTTATCCCAAAATATACCCAATACTAGAGTCATACAGTTATACATAATATCAAGAGAGTCATAATTTTCAAAAACTATGTGCAAAACATAAGCGCGCAGTATCCATTTCTCATGACTTCACTCTAATCATTCGTCGTTTTACCACTGTTTATTAAACATTACTAGCAGGTTGTTTACCTACAGTACGAACATACATGAATGAGCTTTTGCTCAGCAAGTGGGAATAATAACTCACAAAACATTTCATTAGTCAATTTAGTGAGCATGCAAAATGACATGACATAGCATACTGTGACTAAAATTTAAACATGTTTACTACTTAAAAAAAAAACATTGATTTTAAACTACCTATATTATAGGTGAGATTCTTACTTACTTGTTTTCTTGTAATAGGTTTTTTTGTTTGCTTGAAATTCCTTATCCTCTATAGAGAATGATTATGTATAAAACACCCATTAAGAGTGTATAAGAATAATCTATTTTATGCTATTTTTTAATTTTAGCATAATTGTAAGAATTTGATCATTCTATTAGATTCAAAATTCTTTTTATCAAAGGATCATAAAAATCACTATTTCTATTACAAGGATAATTATTTTATTAAATCCTTATAATACCTAATTATTTTCCTTAATTGCCGTTAGTTCATATCAAAGTTAACAAATAATCAATTTAATTAGTTAATTATCTATCGTCACTAAATCCATATGACCTCAATCCACTAGATTAGACATTTTCTAAATTCATTATTTTTAAACTAAGTTCTAAATAGCCATATTCTAAATCTATTTAATAGGTTCGTAATTGGTTCTACGCCCATTAACCCTAAAAATGATTTTATGACGTCATATACACTATATTGTTGAAACTATGATCCAAGCAGCTTTTTAGACTAAAATGGGCATTGGACCCATGCCTAGCATCGTGTTACTAGGACTTTAGCATATCGGGTTTTTATGATAGCTGTTTTAGTGTCAAATTGAAAACTATTAAAGTTTATCCTTAAAAAATCTTATTCGTATAACTTAAGGTTCCGAATAAAAATTGCTTTATAAAATAATACCCGAAATCAATAACCCACTATATTTTGGCTTATATAATCTATCTAGAGCACTTTAATTTCTTGGTATGTTAAAAAATAGAATTTTATAGTCACATGATCCTTGTTTATAAAAACTGGTACTAGAAGGTACTTTTATTGTTAGTTTTAGAAACTTACCTTGAAATTATATGTTAAAGACAATTTTTCATTTAAAGGTTTTCTCCATAAAAATTATGTGTTTCAAATATGTGATTTAATGATTTTTTATGCTCATTTTGAAGTCCCGATTACCGTCTTTGGCCTATTTATTTCTCGGTTGAACTTGCAAACTTTACCGATTAAAAAATCTTGACTACTCTTATAAATCCCAATTAAAGTCCATTTTAAAGGCAAATTTTTACAAAAATTTATTCACAATTTTTTTTTTTTGAAAACTAAAACTTTGATATTCGGCAAAAATTGTAACTCGGTTTCGAAATGACTCGAAACTTGAAAATTCTTTTCAGCCCAAAAATACAGTTTTTGGATAGCTTTGAAAAACTATCCATAACTATATTTTAGAGGGAGATTTTGGGAAAAGTTTCTCATAAAAGTTGTCTGTCTCATCAAAATCTAAAACTTTCATGTTTGGTGAACCGTGAAATTCAGATCTAAAATGGTCTAAAAACACTAAAACAATAACAACATTCCAAAACTGTTTTTGACAGTTTTTCACAAACTGCAATTAAGTGGTTTTAAGACTACATTAGTGTAATTTTTGGGACTGTTTTGAGAAGTATGTAAAAACTGCTTAGAAAGTCTATTTAGAGTCAAAACTACGTTTTCGCTTAGTCACGAGTCTTTGTTCAAAACGTCGAAAACTTAAAAGTTTTGTGTTCAGAAAAGTTTTAAAAACTGACTCTAAGACCTCCGTTCAAGCGCTCAAAGTTTGTGGAAAATTTTTTCCACAAACCAAAACTTGTAAAACATAAACCTATCAGGCAACTACTAACTTATTACATTATATACATACATAAACTAAACTAACTAACACATAAATAATTATTACAAACTATTTCCTCGCCCAATCATCAAATCACTCATAAAATTGAAACTTTAACCTTAAAAAATTTAAGAAAAAAGTTTAGAATCCTTACCCTTGACGAAAAATTCTTGGTAGGTGATCTAATGCCACTAATTTCTCCCTTCCCTCTTCTTATTTTCCCTCTTCTTATTTCAAACACTAAAACACAAACTTAACCATATAAAAAATCTAACTTTGTTAGGTCTCTATACTAAGGTTATCTAATTAAAAATACTTTCTTTTCCTAGCTAGGAAGATGAGAAGAAAAGCATAGCAATTACCTTAATCCAAATACTCTAAATCCTCCTCTTTTTCCCTTCTTCTATCCCTTGCTAGATCCTCTCCTTTTCTTGCTTGATTTATGATCTTTGTGATAAAACTTTTGGAGGGTTTTTGCTTAGAACAAAACCGGTTTTTCTTGGGCAACATATAGGAGAAAAGCTTCCTTGGTGAACTTGACCTTGAATGGAGGTGATTAGAAAATGGTGAACGAAAATTCTTTGGGAATTCCTTTGAGGGTCGTCGGTTTTGGGAGGCAACATGGGAAAAGAAAAGAGACAAAAGTGGGGTCTTTGAGGGTTGTCTAATTGCTCCATCAAACTCATGACTAATTAAGCTTCTAAGTGACTTAGATGAATTAAAAATTGGCTTAGTTCTCGCTAATTGTGGTGCCATTCTCTCATATGGTGGGTGGGTTTTGTAACTCAAAGAAGCAACAAGGACAATCATTATCATGTGAAACATGATTCAAGGGTTACTATTTGTACCTTGTTCTTTCTTACAAGCTTCTCACTAAACAGATAAATTCTTATACTGTCACTAATGACTAACTTAATTGACAAGAGGTTTTAATATCTCACAATTCTTCACCTATTTTTCAAATATAGTGACATGCCAAGCACAACATAAACCTATATTGATATAAGTTTAATCGCGTACCGATTTTGACTGTGTTGAGTCTTTAAATTTATTCTAGGCTTTATAAAAATCTATACTTGACTTTTTTAGTATCTAAACTCAGTAATGATATAGTTTTTGATAGTGTCATTTTTTGAGTTCGTGTAGCATTTCTTACCGAAATTGCTACTCATATAGCTTCGATTTTAAATTAATTGACAATTAAGGATCCAATATGTGTTAGAGTGCTTTTCCGTATACTGCTAACTTCGTACTGCACTTAGAAATTCTTATAATTAAATTTCTCAGGTTATTTTTGTGCCAACCTTTTTTAGATTAGAAAGAGAAAATCCTTATATTTATATTCGTGAATTTGAGGAAGTTTTTATCACTTTTTACAACTACCCTGACATTACCGATTACATTTAATTGAAAATTTTTTCCTTTCTCTCTAAAATATAAAGCCAAAAGCTGGCTTTATTCTTTAAGACCTTGATCCATCGTTAGCTTTTGGTTTTTCAAGTGGCTTTAGACTATTGTTATTCTTGCCATCAAATAACCACTTGTACATATCGTTCCCTTTGTAATACTAATTAAAAGCAAGAGAGATCAATCAACACTAATATTGTTATTGGTTTGAGAATTAAACTAACAAAATTCGCGCTAATTAAGCTGTCAACAACTATCTTTAAGGGTCCATTAAAAAAGAAAAACCTAAGCTTTACAGGTTTTGTGTATCTTCTTTTTTTCTCACAATTTCTTCTCACTTTTCAAGCTAAAAAAATAAAAATAAATAAAGAACAAAAAGAATAGTTTACATTTACTCCGCTGTCAACAACTATCTTTAAGGATCTATTTAAAAAAAAAAAAACTTTACAGGTTAGGTATATTTTCTCTTCTCCTCACAATTCTTCTCACTTTTTGAGCTAAAAAAATAAAAATAAATAAAAAAAGATTACATTTACTTGCTGTCAACGGCTATTTTTAAGGTCTATTTAAAAAAAAAACTAAACTTTACATGTTAAGTGTATCTTCTTTTTTTATAATTTTTTTTTAACTTTTTGAGTTAAAGAAATAAAAATAAATAAAGAATCAGAAAAACAGTATACGTTGCTCTATCATATTGGTGTTGTGCTCATCATTAACTTCCAAGTGGTACGATTTTCTCTTTTAAGTCTTTATTATCATTATTATTATGTACTTATTGTTTCTTCGATCTGCCTTTCAGGAAAGTGCTTGTCAAAATATACAAAGGAAATACGCAACAACCGTTTTTTGTCTTGGAGCTAAATTGTTTAAATAATACTCGTAATCCTGAGCCTGATCTTATCATTTATTTTTTTTCCCCACTTTACCAACACACCTCATCTCTTTCTCGCATATTAAAAACTTACCCAAAAAGAAAGCCTCTCATAATCAAGAGAGTAATAGTACTAGTATCTATGACTATGGCTGTTGTTCTTTCTTCTTCTTCTTCTATCCGAAATTATTCATACAAGTACGATGTGTTCATCAGTTTTAGAGGTGAAGACACTCGTAATAATTTTACCAGTTATCTTTATGATGCCCTATGCGAGAAGCAAATCGAGACCTACATCGACGAGGAAAGTCTAAAGAAAGGAGAGAGAATTTCAGAGCTATTGACAGCAATAGAGGAATCACGCCTTTCTCTGATTGTCTTCTCCAAGGATTACGCTGCTTCAAAATGGTGTTTAGATGAATTGGTGAAAATACTCGAATGCAAGAAGAGAGGGCAGATCGTCATACCTATCTTTTATCATGTCGATCCAACAAATATAAGACACCAAAGGAGAAGTTATGGTAAAGCTTTTCTCGCACATAAAAAACGTTTTAAGCATGACATGAACAAAGTGGAGGAGTGGAGGAATGCTTTGAAAGAGGCAGCAGGTCTATCTGGGTTTCATTTGCAGCAAGATCATCAGTAAGTGGTAGATTATATATATATGTATATATATATAGGTATTTTTCTTTCCCTATATCATAATCATGCCTAACGAATAAGAGGGTATGCTACAAAAAATACCCAGCCGAAACCTATAAAGATTTTTCTTCGTTGCTTTATTTCTATTTTTACTCCCTGATATCAAACCAAAGATCATGAGATTTTAATTAGGATCTAGATTATTTGTAAAAAAATTCAACTGTGTTCATGTATGTATTTTTTATTGTAGCGTATTTATTTTTTCATATTTTATATTTATGCACAATTTTTACCTTTTCTCACCAACAATCAATTTTTACCACAATTAAACCTTAAAAAACGATGGAAAATAAGAAAAAAAATCTAAAAAATTCTAAAAAAAGTTGTAGGATATATATATATATTTTTTTAATGATCAAAACCCTCCTTTGACGGGAGAAGACAAGGATTTAACAAGAGTCAAAAGTCAAATTTTTTGAAACCAATAATTGTTCCACTTACATCATTTCTCTGTAGACTGTTCGTCATGATACATCAATATTACTTTAGATCATAAATTAAGAATATCTGTTCCATAAAATAATAATATGCTAAGAATATGTACTTATCTTAAAAAAAAGAGAGAGAGAGAAGAATTCTAAACGTTAAATTTTCTCGTGTCATCCATATACATGTACATATTGCTAAAATCGTGTCATCCATATATAATACATAATAATTAATACCATAATTTTCTACCAAAAAGAAAAAAGAAAGAAAGAAAAGCTAATTAGTAGCAAACTAAGCACATAATAGAAAAGAAAAACCGCAAAAAATTAGGCCAATCAAATCTCTAGGCTAGCCAACCACACAATCACACACCTGGCGTATTGACTTTTTATGTCACGATCATGAACATGTTGTGCCATAGAAATCTAACAACTCACGCCATTCAATCACATGGACAAAGTGATATTCGTATTCTTTTAATCTTTAATCTTGATTAATTCTTTTAACCTTTAAGTTTGTGTCTTGATAGGTGCAGCTCGACCAAATTACAAATTTGCAAGCATTAGGATTTGAACTAATTATTAAGAAAAAATCTAAGCTAGTAGCTACTTTAATGAATCTGCCTCCTGTTTGTTTGTTTTTGTTTTTATTTTTATTTTTTTTCACTTCACTAAACAACTATTTTCTTTTTATTTATGATAGTTCCGAAGCCAAATTTGTCAAGAAGATTGTCGAAGACGTTTTAGAGAGATTATACAATTTCCCGTCAAGAAATGTTGCTGGTGATTTTCAAGGTTTAGTTGGAATAAACGAACGTCTTGAAAAAATAGAATCACTGCTATGTGTTGGCTCCCAAGATGTTCGCATTGTAGGCATTTGGGGCATGGGCGGTATAGGAAAAACAACCCTCGCTCAAGTTGCGTACAATCGATTCTCTTCTGAGTTCGAAAGTTGCTTTTTTACAAATGTGGAGGAAGATGTACGTAAACACGGACTGGACAGTTTGATGGAAAAAATGTTTTGCAAATTACTGAAGCGTGGAAGTGTAGATATGGACAGTTCCTTCAAAGATGATCAGCTTCGTCGTAGAAAGGTTCTTGTGGTCCTCGATAATGTCGACAAGTTCAAACAACTAGAATGTTTAGTTGGTGAAAATGATGTTTCACTTGATGTTTTTCAAAGAGAAAAAGGTCGGTTTGGTGTTGGAAGTAGAATCATTATAACGAGCAGAGATAAGAAATTGCTTCAAAGAAAAGCTTATGATAAGATCTATGAGGTTGATGCATTAGATTCTAACGAAGCACATAGTCTCCTTTATCTAAAAGCCTTTAAAAGAGATTCACTTGTAACAGATTATACAGATCAAATAGAGAGAGTACTTGACTATGCAAAAGGCAATCCATTAGCTCTAGAAGTTATGGGTTCCTACCTTCATTCTAGGACTAAAGAAGAATGGGAAAGTGCATTGAGTGAACTGAAAAGAGCTACAAATGAAAGTATTCAGGAAGTGTTGAGAATAAGTTATGATGCTCTAGATCGTTTAAAGAAGTCTATTTTCCTTGAAATTGCATGTTTTTTTAAAGGGGAGGCTAGAGATTTTATAGAGGGAATATTAGGTAGCGAGTCTCACATAGGGATTAATGTTCTCATTGAAAAATCCCTCATAACTATTAAAGATGGTAGGCTCCAGGTGCATGATTTAATACAAGAGATGGGATGGGAAATTGTTCGTCAAGAATCTCGTAATGAGATTGCCGAACGTAGTCGGTTATGGGACGCTCAAGATGTCCTTCATGTTTTGAAAAGCGATAAAGTAAGTTGTTAAGTACATTTACACTCCTTTTTTTCATAAAATTTAAAAGCTTAATTTCTAAAATCAAAACATTATTAACTCGTGATATGAATCATTGCAATCAAGTATGTATTGGATATATGTTACTTTATAGGGATTTCTTTTTTACTATTTTGATTGCTCATATGTATAAATTTTCTTCACAGTGTCAGGGTATGAAACATATTGAAGGAATATTCTTAGATATGTCTAAGATTGATGAAGATCTAAGCCTGGAACCTGCAATTTTTGAAGCGATGTCTAATTTGAGATTGCTTCAAATTTACAACTTTTATCAGAAGAATACTGGCGAGAAGTGCAAATTAGTATACCTTCATCAAGGTCTTCGTTATCTTCCTAGTTCACTTAGATATCTCAACTGGTCCAACTACCCCTCGAAAACTTTGCCTGCAAAATTTAGACCGGAATCTCTTGTTGAACTTAAAATGCGGGGCAGTCAACTTAAGCAGCTATGGGATGGAGTTCAGGTATCTTCTATTTTTATAATTGTTGTTGTTGTTGTTAATATGATTACAATTAGGAGTGTAAATTACAAAAATTGCCCTTGACTTTATGCCGAGTATCAAATATAGGATTAAAAACAACCTAAGAGTATCAAAGTTATTTCAATTGATCATATCATTTAAAAAAAAAAATTGATGAGGCACATTTAGAAATATAGGATTAAAAAATAAATAATACTAAAATACACAATTTATTTTAAACAATACGTATGTTTAGGTCAAATATTATATATACACATGGTTTTTTAAAAAAATATTTTGACGAGGGCAAATGAATATAAAATTAATTTGAGACTCATATGAGAAGTTTAAAAATAAAGGGAATGTTTTAAAAAGGTTACTTTATCGTAGCAATTACAAAACAGAAGTATTTATAAAGGTCACATTCGACAAAATAATATTTTAGAGGATTATTACAAAATAATACTTCAAAAATTTTAGGGGCAAAAAAGTAAAAAAGGGATATTAGCCAAAACTAAGAAAAAAGTCCATAAATTTGGAGATATATGAGATAATTCTATTTGAATATGAAATTGAAAAAAGTATATCAATCAAAATACTTGGTTTAGTAAAAGCGTGTGTTTCCTTCTTATATTATAATTCAAATAGAAAGCTAATTAGAGAGTAAATATGAAAAAGAAAATCATATTTATATAATGACACATTTTGAAAAAAAAATATTGCAGCAGTGAAGTTACAAAAATAAAAGTATTTATAAAGGTCTAAGAAATATATTTTTGATAGTGCTTTAAGTAAAACATATAAAACTTTAGGGATAAGGAAAGTAACAACAGGGAAAAAAGAAAAGAAAAGAAAAGAAAAAAAACGAAACCACAAAAGGTTAAAATAGCTTGACCATTTTAAAGATCTCTCTATAGATAGCTAGATAGATTATATTCATATATTACTTTTTTTTAATTATAAATGAAGATCTCCCTATTTTTTTCCTTTTCATATTGTTTGATTTCTGTAGGTGTAAAAAAGCATATTTGACAAGATATTTAAGCTTCTTTTTTTTTTTGGGGTTACAGCCTCTTGGAAATCTAAACAATGTTGATATCCATTTCTCTGAGCAACTAGTTAAAAAAAAAACCATGAAAAGATAAAATAGCTTGGCCATTTTTTGAATAATTCCACAACGTAACTCTCAATAGATATAGATTATTATTCTTATATTGTTTTATTTTAATTTAAAGATCTCTCTATTTCTTTTCTCATTTTTTTTATTCTATACAGTGTAAAAGAAATTAGTGAAGCTATTATCTCTTTTTAATTGTTACAGCCTCTTGGAAATTTGAAGCGTATTGATTTTACTGACTCCGAGCAACTGGTTAAAATCCCAGATCTCTCTCACGCATCAAGACTTGTTAGTGTCAATCTTAGTTTTTGTACAAGTCTAGTAGAGATTCCACCACTAAACTTTCAAAACCTTTTTGGATCTCTTGACCTCTTTGGCTGCACTAATTTGAAAATTCTTCCGGAGATATCTGGGAATGTCAGAAAATTAAGATTAGGCTGGAGTGGAATTAAAGAATTACCCTCATCGATTAGGTCCCTTGAAAACCTTAATCATTTAGATGTTACGGGCTGTGAAAACCTGGAAAAGCTGCCGGAGCTTCCAAGGAATATCGAAACATTAGCATTGGCAATGACATCAATACGAGAGATTCCTGCGGCATTAATTGATTGTCTCCATCGTGTCAGGGACATTGAAATGTACGGTTGCAAAAGGCTTGAGAGTTTACCATCCAACATTTCTAAGTTGAAAGCTCTTGCATATCTTGACCTCCATGATTGCTCAAACTTGAAACTTCTTCCACAAATCTTGGAGCCTATGGAAAAATTACGCACTCTTTTGCTATATGGAACAGATATCCGAGAATTTCCCTCACCAATTGAAAATTTAATGGGGCTTTATCGACTCAGAATGAATGGGTGCAGAAATCTTCAGACCATCCCAGGGTGCCACAGCAAATCAAGTTGTCTTGCTTTGCACTCTTTACAACGACTGAATTTGGGATACTGTCGTATACTTGAAGTGCCTTGTTGGATTGGTGATTTATCCTCTTTGATTGATATTAATCTAAGAGGAAACATGTTTACCAGTATACCATCAAGTATAAAGAAACTATCTAAGCTTAGGTATCTTGATGTAAGCTATTGTCAAAACCTTCTATCTCTGCCAGAACTTCCATTGTCCGTACAAAGACTTCGCGCAATCAGATGCATGTCAATGGAGATGGTACTAACGAGCAGTATGTGGCATAGTTCAGACGATTTTTGGCCTACAGACTTCGAATTTTTGTTTTGCGAGTGCCTGAGGTTGGATCAGAATTCAGTGGCGATGGATTTCTTGTGTAAAATTATTGGCATTGGAGCGATTCTCAAACAAGAAGATGAAGATGAAGATGAGCAAGGGGTATAAAAATATACAACTTTTAATATACGTTGTTGAAGTAAATTTTGTGTTTTTTTTTTTTTTTTTTTTAAAAAAAAAAAACACTGCAATCTATTTCATGTTACAGGACCACTATTCAATACAAGCTTGCTATCTGGGAAAGAAAATTCCAAAGTGGATACGCCATCAATCCGAGGGGTCGTCAACAATAACTATAAAGCTTCCGCCAAATTGGCATAGCTCCAACTTCTTTAATTTTGTCACGTGCGTTGTTCTTTCATTTGAGGAGCTCTACTGGTATGAGCACGCAGAGGAGGATTATGTTCTTATATGCTGTGAATTACATATGAAAACAAAATACGGTCGAAGCTACAACTGTTTTTCTCATTCGAGTTTGGACAAACGAGACTTTAGTGAGGATGGGCAAGAAGAAGGAGAAATGCTTAGATCGGATCACGTGTTCATGTGGCTTGAGCCCTATCATGAAATCCTTCAGTATGATGACTATGTTGATGCAGTAGAAATGTCATTCGTCTTCTATTGTGAAGAAAATGAAGATGCTGTAGGACATGAACGTCCTTTTAAATACCAAGTGAAAAGGTGTGGGGTCCACCTGTTAAATATTGAAGAAGAAGTGATTAATGAATTCGACATGAGCATCCAGCAATACGTGAAATACATGGTAGAAGCAGAGGAACGTGGTATCAGCATTCGCCAGTGTATGAACAAGTCCGAGGAATGTGATCAACCAAAGCGTAAAAGGCCCAGGCTTGGGGATTCAATTAGGTACCTTTATTTTCTCTCATCCTATGTTTTGCCTTTCCTTCCATTGGCAGACAAGTTAAACTCTTAAGGTTTGGGAACATTTTCTATTGTTCGAGTGTGACAAAGGATTTCTGTTATTAGACTTTGGTAGTATCCGAACATTATATTTGCCAATCCTTACTTTCGGTGAAATTTGATATTGCCAAATATCTGTTGGTAGGAGTAGGACCTAGTTTTTTTATTTTCAGACATGCATGCTAATTTGGTACCTCTTCTATAAGTTGCCAATACATCTTCATGAATTTGACATTTGTCTTTTCCAGGGATGGCCCAGCATTTGAAGGCGAGTTGCATCCAAGATCTGGTGACAAGACATCACCGGTTAATTTGGTAAGCAGCACGCTGCTTCATATGACTTTCTCTTTATTATTTTTTTCTTCCCCTTATAGGAATAATTATTCGTGTACAAACCTTTTAGTAAACATCATGTTACATTAAATTTAATATTTTACTATAGTTTTCTACTAATTTTGCTCCCCTTATTGGATCAAAAAAGGATTGTCTGATTATATTAGGAAAAAAAGAAAAAAGAAAAAAGAGTTTTCCTTGGTAAAATACATACACATAATGTGCTCGCTCTCAGCTAGTAAATTTTGTCTGTATTGGGGCTAGAAGAACTTACTTGTTTTATTTTATTTTATTTTTTTGCCATGCAAGTGTTGGAGATCGTATTAGGATCTACAAGTACTTCCTTCTCTCTAACTCTAACTAAATGTTACTTTGATGCTTTCTTCTCTGGTTCCATAGTAGTTTTTGATTGGTGAATGTTAGCCTATGCATTTTAGCTAATATTGGCAATAATAATGGGATATGCTTTTTCTTCTTATTGAAAGAGCTAATCAGATAGAATCTCTTGGACCCTTTATTGACGTAAGTTTCTGATTTTATTGACGCAAGTTTCTGATAGTTTTTATAGCAAACTCATTCTTGCATATCTTGCTTTAAAATTTTGTAGGGCATCCATGATGGTCGTGCAGAATGTCCCCTACCTGCGGTGTCATCAACTTCATCATGGCAACAGGTTTCCTGTGGTTTTTCTGATGCTTGCTCTTCTTTTCTCTTTTGTACTATAAAAATAAAATTAACGGTCTATTTGTGGATCTATTACAGAGTTTCAGCCAGTCCACGCTGCAATTAGCTCCAGTTAATCAGCAAATATCTCCATTGCATATGCCTATTCAATTACATCAACAATTACCACCTTTCCTTCAACTGCATCCTCAAACACTGGCATCTTATTCACAGTCACATCCCCCTCTTTCATCTTTGCAGCAGCTCGGTCAACTTTGTTATTCTTCTGGTCAACCAGCCATAAGCCAACCACTACCGTCACAACAGTTAGAATGTTCAAACGGGCAACTACCCATTTCTCAGCCTCAGGTCCAGCATAGCCTATCTTCCGCTACAGCACTTCAATCCCCTCTGAACATCAACTTACAACCCCTGCCTGCTGCTCCTATCCGACAACAACTTAATCCTCAACAAGCACCTTCTCAATTATCTCAGATGCTGTCACAACAGAAGCAAGCTCTTCAGGCAAGCTTTCAGTCGCCTTGGCAGGCATTCTCCCAGCTGCAACAACAGTTAGGACTGTTGCAACCGTCAAGTTCCCAGGATACCAACCAGCAACAGCAACAGCAACAGGTATTTTAGGTCTGGACTATATGATGAAATTGCAGCCATTATCTCATAGGCTTGAACCCAGAAACAAGTATATTTTGAAATTCCAGAAATGATCTTTCTTTAGAGATGAAAATATAGACTTGCTGTTGTAAACGAGTATGCGTCTGTCTATGGTGTCTTTTCACTGGGAAAGCTTTAGCTGCCACATGATGTAGAAAGTTCACATATTCATGAGATTGAAGTTTTCTTTCCTTAAGAATCTTTTCATTTAATTAAAGGAGGCTTAGTGTTGTAATTTGCATTGACTGCATGTTGAGCATTCCATTTGATATTATGGTCTTAGTGGGCTGGAACTGCCGGGCAGGCCGTCACCAGCTTACCTGCCACTATAGCATCTGCAGATGTGCCTTCTTCATCCGCGTCTGTTGCACCTGCCGTTCCTGTAAAATGCTCTTGGACAGAATACTTCTCCCTAGATGGATACAAATACTATTACAACAACGTAACCGGCGAAGGCAAGGTGAGAAACTCGCACATTTATTCTTGGGCGTTATTCTTGGCTTCTGTGAGTCTGTGACTAATTAGTTTAGCTTAAACAAACCTGTAGAGGGAGAAACCTGAGGAGCTGATATTGTATGAGCAACAAGAGCAGCAGCAGCAGAAGGCAACAGTTTTGCAGAACCAGTCTCAGTTACTACATCAACGTCCAACCGTCCAGCAAGTTTCACAAACACCACAAATTCAGTTTCAAACTCAGTTCCAAATGCAGGCTCAGCAGCAGTTTCAACAGGCTCTGTTCCAAATGCAGGCTCAACAGCAGTTTCAACAGGCTCAGTTCCAAATGCAGGCTCAGCAGCAGTTTCAACAGGCTCAGTTCCAAATGCAGGCTCAACAGCAGTTTCAACAGGCTCCTTTATCTTCAATGGTTGGTGGTGTTGTTGTTGTGTTTTTTTTTTTTTTTTTTGAGGTTCAATTGTCCATTTCATTAATGACTGTATACTTAATATTCCAGTACCAGGCTTCTAGAATTATGGGCCATCAAAATATTCAGTGAAAAAAAATGATCTTTCTCATAAAATTATTCTATTCTTTTAACAGTACTCCGTAATTTAAATAAACAAGATTTTGGTAATTGGATCTCTTTCATTAACTGCAGGGCTACACACCGGTACAAGGGGTGACTAGCTCAGTAAGTGATGCTTCGCCCTTGCAAGGGGTTTCTTTAATAAATAGAAAATATTAGATATGGCCTTTTTCTCTTTTAATAAATAGAAATATTTGTACTGTGCTTTTCAGAGGCAGCAGGCTGTTCAAGAGTGGATGTGGAAGAATAACCAGGATCAGGAGGAACTTGAAGAAGAATAGAATTTGGGCGTAGCAAAGATGAGTGGTGAAAACGACGGCCAAAATTTGCGAGCTTACAAGTGCTAAATGTAATATGTAGCTTTTGTAATAATTTTTCCTTTATTAGGAAAAAAAAAAGAAATAATTTCTTTTACAATCTCATTAGTTAGTCACTCTATCTCTTTTTTTTTTTTTTCTGTGTGAGGTTTTACAATCTTATTGATATTTAACGCCTGTGCTAATTAATATTACAGTAGGAGATGAATAGCCTTAGTAAATACACACTTGGTTTTTCGTTTGTGTATCACAGAAACGTGATAATAACTAGATATTCATTTAGCTCTTCTTTTCTCAAAGTACCTAATTCTCGTCATGGAAGTTTTACCAGTAGCTAATGCCGAATATGGTGTCATGTAGATGTACACGTGGAGCAAGAGAGAATTTGTGGCTAATGTTGCAGTAAGAAATAGAGTTCTATGGACTCTTTAATTTTGACCACAAATTTATGAGTCGGTAGAAATAGTTCACCGAGTTGCAAAGCCTATAAATAGGCATGATGGCCTTCAGTTGAATGTAAGCCCCCAAAAAAAAAAACAATAAGACTCTTCCTTTACTAAATGACTCACGTTCCCACCTTTCGCTATAGATATCTAAACCTTTGCAAGCCAATTGATATCTAACCTCTCTTAGATCACCCATTATCACATCTCCACTATAGAAATTAATAGCACCCAAGTCCTCCTTTAACCAATCATCTACTAATAAAGTCTTTGTTCTTTAAAATACCATCAGTGGTACCAGAGCTAAGTGAGTCATCTATTGGGCGTGGTATTTTTACACTATGGCCAATTCTAATCAATCTACTTTCAAACAGGTTCCACTTTTTTGTGGAAAAAATGATGATTTTTGGGCCATTAAAATGATGATAAACTTTTGTTCCCAAGATTTATGGGACATTGTTTTTAAGGGATAGACTATCCTTGACGACACCTCTACATTAGATGCATCACAAAAAAAGGAGCTCAAGGAGAATCAACAGCTCGACTCTCAAGCGTTGTTTGTGCTACAACAAGCGTTGGTAGACGAAATTTTTCCAAGAATTATGGGAGCCACAAGTGCTATAGAAGCGTGGGATACATTGCAAGAGGAGTGTTGCGAAATTAATGCGATAGAAACAAAGAGCAAAAATACACAGAGAATTTATGTGGAAACCCAAAACGGGAAAAAGAAACCACGGGCAGAGGAGAAGAAAATCACTAAACTCGTGAAGATTACAATAGAGGTGCTAGGGAGGCTCAAAATTCGTTAATAATTAAGCTCTAATGCAATACATCATATATATGCACACCACAGATCTCATGAAAAATTTCACTTTTGTTTTTCACCATAATTTGTCACACCACGAGCTTTTCAGGTCGGGTTAAACTGAATTCGGGCCACCATACTCTAACAAGGAATTTCAAGGCAATGCTAAGATACGCGTCATAAAACTTTAAGGTTTAAGAAGAGATTTTTGAAAATATAAAAATGAAACATTCTAAGGCGGCTCAAGATTTTTATTCAAGAGTAAAAGAAATAGTAAATCACTTGAGAGCCTATGAAGAAAATATTTCAGATAAGAAAGTTGTTGAAAAAATATTGATAAGCTGCACAGAAAAATATGACATCATGTAACGCCCTGAAATTTATTTAATGTTAATGTAATATAAATGATGAATTAGTGTACCATAATTAACGTTTTAACATTAATTAGATTATTTGGTTGGATTTTGAAATTTTTGGTTGTTTTGTTAAATTGATGCGTTCAAATGATTTCTTGTTGTTTTAAAATGATGTTTTGAGTTTTAAAACACAACAATTTGTAAAATGTTAAAAAAATACTCCGTTTTGCAAAACCGTGGGCGGCACATGGTTTTCGCATAGTAAAACCGCCCACCGGTTTTCTCTATTTATTTCCCTCTTCCCTCTCTCTCTCCTCACTCTCCCGGTTTCACTCTCTCTCTCTCTCCTCTCTTTCTTGATCTCTCGGCAGCTCTTTCTCTCTCTCAATTCTCTCTCAAAATTTTTAAAACAAATTCGAATCCAAGCTTCAGGATAGCAAGGAGGAAGCTCGGGGACGTGATTCGGCAACCGAGATCGCGGATTGAAGCTTCGATTCGAGGTTAGATTCGAAATTTCTAAACTTTTTACAAAATTTTCAATTTTGTGCATTTTTGAAATCTAGGTTTGTTTATGCTTAGAAAACCATGGATTTGTATTAAATGAACTTAGAACAATTAGAATCTAAGCTTAGATTGAAGAAAAACGGATTGAATTCAAGATTTTTTATTTTTCCCCTCATTTTCTCATTTTTGGATTTTTGAGGATTTCGAGTTTAAATCTTGTTTAAATGAGCTCAAACATGTTCTAGAATGTTTTTCTATTATCTATGATTGTTTTGCATGCCTGGGATTTGAGAAAAACAGGTTAGAATCAAGATTTGGATTTTGGGGAATCGAAACCCGTGGCTGGAAATTTCTGGGTTTTCCCAATTCGGCAGGCCGAAGTTCGTGTTCGGCAGGCCGGAGTGATGATCGGCAAGCCGGTGTTCTTCCAACCAGCAGGCCGAATCTGGGGAAATGTTCGGCAGGCCGAACCTTGCTTCCGGTAGGCCGAAGCAGGGCGTCCGGCAGGGCGACCGAGGCATGGAAAATTTTGTGATTTTTACCCGTTTTCACTGTTTTGAACCCTGATTTAAATCCCAACCTTATAGAATGATTTTAATGATACAAATGGCACACTAGGACATCATGAAATGATTTAGTAACATAGAATGTCTCAAACTAGATATTGATCGACTTAGTTTGTATCTAGGATCGTTCGTGGTTCCATGGAGCTAACGTATAGCGGGCCGGGATTACGGTGTGGAGCACCAGCATGAGTATTGAGGTAGGACTTCTATCCTATTTCCTTGGTAGCCTGGTTTTGAAATGGTTTGGCTTTAAAAAGGATTTCTATTAAAATGTTTTCAATGGTTGTTTGAAAATGGTTTTATCGGTTATATTTTAATATACCGTGATTATGAAATAAATTTCATAATGAATGTAATTGACAACACTCGGTAATTGGGTTTTGAATGATAATGATAATAAACACATAGGCATGATGCCATATCAGAGATCGAGTTGTGTAGCGATCGACCTTGGGGGCAGGTCCCGAAACCCAGCTGGGCCACTACGATGGTGATATCATGGTTTGCCTAGATAAAAGTAAAATGGTGTTTTGATTGGGAGAGTAGACTGTTCTGTGTCAGAACGGTTCTACTCAAATTATTTATTTATTTATTTAAGTTTTCTTTGAGTAACTTCTAATTAATGACATGTTTCCTTGCATTAAATTATTTTATAAAACTTAGTCCTACTGAGCCTTTCGCTCACGTTTTATTGTTTTAACTTCCCCCCCTTCTAGGTGGTTTCCCATTTAGGTTTGGAGAGGATTCTTCGGACCGAACTCAGGAGCAATAGGAGAACTTATTTATATTCTGTATCATCTAATCAAGGCATGTAAGAGTTAACTTTATTTGTACTCGGACTGTAATTGTATTTATGATATTGTCAGAACCATGTGTGTGCACAAGTTGTGGGTTGTGGAACCCATACTCGCGGTTTTTATTAAATTTTATTACTTGCTTAATATTTATAAATTCGTTTATCAAATGTGGTGGAAAAACTCCTTATTTCTTATGTAATTTGAATCTTAAACCCTTAATTTCAATTAAATCCTCTTTTAATTAATCTAAATATTCTGTCACGTCACCTCCCGTACTCCGGGGCGTGACACGTCATTGTTACAACTATAGATGAGTCTAAAGACATAAATATGTTTGTAACAGAATTAATGGGCTGTCTAGAAGTTTTTAAAAAGAGATTGAGTAGGCGAGTAAAAATTCTGCACAATGTGGCATTTGCAAAAGAACAAGCTATTTGGAAAAAGTTTGTTTGTTTAAAGAAAAACCACGATGCCGGAATTGCAACAAGTTCGGGCATGAAGAGCAAACGGGCAGATTTAAACAAAATTACCGAGCTAACCTTACCAAGGAGAAACAGTAAGAAAATTATCTCTTCCGTGTCTGCTTACGAGAGAAAATACTATAATAGAACTGATTTAAACCTACACATTTTTGTTAGAAATGATGAAACAAATGCTCCATGAGACTTGTTCCAAGAATAATTATCATCTCAAACAAGGATATTAAGTTATAGGCAAAGGTTTAAAGTCCTTCTCGAAGGGCCACGAAGTAGGGTTGTTCGGAGTAGACCAAAAACCACTGGACCGAATAGTTTCATAGCTTTTAGATAGATAGTTTGATGTCACATCAGTACAGAACATCAACGATCTGAAAAATAAAATCAAACCACTCTTTAAAAATGCAAGCTCGGTTCAAATTACACCAATATATTTTCTTAAAAAAATAAAAAACCAAATTAGACAATATCATTTTGTTAGAGTTGGGCTTCATGTTGATGGTAATATTAAGAGCTATTTTTATAAATCTCACTTTTTTATAATTAATTGTTTTTGTGTCACAAACTGAGTGTCATGTATTTTGTGTCTTAGTGGGTATCCTATCAAGATATTTTCAGTGTTCAAGGATATTTTTTTCTCCTCTCTTTTTCTTTTTCTTTGTTGTAGTTGGCTCGTCTCCGTTTTACCAGCTACATCGTAAGACATCACCGATATCAGCCACATTGTTGGCCACTAGTAAATAACGCCAAGAACCAGAAAAAACATAGGAAAAAAAAAGAAAAGAAAACACAACAGCAACAATGGAACTGGCTGTGCAAAACTCAGGGTGACGTTGGATCTCTACTGGTGAGATGCGTGGAAGACCATATCTACTAAAGCGACGTCGAACTCCACTAGATTTGGCCGTTGATCTTGATTGATGCCGATGATCTCCGGCGAAAGACGAAGGTCGAGGTTGCGTGTCAAAGGTCAAAGATCAAAGGTTGCGCAATCTCTAGCTTCAAAGGTCTCAGGAGAGCTAGGCGACGCGGCGATGGTGGGGAGATCTGATCACACTCAACTCCGGTGGTGTGATGGTGTGGAAAAACAGATCTTGAACGGCAGGGAGATCTCACCGAGCTCCGCTCTGGTGGCACAACTGGAACGACGTGCGGGGAACGTTCTAAGATCATCGTAGCATTAGTAGATCAGAGCCGTGGAAGATAACAGAAGCCATGAAACACGACTAGAGCAGAGGAAGAGTGTGAGATGACGATGGTCGCGAGCTCCAACACCTGCACACTGTGGCTTCGAGCCTCCGACGAGGACATTTCAGTGAAATTTGAAGAAAGAGAGAGAGAGTTGATTGCACTTGGAGAGAGAGGAAGAAAAAAAAGTAAAGAGAACAAATGAACTCAAACATCCGTGGCATAGACTTGTGACATAAACTTTTCTTTAAGTCTACTTTTGTGGCATAAATAAAATGTTGGAAAAAACGGCGGAGTGTGTAATTTTCTCTAATATTAATATACATATTTTCAAGCTTTTGGCCTTTTGTACCACAAATAACATAAACAACTCAAGAGGGGGAAAAAAAAAGAAAAAAGAAAACTCAACCAAAAAAAAAACATTAAAACATTGTTGGGGTTGGGGGTCATTTTTAGTTTCGGCCTAAAAATGGGCTCAATTATGAGTCCAAACCACCATGTAATGGTCTGGTATGGTCTGGTTTCCCACTAATAATGGTCTAGTCTGGTAAGGATTTAGTTCAAATAAAAAAAATGGTCCGGTCTAAACAAACGCTTGATTTTGGACAAAACCGGATTGTGTACAACCCATGTGGTAGTAAAAGAGTGTATGACACATGTAACAATAAGTTTGCAAAGGTATAATAACAACTACTTTATCAAACTAAATATTTTTTACCAAATAAAAGAACCATCTATTAATTTGACGAGTAATGTTTCCCTCGATAACGAATGATGACTTCGGTATCATTTGCAAGGAAGTGCAATTGGAGTTGCTATCAAACAAGCTTACGTAGAAGGAAGAAGAATAAAGGTACTAATACGTGTTTCGAAGAACGGTTTAAACTAAAAATATTAGTTTGAAAATCATAGCAGAACAGTTTAAACTAAAAATATTGGTTTAAAAATCGTAGCATATAAGCACTTTATATTGTAGTAATTTTTTGTTTTTTTACTATAGACGGTAAGAACTTTATATTGCTTATTGGTTAAAACTAATGGCTCTAACCAAGATACCAAACAACCTATAAGCCAAAATAATAATTAGATGTATTAAACCAAACACCTTTTCGAGTTCTTTAAGTGGGAGCTCAATATTCCAAATATTTACATTTGAGTTTTTTTTTTTTTTTTAGTTTATTAAGTTCATGTTGTTTAAGTCAAATGTAATTAGAAAGCAAAATTAAACTATTCACATCATGACTGTAATTATCTCTGTCTTTTTCGATAGAACACTTTAGGGTGTTTGGAAGGGTGAAGGGAATCGTTGGTTAGAACCACTTTTATTGTAGTATATGAGAGCTTTACACTATAGCGATTTTTTTATTGTTACCGTAGCATACGAAAGCTTTATACTGTTTATAACTTAAAAAGTGGTGCAAACCACTTTGATCAAGCAAGGCTTTTATGTTTTTCTTATAATTTAATGAATTCAAAATATAAAGACTTTAGTATTCAGATCTTACTATTATAAAAGGCGGAGAATTTTTTTTCCCCTTTGTATTCTTTTTTTTCTTCTTTTATTTTATATCTCTTTTTAAATTTTTTTTTTCATTTTATCCTTTTTTACTTTTTTGAAAACTTATTTCATCTTTATTTTTATTTTTCTTTTTATTCCATTTGGTTTTTTTCTCCTCTTTTTCAATTGTATTTTTACTTCATTTTTGTTCCTTCTCATCATTGTGTTTTTTTTTTTACTTTTCCCTTAATATCTCATATATTTTTGAGTTCCATTTTCTTAAATTATATTTTTTAATGTGTATTATCAAAATATATTTTTAAAATTTATTCTTTTTGTATATTCTTTTGCTTCTTCTAAAATTATTTCTTCACCTAGAGATGAGCAACCAAACTAAACTGCTTATTTTAAGTAAACTATAGACCAAACCAACTATAGATTGGTTTAGGGATTTTCACTTTAATTTTAGATAAACCACAAATCAAACCAATTATAGATTGATTTAGAGATTTGCACTTTTTTTTGCCTTTGTCATTTTTGTTTGCATATATTTCCCTACTTTCATATTTTTCTATTTGCAATAACACTTTCAACTGCTATTAGTCTCATAGATATTATTCCCTCTAATTTATTGATGCTAAAATATTTTTTTCACGTATGTCTCTACTCAAATATTTTTTAAGTGGTCTTCTCAACTGTTATTATATCATAGTACCTCTTAATTATTTTTTTTTAATTTTGCCTTATTTGTTTACACATACTCATAATTTCTCTCTCACACACATTAAATGAAACACAAGTTTTGATTGAAACATGCATTTTGATCTACTTGTTTTTTTTTAATTTTTTAATCCTAATTTTTTTTACTAAACTATTAGAAAAAAAAATAAATGAATAAAATTAAATTTCAGATGAAATTTTTAGATATTTATATAAGAACAACGTAAAAAATACAAGCGCATCATGCGTGCTTATAACTAGTTAAGCTAAAAAGGGGTTGCAAATTTCCTCTCTGACCCCCGTAATAAAAAAAAATGATTTTCAGACTTAGAACCTCCTGGTGCCAAGTAGATTTTCATACCAGCAGACACAAAACATGTGAACAAGTACAAAAATAATTCTCTATTTTTTTTAATTTACTATTTAGCGTCTTTGCTTTTTTTTTTACCGACTAGTTGCCTCTTAAAAAATTTTTTTTGACAAATAATCTTCTAAATTCAATAAAATTGTTACATAATTCCTCAAATCGGTGATGACAGTTAAAATTTAGATGAGAACATAGTCATACGCATGATGTAGTATGCTCCATCGATATTTAATATTTCAATATATACAGTTCCAATGTGCTTACCTTTTCAAGGACATTTCCTGAAAATTTTAATTGAGGTATAATTTGTCAAAATTAAAATCTAAAAAATAATTTAGAGTTTGAGAAAAATTGAAGAGATAAAGGTCATGTTTGTTTCACTTATTCGGTCCAGTTCGACTGTTCAAATGACCATCACAGTTTGATTTAGTGTCTGATAAAACATTTAATTCGAACTAAACTGACAGTTCAAATTGGGCTAAATTGCCAAGCTTAGAATTCAAATCTCCTTCTACTTCGACGTTTCGAACCAATATTGAACAGTGATTTCGCTCCAATATATTTGTGTTTATAATTTGACACTATTGGTTCATATTATTTTTTAGTAAATTTCTTTTTACATATTTCATGTTTTTTTTTCATTTAAAAACTTTTTTTATACTTCAAACTAAAGTTATCAGTATTCATCCAAAAACAAATTTAAATTAGATATTCTATTTAATTTGATGCTTAAACTGTACATCTAAATATTAATTCAAAATACTGTTTAAATTACGTAATTCAAAGTTTTCTATTCAAATAAAAAAAACTAAAATAACACAATTCAAACTGCAAAGGAAAAAAGGCTCCAAACTCCAAATTTTGGAATTCGAAGGACAATTGTAACATGTTTTTGGCGCTGCATGCATGTAAAAGATGAGAAACCCACGTCTGACCTGTCTGTTATAGCTTTATCCTAGCCACACAGCATGATGTATTCAAGATTTGGAATGTCAAATACATATCAACAAAAATTAAAATAATCCACCTTGTTCACATTTTTGTCATGGTCTAACTCTTGCCATTGATAGATACTACAGCAATTTATCTTTACAGAACTTATGTTTATCCAATCATAAACATTTATCACCTAAAGCAAAAATTCAAAAAATAATAAGTTGATATTTATCATAATATCATAGTGTGTTTGGGATAAAGATTGAAACTGTAAATATTGACTTAAAAAAATTATAATATATAAAAGTTTTATGTTGTATTAATTTTTTTTATTTTTATTTAGCTGTCAAGAGTTTTTTACAGTTTCAACCAAAACTCAAAACGTCAAAATTACTCTATATGTCACTGTTGTATCGATGATAAAGTTACACAATTATCATGTACGTTTCTGCATGAAATTCATCGTTATGAAAACTTTTTTCACTTAGAAGTACCCTCGTAGCATTGGCTTAGGACGAAACTAATCAAACGCTTCTACCACTTTTTGTAACCCTCTTATTGACTGCTAATCTAAGCCAAGTCATTTTTTGATATGTAGCTAAGAAATTTTTTCAATGGAGTTACCTAAAATGTAAAATATAAAAAATTAATAAATAGGATGGAATATTCAGAATTTTCTATTATGGTACTCTATGTGTATATATATTTGTTGAGTAAATGTACTTGATTTTTAAGCGTTTAAAGATTAAGTTGAAACTTAAATACTATAGCATGTTAAATTTTTACATTGTAACATATTTTTATTTTGTATTATAACATATGAAATAGTTATAAAACTTTAATGTTAAAAATTGATTCTCAAACACTATATTTATTTATTATAGTTACAACTAAAATTTTTAAAAAATTTACATTTGATAAAAAAAATCCAAAAGTCTCACGCTCCCACCAAGATCAATGTGGCTCCCCTCTGTCCCTACAATATTTTTACTTTCCAACTTCTAACCTTATCTTCTTCTTGGCGAACAATATGGACTATTTCTTACCAGTTTTCGGGTTCCCCACACCCCCCCCCCCCCCCCCCCCCCCCCCCCCCTCTGTTTTTCCCTTTTCTATTTAAACAAAAATTGGTGATGAAAATTAGAAGAGTGTTTGACAAATTTAGTTCTAATAAAAAAAACTTTTGGTTGTCACAGTATAAAGTTCTTTGGGCTTCTAGCTTTCGTCTCAAGGGAATTATGGTCTTGTACGCTTTAGGCTTAAACTTCCGCGGCTTTGCTCTTAGACTTCACCCCAAAAGGCCTCATGTTATTGAGAAATGATGACATTACTTATGAACCACTATCTATGACCATTTTTGGACGATGTAGGACTGTAAAACTTACTTTTTTTGGTCTTTTTTGCCTCAAGGAAATTATAGTTGTCACATTTTTTTTGTAGATGCAATATTAGTTAGACTATTCTATTTATCTTAATAGATGCTATGTTATATTCATCTCGGTATTTTCTATCACATTTATAGTTGTGAAATTTGTTTTGCTTGAATAAAATTACCGACCATTTTAATTTTTTAAAAAATTAATATTTATCAATAATTCTCATTTTTTATATTTTTTTTTACTTTTCCTTACAAGCCCATCATCTTTCCTATTAAATTCCATAATCATTTAATAAGCATGCAGTAGGTGAATATAAAATAAAAGTGCATACTAAAAATATATTCATCTCAAACTCTTAACCCTAACCCAATCTAAATTATTGTTTGATTTAAGACAAAAAGAGAGAGCTCAAAACCCGAATTAATTCAAACTAACTAGTCGAAAATGACCTAATTTGAAATTCAACCCCTTCTAAATTCATAAAATTCAAACCACTTTGCACAGTGCAATTTGTTCTTTCAGTTTTCACCTTTCGCTTAATATTTTAAGCACGTATCCAATTATAAAAGTTTTATTCTTCGTTATGCATATACACCTTCAACTGCACATCCAACCAGTTCGAATTGCATTACAAAACCACTCTTTATGAAGAGCTTTTTTTTCTTTTAAAAGAAGAAGATAAATTCCAAATTACCCTAATTCACCAACTTTTACCCCTCTATTATTGGATAGCATCTTCAAAAGGCATGAAAATCCTAAAACCAACTCATAGGAGATTGTCTATAGCGTAGACGAGTACAACTCAACTCCTTTGGTGTCCATTGCCCATTGGGGCCCATCTCTACATTCATTCCTCAAAGCATCTTCCTATTGTAACATCATTGTGCCCTTTTACAAGTTTCTCATAATTTTTGTGTCCTTCTTTTTGTTTTGTTTCAGGTTAAGTTTGAGTATGGGATTCTTTATTTTTACTCAGCTATTTGCCAATTGATAGCTCATAGTTTCATTTAACCTTTTTTTAACAATTTAAAAGCAAGAGTTGAAGAACAGAAGTCAAGGTCATTGATTGGTTTCGCAACAGCACTTGAGGATAAATAATGTAACATCTTTTCTTTTTCTTTTTTTAAGTGAGAAAGCCCATATTAAAGCTCTCACATGAGCGAGAAAGCCCTGTATTAATAGAGTATGTGAGAACTTTATCTTATAGTAATTTTTTATTATTATTATAATATATGAGATATTTACACTGTTCTCTAATCAAAAAGTTGGTTGATCAACATTGTCGAACACCCTAAAAAGATTTACTTGGCACGACTATAAGTAGTTTTATATAGGTGTTTGAGACACCAGTTAGAATTAAAAATGTTGTTTTAAAAACTGTAACATGTGAAAGCTTTATGCTGTAGCAATTTTTTTCTTTTTACTATAACTAGTGAAAGCGTTATACTGTTTGTTGGATCCTTCCAAAATATCAAACAAAGGCTTAGTTTATTAGTTCTTCTAAAACCTTAAGCGGCAATAGTTCTATACACTCGCTCCTTTTCATAAATTGTAAATTGGAAAGTTAAGGAAGTGAATATTAAATAAATCTCAATATATATTACAAACCCAAAACACGATGATTGTCTTAAAGAGTGCAATTATAGATGCTTGATTTGACGACCCCCTAGGCTCCTACTATACTACTATCGGAAAACTTTCAGAATTTTGTTCACAAATTTTTTTATAATCATTTATAAAAATTTTTAGAGTTGTTTTACTCTTTTTTTCTTTTTATTTCTTTTTATTTTTTTGCTTTTTTTTTCTTTCTTTTGAGAATCTTTGTTTAATTGTAAGGTCAAAAATGTTAACCTAGAAAATGTAGGTATTTACCTAATAAATAACTCTAAAATGCAATATATAATTAAAAAAGGTAAATCACCCCATTAAAATTAACCTGAAAAATTATACCATATACGGATGAGTTGGAAATCCGGATGGACGAGACCACGTGCAACAAATTTTGGGCTCGTTTGGTTCAAATATTTGAGTAAAGTATTTGAATGAAGATTTAAATTTTTATGAGAGAAAATATTGTAGCAAAATAATTGAAACCGTGATTTAAATATCCAACCAAACGGGTCTTTTGAACCTCAATTTGAGTGAGAATTTATTAGTTACTACTACTATTGTTTCAAGGGCTTGACTTTGGCACTACTGTGCCTAGAAGGAAAAGGAAAACATATATAGCAGGGCCAAGTACCCAACAAAGTTTCATCTTTCATTTCCGAGGCTACCTACTCCCTAGCTGTATTGGTGCACTTAGAAATTTTAGCATAACAGACAATGAACCTTACTACATATTATATTGTTGGTGTATAATATGTTTGAAAAACTCAGTTTCACTTAAAACTTTTAGTCGTTACGGTGTTAAGTTTTTATACGCTAAAAAAAAATTACAGTATAAAATTTTAACATACTATAATATTTTTAACCAAAAATAGTTTGAACCACACTTCTCAAACATCCTAGTAATTGTATAGGGCTTTGTTTCTCAATATGTCCAATCTGTCAAAACTATATTAGAAACTGCATATTCTTCTTTTTTTATGTGCCGTTTGGTGCATAAATTTTAAACTATAGAAGCAGTTTTCAACCATTAACACAGTTCAAAATGACATTTGATGAAATAATAATTGAAACGATTTTAAACTATAAAGACAGTTTTAAACCGACCTAAACACCCAAAATCTAAACTTTATCCCTTTTCAAATTTACGTGGTTTTGAACTAATTTCTACAGTAAAATAATTCTCATTATTGTTTTCCTTCATAAACCATAAAGGTTGTTTGACAAGGTCGGTCTGAACCACAATCTTGGTTATAAACAGTATAAAACTCTTACATGTTATAGTAAAAATAAAAAAATCGCTGCAGTGTAAAACTCTCATATGCTATAACAAAAACAATTCTAACCAATGGTTTCAACTACAATGCCAAATACCCTAATAGTTTTCCCAACATCAGTTTTTGTTTTAAGCCATTATTTTTTTTAAAACCTTTATATTCCAAACGCTACTTTAAAACCACTATTTAAACAACACTTTTTAGAACCCACAATTAAAATTATCTAGTTCTAAACCAAACCATTTTGAACATGAGCACCAAATAAACCCTTAATGTGATTTTTATCAGTTTAGGTTTTGTTTGACAATATAATTGAAACTTCGTAATTCTAACTGCTACAATATAAAGCTCTTACATATTAATGTAATACATAAATATACTACAACATAAAACTCTTATATGCTATCATATATATTTTAATTCCAAGTGTGCTTAAAACTAACTTTGTAATTATCAAATAGTATAAAACACTCATATACTACAATAAAAGACAAAAAAAATTACTATAATATAAAACTCTTATATGCTATAATATTTTCAATCATAAAAATTATTCTAACATCCCAGTCTAATTACATTTTCTAACACACGGCTAACAGTTAAGAACGTGTACTATCATATGAAGTCCAATCGTAGAAGCATCTTAACAAGTAATGGCTTGTCCAATTTCAAGAATCTCAAAGGGGCTTAAAAGTTGTTAGCAGTCTTGTTGTTTGATTCGAGTTTGCTGTATTTTATAGCTTCACCCATGAATAAAGATCGCGCCTAAAATAACGTGTCACTGTCATTGTCAGCAAATAAAGAAATGCACAAAGCCAAGCACTTAGTATAATATGAGCTAATGCGTTTGCTTGTCCGTTTGAGGATAAATGTGTTTGATGAGAGAGACTTGAAGGAGAGAGATTTTGCAACTTTCTAAAAAGCACAAAAGCTGTGAAGAAACCGGCGAAGCACTAGAATGGAGATGAGTAAAAAGGACAAACACCCACATGGCTTATTGGCCATGGAAAAAAAAAATTATAAAAAAGAAAAAACAAATAAGCGAAAAATGCTCTATAGAGTCTACACCATTGTTGCTCCTGCTCCATAGTCCATACCCCCATTTTCTTCCTTTTTCCTCGACCATTCAAAACAAAATGTTCTTCATTTTCATTCCTACATAAAATTTTCACCTTTGTGAAAAAAATCATAATTTCATGCCCTCCTAATTTTACTTCTCTCTCCGAACAAATTCTTACCAAATAGTAAGAGATTCTCCCAAGCCTACTCTACTTATTGACAAATAAGAAAAAATAAAAAACATTTTCCAAAGAAAAACATTTTCCTTTCTGAGAAAGAGAGGAAAAAATACATGTAAGAAGTTTCCACCTCAAAAGAGCTTTCCCTCTCTAAGGTCCCTCCTGTCAAAAATCTGCACAAAAACCAAATTTCAATAATGACATAACATTACAATTAGAACCAGATTTCTTCCTAAGATTAAACTAGAAAAAGCATGCAAAGATTACATAACATACCATCATGTTTCTTCATCAAATTTCTAGCAAATAACAAACAAATCACTACAAATCCCACTCCAGCTGTCCCTCCCAATATAATAGCAACAGTTTTCCCAGTGTTCCCATTTCCTGCATACAAAATCAAAAACCCCATATTGTGAATCATACAGTGGGAAAAAGAATTGATCAAAGATCCCAAAATTTATCATTATCTTCACCCCATTTTGATATTTCTAAAAAAATGGCTCTAGGAGAGAGATTTACATTAAATTTCCCAACTTTGCACCATATTTTAATCCTTGAAATAAAAATACCCCTTTTTTTGGCTGCTAATGGAGACTCAAACCCAAAAAAAAAAAAAAAAAAAACCACTAATCTTACTAAAAGAAAATACAATGAACCAAAAAACTGAATTTTGACAAACATAGTACCTGAGGAAGATGATTTATACTAAATTTACCACCTTTACATTACATAAACAATATCTTCCCAAGATTCAAACTACCCATATTTCCAATCACGAAAACAAAAAAGACCAACATTTTTTTTCAAAAAAAAAAAAAGGATTTTTGTACCTGAAGAAGACGAAGAAGACGATGAAGAAGCCGAAGAAGAAGAGGAAGATCTCCTAGGAACTCCATTAGGATAATAACTATAACTTATAAAACACTTGTGAAGATAAACCTGTCCCGAAATAGAACTCCCACACTCCACCTCAGATCTCTGCACCGCCGTCTTCACGCACTCCCCACAGTCCCCATCCCCCAAGTCCCCCTCGCACTGCGCCAAAACATACACCGACTGATAATTCGTCGTATAAAACCCATGTCCAGAAACGACACCATTTTCCAAAACGGAAAACGCCGTGTCCCTCCTCTCCTCAAACCCACTTCCTTCGACGTTTGTGGACCCACACGTCTTATAGAGCAACTCCATGCCCGAAATCTGCGCGAATCCCGAGACCTCGTAGAGGAGGTAGCAGCCGAGGAGCTGGACCCTGGCGGCGGCGGAGGACTTGCCGCAGAGGGAGTCGACCATGGAAGGGAGCTTGGAAACGCAGGAGTAGCAATCGGCGGAGGAGAGGTCGCCGCGGCATTGGAAGAGGCCGGTGAAGGAGGTCTGGGAAGTTGTGCCGGAAGTGGCTTTGTAGAACTTGGTTTTTGAGGATTGTTGGATTAGGGAAGAGAAGAGTGAGGAGAGGGCTTGGGAGTAGAGGCCTGAGGGATCTGAGAGAGTCTGTTTTGAGCAGCCCTTGTAAACTAGGGAGGTGTAGTCTAGAGATTGGGAATGTGGGATTGTAAAGAGGAAGAAGGAGAGTACAATGAGAGGGGTTAAATTGAAAAAAGTGGAGCAACCCATTTGTGTGTGTTTTTGGGTTTGGTCAAATCATGGCAAGGTTGAGGTTTTTCTCTTGTTTGGTGATGGAAATGGAGTTTTGAGGAGAAAAGGGTTGAGAAATAACTTTTTTTTCCCTTTTTTTAAGACTGAGAAGAAGAAGAAGATTAAACCGTGGAGGGCCAAGTTGAAAAAAGTGAAGCAACTCTTTTTTGCGTGTGTGTTTTTGGGTCAAATCATGGCAAGGTTGTGGTTTTTCTCTTGTTTGGTGCTGGAAATGGAGTTCTGAGGGGATTGTAGAGATGGGTTTTGGTTGGAAGAGAAAAAAGGATTGAGATATGGGGTTTTTTCTTTCTTTCTTTTTTCTGGCTTTTTTTTTTTTTTAAGTTTGATTGAGAAGTAAGAATGGTTTGGGTTTGTTTTTTGCTTTGGTTGTTGGTGTTTTGTGTGTATAGGGTGTTTTGGGATACAACTTTTTTTTGGGTGGCCTACTGGCTACTACCTCCTCTGAAGATGTGCAGAGTGGTGAGGCTTTTTATTTTTTCGAGTGCAAGTATACAAAACAAACTGAATGGTAGAAAAATGTTTTTGTATTGGAAGTGTAAATGAACTGGTTTGTTGTAATTTAATGAGATACGAGTGACTTTTTAAATAGCTGAAGAGAATGAGAACAAAATGGGGTTGGATTAAAATAATCTTTTTATAAAGCTTGAATAATATTCCCCGTATGAAGAAGGTTTGTGTGTAGGGTACAATATGTGAGTGAAAAGGAATCTGGTTTTGAGGGAGGGAGGGAGGGAAAAGACAGTCAAGTTTGACTAAACCATCTCACTCATGATAAGTTTGAAAATTCAGTGGTCGAGTAAGTCTTCAATTTTTTTTTTGTCCTTCTAAATTTGATTAAAATTATATTAGAATAAAAATATACATAAAATTAAAATTTTAATACAAATATAGTGTATATTTGAAAACTTTATTGAAACTTGATATTAGGATTTAAAAATTATAATACGCAAGAGTGTGTAGCATATAAAACTTTATATTGTAGTGTTTAAAATTTTTGTGTTGAAACGGAGTTTCCAAATAAAATCACAGCAGTTGAAAAATACAGTCTTCTCGATAATGTATTTTTTGAGATCTTACAATAGAAATCTCTAAAAGTTTTTGAGGTGAAAAAGAGAAAATTACATGTTGTGACACACTTTTAAATTTGTGTTTAGTCATGCTATATTTAAAAAAGTTCATATCACACTATCGTTCATATTACATGTTAAATTATATTATAAATAAATATGCATGGTATTTATAAAAAATAAATTTTAAAAAATATCCTCTCGATAATGTATTTTTTCAGATCTTACAATAGAAATCTTTAAAAGTTTTTGAGGTGAAAAAGAGAAAAATACATGTTATGACACTTTTAAAATTGTGTTTAGTCATGCTACACTTAAAAAAATTCATATCACACTCTCGTTCATATTATATGTTAAGTTATACTACAAATAAATATGCGTAGTATTTATAAAAAATAAACCTTTAAAGATAACATTTATGAAAATTTCTTGATGAAAAATAAGGCCTTTGAAAAATACAGTCCTCTCGATCATAAATTTTTTCAATACAATAATGTATTGTATATGCATAAAAACTTTACAACTTGTAAGAGGCAAAACTCGTGACAAAATCCGAGATACATGTTGTTGTGAATCTTAATCTTAAGATTAAGCAAAGGTTTTTCCTCTTTTTGGTCATAGGTTTGTTAGTTAATGATATCTTAGCGTTGGCATGGCTTTCCTAATGCCCAACAAGAAGAGATTTGGCCCAGATCAAGATACATTATTCGTTAGCAAAAAGATATAAAACATATTCCATAGGGACTGATTGAATCCGTCTAGATTTGATACTGGTTTGTACAGGCTACAGAAAGCCAAAGCTTATTAATTTTTTTATTAAAAAAAAAACTAGAATTATTTCAATGAGGACAAAAAGTATTTCTCTATTTTTTTATCTTATTTTTCTTTTGAAGGATCTTTTATTTTTTTTCTTGTAACAAAAAGCATGGG
Organism: Artocarpus heterophyllus; assembly: GCA_025403435.1. Classification (NCBI taxonomy): domain Eukaryota; kingdom Viridiplantae; phylum Streptophyta; class Magnoliopsida; order Rosales; family Moraceae; genus Artocarpus; species Artocarpus heterophyllus. The sequence goes on from CM046341.1 coordinate 12,017,752, forward strand.
AAATCTTTATCTTTATTGGTTGTTGTTAAATGTTCATTGATGTGTGCATAAAGCCTCAACGCTCCTCCAAAAGTCAAGCATTTCGTGAGTAGGTATTTAAATGGCCGGGTATGTATCATGTAAAGGTCGATTTGACTTATAAGTCAGACAAAAGAAAGTAGATTACAAGTTTTGAACTTCTCAGCACATAATAATAATAATAAAATTCTACTACCGTAAAAATTCTCATTTAAAGACGTAGTTTTGAACGAGTATTATGATAATCATTTTGTCCTGCTTAAAGAACAAGAATCATAAAGGGCTATCTTTTGTTTTTCTTCAGTACACCTTTGCGAGGCTTCATAAAGAATGCAATTTTTTTTTTTCAATAAAGAGTGCAATTTTGAAGACCTGAAAAAGAGCACCACCAGCTCCCTCAAATTCCAATTAAATTATTTCATATTTAAATATTTAGGAATATCTTCGGTCAACCATCCTAGCCATTATATTACAGCACATGTAACTTTTTTGCTCATGAATATTATCAAAGAGACTGTAATATATCTTTCTAACATGTTTAGGATAAAAGTATTTATTAAAATTAGTAAAAAACATATTATTGATGTGTTTTTAATTAGCACGGGGCGTCATTAGGGCTGTACAAAAATCGCCTCGCACCCGCCAACCGTCCACGCCCGCTTCTGCCCATCTCGAAAAAAAAGGGTTTACGTTAGCAACCCACGAACCCGCCCACCAATATATTCGGTGGGCGGGTTTGGTTTTAAGTTTTTGAAGGCGAGTTCAACCCGTACTCGTCTGTCTATATATTTGTTTAAAAAAAACTTATCATTTATTTGATTTTGTTCTTATTTTAGAGATGATTGAACAATCCAACACTCCAAACACGGACTCGACTGCCCCTTGACATATTGAAAACTGGAAATTCTCCTTTATTTTGTGAAGTAATCAAAATTCAAATCAAATAAGTTAGTAGAGAAAGCCCTAAAAGAAAAAGAACACTTGACTTTGTTCATTATTTTATTTGTAGCATTCTATTATTTTTGAACCCAGTGAATAAGCTTTAATCTTTATGAACTCTTGACTTTGTTCATTACTTCATCTGTAGTTGATGTTTCTTGTTGCAGTGAATGATTATGTTTCTTAATTTGTACTTTTGAATATGGTCACTGTCTTTAAGCATCAAACTTGTTGGGAATGCTTTATGTATTATCATCTTATATTTTCTACAAATTTTCTTCACTTTCTAAAAAAAAAGGTCCAAAAAATTACATTGGACAATAGCATAGGTCTAAACCGCCTCAACCCGCCCGCACCCACCCGCAACCACCCAAAACCAAACCGAAACCACCCGCCATGTGGTGGGCGGTTTGCGGGTTGGTTAATCGCCAACCCGCCATTCAAAAAAACCGCACCGCACTCGCCCAAAAACCATCAAACTGCCCGCCGTTCGCCCTAGGTGTCATGGTACTCAAGATTAAGGTCACAGCGCCAAAACATGCAAACAACACATGGAGAGGCAGTGAGCCTAGCGCTATTGCGCTTGGGCGCTGACTTGCCCAAGCGTTGGTGCCATGGCGCCCACTAGATTTTCACGAGCATTTTAGTGTAGTGCACCTAGCGCCGCGGCGCTGGAAAACTAGTGCCATGGCGCTCTCTCGAGCTGATTCATAGTGAAAAATGTGTTCTTTAGAGATATTCTGAACCGGTGTAATCATTAGTTGTATGCTTTCATACTAACATGAACATCTATTAGCAACGGACATATTCATTGTAATAGTTGCATCGATACATGAATAGATACCTTTACAAATGAAGAGATATCTTTAAGTAAAGGCCGTATGAGTTGAACTAGTTGTATCCATTTATGAAATGACACCCCTATCAATTGTTAAACTCTAAAATTATTACAAAATTCATATCATGTTCTAGAACACCATGTTGTTGTTAGATATTGTGTTTAAATGTTTGTTGTATCTTGGGGCTAATTTGCTATAAAACTTGTTAGCAAACTTTGAGAAGCAAGGGGAAGTGTTTTATACACGCCTTAAATACATTTTCATTTTCAGAAATTCTTAGCCTTTATTCTCTCCTTACACATAAAATACTCCAACAACAAACGCAACATAGTTCGTCAGTTTGTGTGACATTCAACTTGTTTAAATGCAACATATAATGTTACATATATTGGACTACATTTATTAAGTGTCATATGTATAAATTGAATATTACATAGACACACAAACAATGTTACATTTGCGAAAGAAAAATGTTCCACTAGACTGATTAAGGTGCCTGATTGAAGACTATAATCTAATGTTAAATAAAATATATGGTAATTTTGTAACAAAAAAGAATACAACTATAAATTAAATACCGAGATAGATTTAACAAAAACTTTCGTTATAATGAACAAAAGTTTTAAACTTTTGCTTCGACAAAACAACACGAGGAATTTATCTTGTACTTTTTCTTATTCATCTTCACAAAACTCCAAAAAAAAGGGACAAAATTGAGCTCCACAAGAACTAACATTAATTCTTTCAAAGACATCATTCGACTCTAGTGCAAGTTTTTATGCTTAATACAATAAAGAATCTAGCATCGTTGTCAATTTTCGTGAGTAAAAATTCTTTAAATCTAAGTCTTAAAGCTGCAGCCTGATTAAAAAAAAGACATAACAAAAAAAATCTAAAACAAAATACAAAACAATCACAAGTGAATTGAGATCAAAATGGACAAAATTCATCATTGCCATTGATTGAGATCTAAATGGACACATATTTATATTTAAAATACAATATTAAAAAAAATCAAAAAACTACAAATTAGATGAAATGAAAAGAAAAGAAAATCCTACTAGAGATAGAAATCTTATGGTCTCTATTTCCGTTTGGAACTTGGAAGAAGAATGCTAAAATTTGAGATAAGAAGGAGAAAGAAGAAGGGGAAAAAATGGAAAATACACTAGGGCTGGCTTATTTTTCAAGGAAAATACACTAGGGCTGGCTTATTTTTCAATTATGGTGCTTTATAAAATACAAATCATCAACAAGTATTCTCTATTATGGAAACTCTCCATTCTTTTGGTCTGAAAATTTTTGTTTTATGGCAAAAAATACACATATGAAAGGAAATATAAATGCATTATTGAGCCAGGTTCCAAAGGTTCCATAACAAAATAAAGTGGGCTAATTTTGAAATCATGCAAATGTGAGGGGGCCATGTTTTGTCAACAAGGAAATGTGAAGCCATGTGGGGCTGCCATTTGTATGTATGTGTGTGTGTGTGTGTGTTTGTGTCCTCCATAAGGTAAAGGTGGACAAAGCCAGCTAGGTATAATTGGTACCTTTAGATATACAAGATGTCTCATACCCTTATTACTTCAATGATAGATTTCCTTTTGGCCTTGAGAGTGAACATGATGAACAATATCTGCTTTTTTTCTATTCTGACTTTGTACTAGAGTTGGCATCTCACACAGTATAATATACTGCTGAAACTAGCTTCTCTTTAAAACCACATAACTGATTGGTTTCATATATAAATTTCGGTTATTTACTTTTTTATACCCTCTATTTTAGGTTTATTTAGACACTATTAAGGTATTTAAAAAAAGTGTCTGGAACATCAGTTTCAACTTATCCGTCACAAAGGTAAACAATATAAAGCTCTTAGCAGCTACAGTTTAAAGTTTTTACATGCTACAGTTCTTACAATTAAAATGTGTGTTTTAACTGATTCTCTAAACAAAAACTATATATTCGGTTTTTAATCTTATCGAAATGTATACTTTCAAATTAGATTTGATTTGCAAAATTATAATTTTTTTTCAAGACAATCTTCAATTTTGATAGAAAACTTTAAAAACTTAAAAAAAAAAAAACACCTTTAAACTAAGGGTTTTGCCCTCAAAAATGGGTTTTTTATGGTTTTGTTTTGTTTTGTTTTCTTCTTATTTTTTTTAAAAAAATAATTTTTTTCTTTTTTATTGAAGGATTAATTATCGTTTTAAAGATCAAAGTCAATTATTAATTGAGATAAAGACTAAATATATATATTAGATTTAACTCAAAGATATATATTTAATGAGATTAAAAATTCAAAGTATAGTTTTTGAAAATAAACCTCACACGTGGTGTATGAAAAGGTAAACCTAATTTCTATATGCACTGCTCATTACATTGTCTGGTTGATCATATTCATATGGACACCGACCGTACAACAACAACTCTTGCTCGTTGAGCCACAACAGAAATAGTCACCAAAGGGCGAAACTTAAGCAACTATCCATCATGTCATTGGAAAATATCTTTAAATATTATTTTTTTAAGCAACGACATTTAGCTACGATTTTGCCGACATTTAGCTGCAACTTTGTTATTGCTAAAAGACATGTTTGTTTGCCGTTGTAGTACGTGAAAGTTGCAAAAGTTACAGGGCATAATGGGATCATTAGTCTTATGTAGCATTTAAAGCTCAACATTATTTCATCAAAGCACTAGTCCACTACCAATGTATAGGGTACGGTGGCATTTAATTAATACCACTATTTCAACATTATTTCACTATGTGTGCGTGACATTATTGCGAAGAATATTGCATAAATCACCTTTATGGCAGAGCAGTATCATCTGTCTTAGTGGTGATCACCATGTGAGTGACAGTTTATAAAGGAATGTTTTGATGGACCTGTATATTTCAAGTCTAATTTTATGGAAGAAAGTTTAATTGATTGACAAATGAGACCAAACAGTCCAATCTTTTATTCTCATTATTCTTTTGACAGAGTCAAAAAAATCTTACAGACCCTTAAAAAAAAAAAAAAAAAAATCCTACGGAAAACAGTTCACTTGTATTGTTTCCTTCTACAAAAAGAATTTTAGTTTCAAGTAGTTACTGAAGTATGTAGTCCATTAAACGCGTTTTCTAGAGAGAGAAAGCTATAGAGAGGCTCTGCAAAAACAGAGAGAGGGTGCATTTCGGGGTAGGTGGTGTGACGCTTAATCAGGCTATCGGCCTCCAAAGTCCTTTGGGAAAGTCACAGAGGTCACCGGCAACAAGTTTGTGCCAACGGAAGTGTCGCTAATCACCGAAATAGAGCTGTTCAAGGGAAAGAAGTCATCGTTCTTCTACCGTAGATCTAGGATGTTCGTCGCAGGATCTTGTTGAAACTTCTAGAACTAGGTAGTGGAAAGCAGGCGAGGAAGGTGGACCGGAGCATATGGTAGCCGCCGTCCATTGGCGACGGCACGTGAGATTCATGCGATATCATATTTCGAATGCTTTTGTCACCGTTTTGGGAGCTTTTCTCAGACATCACGCCTACCGTGCTTCACATATTTCCGGCGTCGAGGGGCTTAATCTTGCTAGGTTGATCTTTTGGGATCTTTGTAAAGTTTTTAGAGCTTTTATGTGTTTTGTTTATGTTAGTTTTGTAATAGCGATAATGGTTTCCCTATCTACCATTGATTTGTCTCAGCTAGAGGATGATCTCCCCATCCCTCTTTGCCTATGGTCTTTGTCTCAGCTAGAGGGTGGTTTCTTCACTGCTCTTGGCCTATGTTTTGTGTCATGGGTCCATTTTAAAACTAGGATATGGCTCATCACATGGGTATATTTTAGAACTAGAATATGGCTCATCTTGAATCTTTTTGTGTAGCCGAATCATGTTATTATGACACTTATTAGATGAGTCCTCCCCGTCTTCAGGTTAAGGGTGCATTTGTATTGTTTAGTCATATGAGTGACACCCGTTTCTACAGCTTTTTTGTATCCTAGCCCTTTAGTGGCTCTTTAATGAATTTTCATTCCCGTTTGCCTCAAAAAAATAAAAAATAAAAAATAAACCTGTAGTCCATTGCTAACTAATTTCAAGCCAAACTATTCTTATTAGGTAATGGCATTTGCTTCTATCTGCTCTGCCAATTCATTAAGTTTACTGCATGACTTGTATCTATCAATATTAAAGGTGTGAACTTAATCTGCTCATGGCTATGATGGGGTTTTATCAACTTTATAAGTATTTATTTGTATGCTGTTTCTTTTTATTTTTCATTTTTTTGGTTCAAGAAAAAAAATCATTGATGTCATCTTACTTTCCATCAACTTCAACACTTTGGAAATCTTGGGGTACACTGATTGAACAGAAAGAACCTGACCCAATTCTACTCGAAAGATGAACCCAGTTTTTAATCATGTCACCACATACCTAACACCGTACCACACATTGATCGGGTAGAAATCCTAAAGTAGAGTTTGGAGTGTCAAACCTTGAGCGCATCCTGAAAGCAGAAAAATGAAATACAATCTTACCACTCCAATTATCTTTAAGTATCTCTAGAGACTAGATACAACTATATTTGTCTGTTGTTTTTTACGTTGTTAACTACACTGATTTTACATTTACATGATTTTGAAAATACGTCGAGCTAGCCCTTGTTATAATGTAACCTCATTGACTCCACAAGGACATGGGGTGCTCTTTTTTTCATTTGCGTGCGCATAACCAAGATAGGATATTGGCATTTTGGCCTTGAACATTCACAATTTGGCAAATTGGCTTTCTACACTTTAATTTTAACAAATTGCCTCTTGGATTCAATGAAATGTTAAGAAGTGCCCCCCAAAACTATAACAATTGTTATAATTTTGACGGAAACGCTCTCCTCCAAGCCTGTTAAAAGGCAAAGATTGAAATTTATGATGATTATATAGCACATCATGTGATGTGCGGGAAGAGTGACTACTTCAAATTTTACAATTTGTTATTAAACGAAGAGATTAATTTGTCAATATAGTTAAAGGACAACTTAACAATTCACTAGAAGTTAAGGGTTTTTTTTTAATCCAAAAATTAAGGAAATAAAAGCATAAAAATAAAAAATCTAAGTTACGCCCACTGGGGCATTAGAATATTGTATAAGATAGAACTCTTTCCAATTACCATCTATAGTCGTTTTCTAACTATATATCCTATTATGCCTAGTTATGGTATGAGGATGATTAAAAATAGAAAAAAAAAAAAGAAAAAAAAAAAAGAAGTTAGGTTTCGTTGCGGTAGGAAAAATTTTCGTAGCATGCACATTTATGAGTGGGAAATAACCACTAAAAGACTCTAGTTCGTTTGACAACCTAGTTAAAAATCATTTGTTTTAATTGTCTATATAGTATAAAGTTCTCTTATTACAGTAATTTTGGTTTAAACTCAGCGTTCCAATTACCTTTTCAAACACACAAGAAGTTCTGAAAATAATCTTCTTAAGGTGTTGAAAAAGCCCAAGTTGTAAGGGCAGGTGAGAGTATGAGGCCCATATATAGAAGCGATAGATCGCCCATATACGGAGAAAGCTAGCAAATGGCCTTTTCATGCATCATGTCGGAATCCACCACCAAAAAGGAAAAAAAAAAAAAAATCACACGCACACCCCTACTAATTATACCAAATAGCACATTTTTAATTTTAAATATTACTAAATAACACACTCTTAAAAATATTAAAGTTCAAAGCATTTTAGTAATTGCATGTTCTTTTAAATATTTAAATTTTTAATTTTACCCCATCTTCTTCGTCTCCTTCAAAAAAAACCTAGATACGTGTTTTCTCTTCAGCATCGACGGCAACTCCGATGACAATGCTGTCCCCACATGACTATAGCGACCTCATGCGACTTTGGCAACCTCTCCTGCCTTGACTCTGACGACCTCGCACAACTCTAGCACCCGTTCTTCACACAACTCTAGCGATTGTTCCCTGCGCACCTTTGCAATGAAGCTGCGCCACACTTGACTCCGGTGGCAAAGTTTTTCTGTCAGCTACCATTCATCTTATCCATCCACGATTTTCTAATCTCTGATGCGAGAGATTTGTCGGAGATCACCGTTGAGAGCGACAACGCGCTTGGCTCCTTCGTGCAACTTTGGTGGCTCCATATGATCTGTCTTGACATGACTCAGGCCATGGTTCTTCCGACGAGGAAGCTGGATGGACAAACTAGAGGAGAGAGAAACTTAGAAGAGAGAATGCGTGGGTAGAGAAAAGGAAGGAAAAAAACAAACAAAAAAAAAAATCAGATGTCATTTCAACTAGGGGTAATTTTAAGATTTTGGTACTAACTTGATCTATTTACTAACCTTTTTAAAAATTAGAGCTATTAATTTTTATTTCTAATTCATGTTGGTCTCTTTGCCTCTTTCTCCCTAATCAGATGTCATGAAAAGGGAAAAGGCACAAAAATGTTTTTCCAAAGGAGCACGTCTTCAAGACTGTCTACTTAAAAGACACTTTTCAAAATTGCCTTTTAATTAAAAAAAGTAATTTATTAAAAGTCTAAGTTACCTTCATTTTTTAACTAAAAATATGATTTGAAGTTTAGATTACTCTTCTTTCTTGTAACACCCTGTCTTTTCAGGCCGTTACTTCACTCAAACATCTTTTCTTAACTTTAAACATACTTTTTTTGAACATTAATCTTACATATTAGTAAGAAATGTTGGATAAATTTTTTTTTCATAAACATACTTTAAAACATGCTTTTTTTTTTCTTTTTTTTTGAAACCATTGTGACTTTCCTTGCAATCAAAGTTAAGACATAGATCAATACTTAACTTTATAGTTGTTTAAAACATTTCGTAAAATTATCTTTTAAAATGTTTTTCTTAAAACATGTATTATAAAACATTTCCTTAAATATTAACTTTCTTAAAACTTTGAAACATACTATTTTAAATAGTGGAAAACTTTCTCTTTTTTCATCAGAAAACTTCTTGTAGTGGTATTCATACTCAATCTTTGTATCTGTCCTCCGCAGCAGCGAGCTCTTCAACCAGTCTCACTAGTTTTCCATAGAACTACCTACAGCATGAAAGAACTTATAATGAGCTTTGGCTTAGTAAGTTAAAACATAATCTCACAATCATTTAAAACATTATGAACTTTCCTCTTTAAACATTTCTCATAAAACATCATTCATATATCTTTCTTATAAAACATTTCACATAAAATGTTTTCATATAACGTTTCTCATAAAACTTCCTTCATGACCCTTTTCTTGGGAATATTTGTCATAATTTTTTTTCCTAAGCATATATCGTAAATGCATCACAAAAAAGAACGCAAGCAAGATCATTATGCATGATTTCATTTATGCTCAATTATGAACTTTTTGTTATGAACATTCTTTTTTATCATTCATGTCTTACTTTAACTTCTTATCATTATCTTTATCTTTCTTTATCTTATGAACTTTAATATTTGTGCCAGAGCTTGCTTTAAGCTTTGATTGGAGGTTTGTATTCATCAAAATTTGAGAGAAAATTTGTTCAAAGGGCTGTCGGGTCCATGGAGAGAAAGGGTCTCTTTTTTCTTTTCTTTTCTTTTCTTTTCTTCTCTTTTCATGCTTTTTGGATGAAAAATGATGGAGACCCATCTTTTGGCTCCTTTTGAGAGACGAATCTGATGCAAATAAAGGGTTAGGTAGCCTTTTCTTCACCATTTGTGGAGATAAGTTTTTTTATCCACTTAGGCCCCTTTTTGCAAAAATTCTTAATCTAGATCATATTGAAATTTTTAAAACTTGCCCCTACCACTTCCTTAAGAACTGGATCTAGGCTGGAAAATGTGGCAAAAATTTTCACCCTCCAAGGGTTACTTGGAAGGTCCTATATCTTTTTCACAATCTAAATTTATACTGTTAGTACATGACTCATACTGCCAATATTCTTTTCTATATTGTGTTTCATGGTCCACAAGTTTTCACATCATCCACACATTATAATTCCTATATTGCTTAGCTTTGCATAGTTTAATTTCTATACTGTATTACTTTATGCAGTATAATTTCTATACTGCTTAACTTTTTGTAGTGTAATTTTTATACTGCTTAAATTTATTAGTATAATTCTTATACTGTGTAACTTTACTAGTGTATTTTTTACACTATATTTTTCTCATACTGTACGATTTCCATGTTGCATGTTTCTTATACTTTTTTTTGTCTTAAATTTTGTTGCAACACATTTTCCAACAATTAAGCTAGCTCTCTTATTTTTCATATCATTCCTTACTTATTTGATTTTTAATATTAAAAATCCTATTTTTCACCTTAATGGAATTTTCTTAAAATATCTCCAAATAGCCATATGATCGACAGGCTTCCTCGAAAGATTGGCAGGTAAGTTAAGGAAGATCGGCAAGCCGGTCTTCGGGTTCAGCAGGCTATCTCTTAAGACATTTCACCGGCAAGCTGGTGCAATGTTTCCGGCAGGCTAGTAAGCATTTCACTGGCAGGCCGATTAGCATTTTCAATAGGCTTGTTGATAGGCATGATCGGCAGCTGGTTTACATATCTGATAGGTTGGTTAACATATTCGACAGGCCAAACCTCTGAGTTTGGCAGGTCGAAGCTGAAAAAGATAACACCAAAAATTCTTGAGTGTTACACTTCTCACTTTTTTATATGGTAGATTACTTTGGCTGGCGCCCAAGTGGAACCTATCAAGTTCTGTAGCCGGAGCATAACCATTAAGTTTTATTTAAAGGTATTTTTTTTCCTTACCAACAAAGAAAATAGTCTTGATAATATCTGAATACTTTGTTTGTAAAAGAAACAAACACTATATCACAATCAATAAATGATGGTTAGATTTTAATTAAAAAATTATATGTTTATTGTGGACACACTTGAAAAGAAATTAAAGAAAAAATTATTTCAATAAAACACATTTTAAAATAATAATATTTTAGTGGGAAAATAGAAAAGTCATAAAAATGAAAGGAAAGACTTCAGCACAAAAAAAAAAAAAAAGGAAACAAGTACAAACAAAATAACAAAATAAATGAAGAATAAAAAAGTGAAACTTTAATAAAAAAAATAATAAATGGAGGCAAATTAGATAAAAAAAAATATTACTTCAAAATATACATGAAAAGAATAGCATTTGAGAGTGTTGAGATAAGTACTTACAAGTGACATATTTGGGGGAAAAATATTTAGAGGACCAAAAAAAAAAAGTAGAGGGCACTTTTCAGAAAGGATTTTTTAATTGAGCATATTGATTAAAAAATTATTTTGACTAGGCACATTTAGAAATATAGATTAACTTTACAGTATTTTGGGGGTAAAAACAGCAAAATGAAAAAAAATTGTAAAACTAAAAACAAAAGAGAAAAAAATAAAAAGAAATTTTTTTTTAAAAAAAGACAAAATGACTTAAACCAAAATTTTAAATAATGAGCAAAAAACAACTCTAGGTTATTATAACTAGCAAATTATAAACTGTGCAATTGGCTTATTTCTGTTAGGTTTACAACTACCAATGATCATCATGATATTGATGATCTTTCTCATTAAAAGGAAAAAAAAACTTCATTCAAATTCGTTCGGCAGAAAGGCAAATTCTGTGAAGTTATTTGTGGGTCAAAGGCACTTGGTTGAAGGTCATCTGCTTACTGTTTAAAAATTGAATCCAATCCAACTAATTACATTGGTTTCTTATTTGTACTACTTTGTCTCTAATCATGTTTATTTTCCTGTCCTTTGAACTTTTTTTTTCGTTGAGAACAAATTAAATGATTGATTTCTTTTTTCTTTTTTTGGAGAGATTACTTTTTTATTCATGTAGTAGCTCCGCTTTGTTACCACCAACCGAGGAGCCGGGTTTTTTTTTAGTGAGGGCACTGTATTAAAACGTACCAATAGATTTTATTGTATACAGGCGTAGTTATATATTTTAATTATTGAATGAAGCATAATAATATAAATTTTTAATTTTTAATGGGAGTATAACTAAAATTTTTCTTCAAAAAAACAAAAGTACAATTAAAATTTTTCAAAAATTCTAACGTAAAAATTAAAACTTTAAAAGTTAAGTGAAGGCATATGCTCTCACCCGACAATATAGGCTCCGCCACATGTTACCACGATCCATCGTTAAAAGCAATGCTTCAGAATTTTTATGATAGGATTTTGTATTAATAATAATGCTTCTAAAAAAGAAAACGTAAGAATAATATTAACAAACATTTATATAAATCAAACGAAATTTGACGAGAATATTCCGATTCAATAGAAGCACGTTTGTAATTTTCTAGTGCGCAGATCCTTTGATTTTTTTATCACATAGAAGCACGTTTATTTATATTTTGTATATATAGATATAATTAGTTGTTTATTTCCTTCAGTAAAAAAAAAAAAAAAGAATAGATTTTTACTTTAGTTTTGGTAACATATTCCTGTGTAGTGAACATTCAGTCTTTTGACACGTGTATTTACACGCCGTATGATTACAATTTGTTTATCATAATTATTTTTTGTAGGAATCCTGTGATCTTAGAATGATGCAAAGTGTTTGAAGTCAACAAAGCTAAAATTTGGTTGACCATGATTTAATGGGAATTTGCTGACCTGGATGGAATATTCTCCTTTATTAATTTAAGTGAAATTTTAACTAAAGTTGCGCGTGCTTATCTTATGTTAACCCCACCACTACCAACAAAACTTTAAAAAGAAAAGAGGGAGATTAAGGGGGTGTTTGACAGTGGTGAGAATCACTCAGTTCTCATCACAATTTCAGTTATAAATAGTATAAAGCTCTCATATGTTACAATAACAGTATAAAAATATGCTACAGTATAAAATTCTCACATGCTATAGTAAAAGTGGTCCCCACCACTGGTTTCCACCACCGTTCTAAACACCTTATAAAAAAAAAGATCTTTATAAAAAAAAGATCTTTATTCGGTAGAGCAATGTAGGTTAGAAATTATTAGATCTGATTAAAATTATTTTTTACATATACAATAACTCAGAGACAGAAGGCGACTAATTAAAAAAAAGAATGAAATAAAAATGTTAGAACTATAGGTTTAGATAAGTTTGATAGGTTTTTTCGTATCTACGAGAAATTGTCAAAAAAAAAAATTCAAGAAAATATAAGCACATTGATATTTGTTAAAAAAAAAAAAAAAAAAGGAGACAGAAGATAACTAGCTGGATGCAGGTAGGAAAAAAGGTGGATAGAAAAGCAAAAGAATAGCAAATAATGAGGGGCTATTCATTATATATTTGAGGGGAGATTATCTTAGAATATGTCAACATTACAGAAGCCATAAGAAAATGCTTGACTGGTGGAGAAATTATAATTTAAAATAGTTTTTAAAAAATACTAAAAATATTGATATTTTCATAGAATTTTTGAACTAATAATTTTCAAATCTTTATATAATCATATTACTATAAAAAGTATGCAGACATGATACAATTTGTTCTGATGATATATATTTATAGTGTGAACAAAGTTTTTTTTTTTTTTTCCAAATCTTCTACAATCATGTTACAATATAATATGAAGATATGATAAAATTTGATCTAGAATTGATTATTTTTTTTTCTTGAAAGTAGAATTGATGATTTAAATTTGTACAATGTTAAATTAACAAAGTATTTTTTTAACTTTTTTTGTTTTATTTTGTTTAAAGAAGTATCATAGAAGTTGCAAAGGCCAAATGAAATATAAACATAAAATCTTCAGTGAACAGGAAATAGAAAACAAAAACAAGAAATTGTATTTAGTGGATGCTAAAATATTTATATTTATCTAAAAACAAAATAAAAAGGGAAAAGTTCTTCATAAATAAAAAAAAATACCATTGCCATTCAGTGTTTATTAATAGGACTCTGTTTTTGTTAAAAAATCACAGTAAATGTGTAGTTTTTAAAATTAATTGTAGTATAAATAATTTTTATTTACACAATAAATAGATTTAAAATATAAATAATTTATATTTATTTCTTCTTCTTATAATCTTATTTGCATAATAAATAAATTATTTACATTATACATCTACCATTTACAGTAAATATTTTTAAATCTTACTATTTGTTATTTCTTATATTCTTCCTTTTTGTACTCTTGGGATTATTTTTTATTGCTAAATATGGTCAAAACATTTTTTTCCTGCAGATCAAACTAAAGACAAATACTAGTTATTTGTAAATTTTTTTCCTTCTTAAAAGAAAATTTTCTTCTTTTTTTTTTTTTTTTGCCCTTTTTGTGTAGAAAACGGAATCCCCCACCAAACAAGCCTCCATTTCTCCGTTGATTGCTGTCTCTGCCACTCGTATTTCCTTCCTTTTCCCCCTCGCCGACGCTTCCTTTTTGGCTCCTTTGCAAACAAACAAATAATATTTAAAAAAAAAACATTAAATCACAAAAAATACAATTTATACCCCCAAAAAATATATATAATAAGGAGGACGACAAGAAAATGCAAGGAAAAATCCCCTAAGATTCATCACATTCCAACTTCTTCTCTTTCCTTCCTTTCTCAGGAAGGTTTTTTTTCACAATGCATTCCTTGAAAGAGAAAGTAACAGATAAATTTTCTCGTCTCTTTCCTGATCCCACAAACTCTTCTCCTCCTTCTCTTGATCATCGGCTGAATCAGGTGAATTATTTATTTATTTTCAGTCTCTAATATTATCAATTTTATGAGTTAAATGTTTAAGCTTTGTGGATAAGCTTGCATTGTTAATTTAATTAAATTTATTTATTTATTTTGTTCCACCAAGTATTTTTGAGATCTGGGTGTCTTTGTCAATTTTGTTGGTAGGTGAATTGTGTATTTTAGCTCTGGTTTTGTTGGACTTTTGATTTTGGTCGCTTGATATCTTATTTGAAGAGCAATAATATGAGTTTTTCTAGTGATTTGGATTTCTTTTTCCTTATTTTTTTATTCAGCTTCATAAGAAAACTTAGTGGGTCATTCACTTTTTGGAGTTATTGATTTGCCCATGAGCTGAAAAATCAAGCTTTGTGTTTTTCTTCCATATTTTTGCGGTTTTTCTGTGGAGAAAATAATCAACTCTATTGCCAATCTTTGGTCTAAATATATGTATATAAACACAGGCAAGACACAATTTCAAACGGTCAAATCACGTTAGAATCATATTAGATTGAAAAACATACTACTGTTCACAGAACTAAATGAAAATCTAACGGTTCATACTCGTGTCTAATGATTTTTTTTATTATTATTTTTACCTTACTCTACCTGGGAATTCTCCTTATTTAAATGTTCTTTTAGTATGTAGTATATTTTCATTGCTTAAAAAATACTTGTGGCCTCTTTTCTGGTTTTTATATAAAGTTTGTGTTTGTGATGTTAAGTCTTGTAAATGTGTAGGCCAGGCCATATTCTAAGGGGGGAAAATCTTTGAATTCATTTTTCTCCTACATTAAAACTTCAATAGGCTTTGATGGTTCTGGAGCAGATAAGCATCAACATGAATTCAAGCTGATCCCATCCCTTGCGGTTAGATATAGAAACAGAAATTCTGGTTGTCAAGATGAATTATTGGATAGTCGTACACCATGTAGTCATACGACAAATGAGAATAAGGAAACACAAAGTAATCAACCAAAAGATGAAATCCTTAATGACAAGGCCTCTGGTGGTAGCCCGAGTACTAGTTCCGAAGTGTTCGAAGAAGCACTCGACCATCACAGTTGGGAAAAGCCTTCTTTACCCAATCTCATGGATGAATCTGTTTTCATCTCCCCAGACTTGTACGAATTCTTGTCTTCGTCGATTCCAAACATTGTTAAAGGGTGCCAATGGGTGTTGATTTACAGGTAAATCTTTTTAAGGTCAATATGGCATGTAGCTAAATTGGCCTGGTTGTTTCTTCCAGCTTTTGGCTCTTATTCAGTATTTTATGATTCTTTCAAATGAAGGACAGTACGTTGAAACATGGTATATCACTCCGTACGCTTTTCCGCAGAAGTGCTGATCTTTCCGGTCCTTGTTTGCTGGTATGCCAATGCAGCGTTGATTCGTAAATTCAATCAACGAAATTTTGAGATGGTAATGTATAATGTTCATGTTTTCTAGATTGTTGGAGATAAGCAAGGTGCTGTTTTTGGTGGACTTTTAGACTGCCCCTTGAAACCTACAGCAAAGAGAAAATTTCAAGTAAGTTTGACCCGCTGAAGCATCACTGAAGTCTCTTTATTTTTCTTTCTTGTGATTGGTGTGTAAGTTTTTCCTTTTCTCTTTTATTAATATCAGGGAACAAACCAAACATTTGTTTTCACAACCATATATGGGGAGCCCAGGCTATTTAGACCAACTGGTAAGCACTTTGATTTATCTCGTCTTTGATGGTTATTCACTTTAGCATATCGATTAGAATTGGCATTTGATATCCTATTTGTCAGCACGAAATAGTCGATTACTCACAATCACATACACAAGTTTTTGTATAGAACACCTTGAAACTGAAACTTTTCTTGTTCTTCTTCTTATTGTTTTTTAGAAGCTTTTTTATGTTAGGGTGCACACATTTATGCGCCCAGAATTTCTTAGCAATTTAAACTAAGAAACGGTTTAAGCTATTATGATGCATGAAATGCAAATATCGGTATTTACCACGACTAAGTTATTTTATTCTTAGTTTGCTCGTAAAACTTTGTCTGATTTGTGTAATAGGTGCCAATAGGTATTATTACCTGTGTCTAGGCGACCAGCTTTCACTTGGTGCCGGTGGCAACTTTGCTTTGTGCTTGGATGGAGACCTGTAAGTTGCTTTGCTTATAGATTCTGCTGTGTGTTAATTTCCACTTGGCTGATGGTCTGAAATGCTCATAATTTCTTTCTCCTGGTTGTGAACGTTTGTTTCTAAAGCTTGAATGGTACCAGTGGACCTTGTGAAACATTTGGAAACATGTGCTTGGCTCATAAACCCGAGTTTGAGTTGAAGAATGTTGAGGTACTTCTCACTTTTCAGAACACTTCACATGTTTTGCTCTGTATTCATCCCTATTCTCTCTTCCTGCCAATTATCTTTTTCTGACTTTTTGAGTAAATTTCTAGTGATGTGGTGCTTTACACATTTGGTTGCCATGCCGCGTTATATCGTTCCGCCGTTTTAAATTAACGGCTATACATTTACTAAAAATACTTGATACGTTGCAAAACAATACAATTTATCATGGAATACCATACGGAAACTCATGCTGAGTCCTCCTATTATATCCTTTTCTTTACTTTTGCAGCTATGGGGTTTTACACATGCGTCGAAATACCTCACTTGATGGCACGCCGAGATTTTTCGTTCACCTGCATTGTAGCCAATTTCGTGATCGGATTCTTATTCCTTCTCTTTTCGCTCTCTATGGTTCTGACCTATGGATGCCAAAGGGCTTCCGTTTACATCTCTTCTTACTCTTGCTGAATTGTTAGATTTGGTGTTGTAGCTCATACTTATTTATTGGTGTTTTTCTTTTAACTCTTGTAAGCTATTCATGTTAGCGCCTAGAACAGACTGTTCAGATTGATTTTAGATTCACATATCTCCTTCTATTGTATTTACATGGTGCTAGCAGAAGACAGCTGCAACTGTAAATTTGATTAAGGCGTTCTTTTGGAAATTTAAATCCTTATTTGTGATTGTCTAAAAAGTTACCCACTTCCGCTTTTTGTTTCAGCTTCTCTTATTCCTGCCATGAACGTGTGAAAAAATACGCAAAGCCTCCACGTTCATATTTGGCTCGATTGGCAAAATAAGCACGTATACGTCTCTGCTTAAATTCAAATACAGAAAATTACATATTATGTTACACTTTTAAAAAATATGTTTATTCACGTCGTACTTAAAAAAGTTGTACTATATTACTATTCATATTACATGTTTATATCGTATCATGGCATTTGTAGAGTTTCAAAGATATTATTTATGAAAAATTTCCCATTAAAATAAGAGCTTAACGGCTAACCAATGCAAATAAATAAATAACTAAAAATAAATACAAACTGTGTCATGATATATACTAGTTCAAAAGCATTTACAGTATACCTAATTTGTTGGATTTTTTAATCAAACAAGTATAAGTTTGTTTAGGTATATAGTTTAAACTAAAGGTTTGAATTAAAAAATATTGGCAGTTTAAATTTTATTGGGCAAAATATTGTGGCAACATTTAGTTTTTTTATCATTTGATTATCTGAAAGCTATTTTAGTTGAGTAATTAGATGAATAAGAAAGTCAATTATAAAAACCATATTTGATATTTCATAAATGTTTTAGAGAATTGCGAGAAAAATTAAGTGGTTGCGTGTCTGAGGACAACGATTTTAATAGGAAAAAAAATATTTAAGATGTAAACTTTTAAGAGAAATGCTAAAAAGAAAGGTAAAATAGAAAGACAAAATATTTAAGAAAGAAGCGAAAAAAAAAAAAAAAGTTGAAAAGCAAAACAACATGTTAAGGAGGACAAAACTGAAAAAGATATAATATTTAGGGAAAAAAAAGGTTTAAAAAAATCAAAATGCACATTTCAATCAAAACGTACGTCTTATGTGCATAGATAGATACACACGTGTACATGCATGGAATCCAATTTAATTGGATTTTAGTCGGACGTCGGATTTCCTTTGTTGCATTTTTCAAACAATTGTATTTCGTGAAAACTAATCATAGAAAATCAGAAAAAACCAAAATCAAACTTCAAGCATATGTCTTCAAACTCAAAAAGTACTAGAACGAAAACTTAAAACACAGGTCATTTAACTACAAATAGAAGTGGCTTGGATCAGTTGATTGGATTTCGACATACCAAAACCAAATCTAATCCAATCCAATTAAATGTTGTTGTTTCAATACAATCAGATTCAACTTGTTTAGAACTGGGTATCCGCTCTCAATTCCATTGAATTGGTACAGATCTAGCAGTCGTCCAATAAAATTGGTTGATTTGCTGAACCCTACTCGTAGCCATGGAATAATACTAGCTGGTCTTTTGTTATTAAACCCATGAAATTTCCAGTGCACCATAGTACTCAAAACAAACATTGATAACATCTCCATTTCAATCATTTAAAAGAAAAAAAAATGAAACTGCAAAATGTATATTCAACATCTGTCTGGTCAGAGTCCATTTAAGGAGAAGCAAATGACAAAATAAGTACAAGAAAGAGCATGTGCCTAGGTTCTAAGTTCTAACCACTGGCCATATAAAAGAATGTCACAACTCAGCTGATAACTGCAATTGTAGTTGCCGCATATGATGCCCAAATGTACGCTCTGAGACCAACCCTACTCCAGTTCATTGTTTCGGAACTACCAGAACAGGGCCAACATTATAAACTAATCAATATCAATCAAGTCTTAAAAACATGAATCAGCACTAGAGGTACAGCAAAACAGTGCTATACCAACATTTGGGAGATTTTAAGTTTGCTTCAAGTCTCCATCGCATCACTGTCTCCAGGTAGGCCAAAAATGCGGAGGTTTCTGTCGATTGATCCCACTGCAAGGTACTTTGCATCTGGACCGAATTTCACAGAAGTAACTTTACCTGAATTCGATATTAGAATGTAACTTAGCATCAGAAAATCAAGCTTAATCTGACCGTCTAAAACCAAATACAATGTTACTTAAAAAGAAAAAGATTTAAGCTACTGGTAATAATAAATGCAATACCTGTGCCCGACAAATCAGGGAAAGTTTTGATAGAGTTCCATTCTGATTTCACATTGGCAACCTGGTAAAGCCTGCAAAAGTAGAATCCCAAAAGTCAATACTGTTTTAGTGAACCGGAAAATGCTAAGAAAAATGGAAAAGTTTTGTATTTCAGAAATGCTAAAGTTAACGTGTTCGCAGGTAAATGATGCAGACGTTGCAAATCATCGATTTTAAGTTTTCTGCATTTTACAGAATTACTTCGATCTTTATACTCCACTAAATATTTGATCTTAAGTTTGTCATGATTACAAAAGAATAACTAATTAAGCAACATTCAGATCTTAGGTGAATCAAGTTTCACCAGGAGTCTAGGACCACCTCAAAATTGTATTACATGAAGGCTTAGGTTTTTTTTCTTTTTTCTTTTTTTTTTAAGGCTTAGTTGTTTCAAGGTTGTGGCGCTAAGTTAAGAATCTAGAAGATTCATAGATATGTGATACAAAGCTTTGACCACACATCCAAGCTTTCTATGTTGTAAAATACAAAAGGCAATGGGAAACAGTATAACTCAGACTTAAACTGTCGAAACACACAGAAAAATGAAGCTGGGAACACTTACCTTATATCAGAACCCGCAAGTGCAAGGTAACTTCCGCTATGGTCAAACTCAACTGCAAAACCAGAATGGCTATTATCATACAGAAAGAAGACTTGTATAATATCAGAACTACATATACAAGGAAATTAACTATCAACAGATAACTTACAAAGAAGACGAAACAATAAAGTATTAAACCAGATAACATCAGCAACATAGCATCACTAAAGATAAAATGAGAAACTCGTTCAAGACCCAGGAAACCAAGAGGGTGTGTTCAATATTTGAAATTATTTTTTTAGCTTCCACAGCGCAGCATCATTTCAGGGGTATGCCAAAAAAATAAACAAACCAGAGTTTGTTGGCGTCTCTGGATCGTAAGGAGCAAATGTCCTGAAGTTCTTCAATTTACGTAGATCCCAAAGCTTAACACCATCACTAGCTGCGGTCTGTTCATTTCAGATATAATGCATCAGGACATGATGCATTCACACTATATCAACTTCAATCTATTGGGAGAACACCTACCGCAAGGAAGTAACCATTTTCAGAGAAAGATATAGCAGTCACTGCTCCAACATGTCCATCAAATTTGGCAACGTTTGACTGTAAACATATAGTGATTGAAACGAGGTCAGAGAGATATGAAAGAAAACTATAGGTTAAAAACAACAGATAATTCTGTAGTCTGTACCTGTGTTTTCACATCCCAAATTTTCACAAGAGCCTCTGAGGTTCCTGTTCCAAGGATGAGACCGTCGGGATGAAAGGCTGCAGATGTGTAGCCCTCCCCACCTGAAGGGTCCTCAACCTGCAAGAATGAGAGAGTTACAATTACCCTTCTACTCATCCACAAGAGAGAACAATATACATATATTACAAACTTTTTGCTTTGTTACATGATTTTAGATGCTTAAATATAGATTACTTCTAGAATTTTAGGATGATCTTCTGTGCGCTGTACTTTTGTATATAGCCCTTTAAAGGGTGAGTCAATCAATTGTATTTTTACGATATTCTTTCAACAGAAGAATTTTCTACTAGGACAGGTAAAACGAAATACTACATATGTAAAAAAATTATAGAATTCATCCAAGAAATGGAGAGAGAGAGAGAGAGAGAGAGAGAGAGAGAGAGAGAGATGTCCAAACCTGTGTAAGACACAATCCAGAAGAAAGCTCATAAAAGCACCATGTGTTATCAAGAGAAGCAGTCACAAAGTAGTTATTTGTGGCATGGACTGTGACAGCTTGCACCTAAAATCATAAAACTTAATATTAGAGATAGTTGTGAATAAAACTAAGATTCTAGCAAGACAAAAGAGCAAATATATAGAAAGAACAAGAAAAGAGAGTAAATAGAAAATGGACCACACATATTAAGCCCCGATATGCAGTCATAGCTAAACAGTGGAATTGCATATGCGTAATAGTCATACTATGTAATTTAAGAAATTTACTCTCCATGCAGGATAAAGCTACTGTTCTGATAAAATTTATAGGAATGCATCATGCTTATGCCCTAACAAGTACTCTTCATCTCAGTTATTATTGACTCGATGAAAGAGCTTCCAATATTTATTCCTCAACCATGACTCTTACTGCATAATTCTTCAAGCAACCAAAGAATAAAAATATGATCATTCTAAATTTGAGTACTATGATTATGAGGAATCAGTGGATCATCTGTTGCTGAATTCCCAATCCCAGGAAAGTGTCTTTTCTTCAACCTTTTTAAGCACTCATATGCCACCTCCACAAATCATTTCCAATACACATCTACCCAGTGTAACAACTTGGTAACAAGGATACATTATAGCTTCATAATTTGCGAAGTCAAAACAAGTCTGGTGTGTGTATAGACATGATTTTAAACATAATTACCTCGCCAGTATGGTCTCTCAGAATGTGGTTGCAATTATAGTTTCCATCATCAGATCTTTGCCATATACGCACAGTCTGCAACATCAAGGTAGTTATGATATAATGACTACAACATCAGTAAAATCCATATTGAAAAAAAGGACTCGAACATTCAACAGGGTTTTATTAGTTAAGGCCTTTAGAGAGATCCTAGATGAATAAACAAAATATAAGTGTTCATTGTAGTTTGTTGAATCCAATCATCATAGATATGTCTACAAAATTGAAGTAAAAAAAATCAAACATCGCTTACCTTATCTGTTGAACCGCTCAAGAACAGGTCATCTCGAGCCACAAATTTTACACTAGTAACCTATCAAAAGAAAAGTTGCAACCATTCAACAAGTTGAACATAAGGCATTAACAACACAATCTAAGGGATTTTTTTAATCCTTCTTCCTTTTTTTTTTTTTTTGTACTACAACAAAACAATCAACATAGTATAAACCTTCTTTGAGTGACCACTGAGAGTTGATAGGATTTCCCCAGATGAGCGATCAAAAATGACTGCATTTGTATCAACACCACCGGTTGCAATAATGTCCTGATACTCACCAAAAGAAAGGAAAAAAAAGAAGAAAGAAGAAAGAAAAAGAAAAAGAAAAAGAAAATAAAAAAGAAAAAGAAAAAAAGAAGCTCTGATTAGAAAACTAGGCCACATTTTACCATTTATGATTTACGATACCATTTCACTATAATCTTAATACTGCACATAAAATTTAAAACAAAGAATTCCATACCTTTTCGTGATGTATATCAATAGACACAATGCCTGGTTTGCTAGTTTTGTGAAGCGGATGACTAGATATCTGGGTATACCTCTCCAAATCATCAACAGGAGCCAACGTTGAGGGTATCTAAGGACCCAAAAGAATCCCAAGCGAAAAGGAAAAAAAGAGTTAAGAAAATATCTAGTAAATGATAAAAGAAACTGCACTAACAATTCACTTCCCCAAAGATATATACATAGATATATATATATATCTAAAACACCTCCCATGTAAGACCAAGGGCCCATCTAGTTGAATGGTTCAGGTCCTTCGAACTAAAATTTCGTATGATCCAATGTTTGGGAAAGAAAAATGAATCCAGGTTTGAAACTTTGATTTGACAGTTTGAGCCAAATAGGGGCCTAAAATCCAACCCCCCTCCTCTTTTCTTGTTTTCAACACTTTTTAGACTCGTTTTTCAAACCACACATTTCAAACAAAAAAAGCTCAACCCACACATTTTTAACCAATGAACCAAACGGACCCCAAGCAACGGAACAAACCTGAGAATCTCAGTCCAATAAACAAAACCATCTGTCAAATGAAATTTATCAGGCACAGATGATACCTGACGTTTTTTCCGCTGCTGTGAAAGAGTAGCATTACATTCAGTAAGCTCTTCAAACACGCGAGCAGATATCCCAGGACATATATTGTTTCCACCAGGGCCCACTCCATCAACAGCAGCTACATAAATTTAAAAGGTCAAGTGACTACTAAGCTAAAATTAGTCCAACTTTCCAATAACACTAATTTAACAAAAGTCAAATCTATAAATATATATATGTACAACTAAGGACCTGCTCTCCCATTGCCAACAGCAGAGGCATTTACTACAATTGGTGCTGGCGTTGGTATATGTCTATCAGCCTGAGCAAGTAGTGCTCTTGCTTCGTCCCTTTCTTTCTTTAACCTTGCTATCACACGACAAGCAGCATCATGCTGCCACCACACAACGAAATAACAACAAACTTAGACATAACAACCTGAAGGTTTCTAGTCTAGCCAGTAATCAACAAGCAAAAACACCTTAGATGAAAAACCTGGTGAGCTTCAAAAAAAAAAAAAAAAGGTGCAGTACGAGAAAGGATCCATTCATTAGACTTTAAACAAATAAAAAATACATATTGAATGGTCTGAAAATCTCATCCTTAACCAAATTGAACACTGAAAGATGATCTTGAAATAGTTATACAGAGATGAAAGATTCAAATACATGAAAGTTGGCCACCCCCTCACCTCCTCACAACATCATTACTGAGGATTGCTAAGTGTTTGAAACCTCGTTTTTCTGTTTTCTAACCTAAGGATGGTTTAAAAAGGCGTTTGAGGCATACGCCTCGAAGCTCACCTCAGTTTGAGGCGCTTGATCAGCGCTTCAAGGCTTAAGCCTTGAATGGCTTGAACGAGGCTTACGCCTTTTTTCATTGAGGCGTGCGCCTTGAGGCGTTTTTGCCTCAAGGCTTATGAGGCGTGAGCCTCAAATTGAAGGCTATTTTGAGCCGGTTTTCAATCCAATTTTTTTTTTTCCCTTTCAAAGAAAGTCAACCCAATATCAAAATCGAGCTTTAATCAGATAAAAATATGTAAATAGATTTTTAAACCCTAAGTCTAACATCTTCTTCGACACTTCATCATCTGCCCCCTTCTTCATCACCGACCCTTTCTTGATCATCGACCCCTGCAACTTTCAAGCCCATTGCCCTATGAGCAGTAACTAGAACGACGGCTCACAGACAGCAGCCACCTCCAGATTCTGACTTTCTCAGCCCTCACTCCTTAGGTTTTTTTCCCCTTTTTCTTTTATTTTCTACCATAGGTTGGGTTTTTTTTTTTCTTTTTTCCCCTCTTATAGCTACTGTAGTAATGTATATTTTATAGAAGTAGGTGTTATACAAAAGTTATAATGTTATATAAAATAAAAGTTATATAAAGAGTGTAGTATGTGATTTTTATTCATTTAGATCTATAGTTATTTTATTTTCTTAAAAAAAAAGTTATCTTATGTGCTATAAAAACCATATAATTATAACCATATTAGAAGAACAATAACATACATATTATATTGTATGTGTTTTATGCACTTTTTTATTGTGTCTTATGATTTTGAGATTAACTAAGTATGTGTTTTATGGCATGTTTTTGAATTTTATTTAACTTTTTGAATTTTTTTTATTTTGCATTCGAGGCTTATGCCTCAATCCGTCTCGAGGCTTATGCCTCGAGTTAATTAGACAAAGCGCCTCGGTTCCCGTTTTCGCCTTTTAAAACCTTGAACCTAAGGATGGGTGCAAAACATCAATTTAGCAGAGGCGACAATCGAACATAATTGAGAAAACCCACAAACCATGACAACTATATTGAATACATTTTAACATCAATTATATAGACCTATAATACGAAGAACTGCAGAAGAAGGTATATATTGAATCACATACGGAACCATTTAGTGCATCCTAATATTCATGGACTGACGCATGGTGAAGAAGAAAAGATATCCATGTAATCAAGCGAAATTTAGCATCATGAATATTCTGGTAGATGCAAATACAAAAAGAGACTATCACATTTATTCTAAGGATACCTGGTATAGAGCATGACTTAGCTCTTGTCTTGCAGTATGTAGCTGTTTTTCCAATGCAAAATTGGATAGCATCAAACTATCCCATTCCTATTTTCAATAAAAAGAAACTAAATTAAAACATAAAAGATTTACTCCATAATACATAAGATCATACATGGAAATCACTTTTAAATAAAAAATGAAGCATAGGTGAATAGCGTAAACCCATAAACACCGCATATCAAAAAGGTAGGAGATAATCATTTTAATATAGCTCTCCGTCAAGTCAAAAAGTTGCAGCATTCTATTGGTGGGAAAACCCAGATTTATTGCCAGCAGGACTCCTACAGCATTGAGTGCAGCCCTTTCAAGTTTCAATACTTTTTTTTCCCCTCTCTCATCACACTGCAGCATTCTGTTGGTGGGGAAACCAAGATCTATTGCCAGAAGGACTCCTACGACATTGAGTTCAGCCCTTTCAATACTTTTTTTTTTCCTCTCTCATCACAGCCCTTTGCATTTCCGTACAAAGTTTTCGACATTAATGAGCCTATAATGTTATATCCTAAGAAGTAAAATCTAAAGAAAAATATAGAAACTTTCAACAGCAAAAAAAAAAAAAAAAGGTCATACAGTTTGGAACATTCCAAGCATGCCAGGGATGCTAGCAGCTTGCACAGGTCTTGGCCGCACCATCTGCATCGCAAGCCAAAACAAAGTAAAATTTCATAATAATAACAAGGCTTGTACTATTGTAGACAATTTGAGTATCTTAAGCATCATATTGGATAACTGAAATTTAACTTCTTCAGAGACAGAATGAGCTACCATCCATCATAGTGTGTGGGCCCAAGACGCTTCCCAAAGGCCCAACACATGCCAAAAAAAAAAAAGAATAAAAGGTAAAGCGTGAAAAGCAAATGTTATATAACCACAAGCATACCTTGCCTATTTTGATTGGAACAAGGTCATCCATTGTGAGTGGTTCATTCGTTACTGGGCATT
Organism: Artocarpus heterophyllus; assembly: GCA_025403435.1. Lineage (NCBI taxonomy): Eukaryota > Viridiplantae > Streptophyta > Magnoliopsida > Rosales > Moraceae > Artocarpus > Artocarpus heterophyllus. Next base: position 12,044,070 of record CM046341.1, read on the forward strand.
TTCCATAATCCTAGTCAGATGACAAAGCATAACACAGTGTTGTCATTTCTAACACTAAAACCACATGTAAAACTCGTACTGCTTACAGCAATTTAAAATGCCAAGTAAAAGTACAAAACCTGGACTGCTGCAGATACTAAACTGTGTGCATAAATTTATTTATTTATTTATTTTCTCTCATGTACAAAAGAGTAATAGAAAAAGTATTCAGCCATCCTGACAGGTTGCCATTTCTCACTAACAAAGCGTCAATCTATCTAAACTTCTTCAAGACTTCAATATATTGGGGACAGATCCATTAGAGTCTCCTGACTTCTGGTTGATCCAAAAATGAACAGGACAGACCTCACGGCAGAAATTCTATATCCTTTGCTTGGCTTCAAATAGATTAAAGATAAAATATAATAGAACAACTGAACTTGCTTCCATTGTAAAAATAGTTTCTATTGGCATGTTTACCAAACCGCAAAAGAATAATTGAAAAGGTAGGGAGATCAGAAAGGAAAATAAAAGAATAAGAATAGTGAACATTGATTCTCTTCCTAGTGTTTACTCACCTATTATAAATTGGAACGAAAAACAAGTGATTTCTATTTCCAGTTTTCACTAAACTATACCTTTTTCCATATTTCAAAAATCATTGGTTGATAACTTGTGAACTTATCATGACTACATGAGTAAATTTAGCATTCACTTCCTTCAATTAAGAATGAATCTTAAGGGATGTAAGAATTGACATTCCCTTTACTAATTCCGCACATTGTCTAGGGTCCGTCCAACTACCATTTTTAATTTTGTAGTTAAACAAGAAAGCACTCCGTTTCCCTTTCCATTTCATACGAGGTAAACACACCCTAAATATGCAAAAGGAATAAAAAAAAAACCATTCTAAGTCAAAAAAATAAATCTCGATTCGTTGGCAAGGGAATTCTAATTCTCAAGCTATGTACAGCTGAAAACTCAACATTCAAACTGCTCGTATCTTCCTTTTTCAGTTTTTCTAAATATCCAAGTAAATTGATCACTCGTAATCAAACGTGTTTCAATTTCTGTTCTTCGTTCTTTTTTTTTTTAAACACACAAATTTGCTAAAGAAAAACAAGATACAAGCGTTTTGCGTCCTTCATTTTCCGAAATTTTCCCACCAACCAAACATAAACCCTAGAAAACTATATATCAAAGACCAAAAAAAAACCTTACCGCTATCTGTCTCTCAATTAAACGCTTCTCGAAGATCAAGCCAGACTTCGCGGAGACGACGGGCTCCTCCGGCACCTCGCCGGAAACTGTATGGACGAATCAACAACCAAAAGGGACACTATCAAACACAGATATTCGGCAATTATTGAAAATTGAAAGAGCAGTAAAGAACACTGGAAAGAAGAGAGAGAGAGAGCTGACTTGAGCAATTCATTGTAGGAGAGAGAAAGCTAGGGTTTAAAGCTCTGGTTCGGCAACTTGGGACTTCAGTGAGCGAGAAAAAGGATAATAAGCGAGGGAGTTTGTACTTTTGTAGTTTGCACGACGATTTTGCAAAAACCCTCCTTTTGCTTGAGACTCCACTCTGTGGATCAGCTCCTTGTTGGGCCTTAACTCCGAATGGGCCGACGTTAGCCCATAATGATACCATTAAAATTATTTATACGTGATTATGTGATTATATAGTATAATATGTAATATCATTAAGATAATTATTATATCATTAATAATATTTTTAAGATATTTTAAATATCGTATTAGATTTTAATTTCATAACAATAATTTAAACACATTCTACAATTTTTTTCTAAAAAATAAAAAAACTTTAAATTGAACTAAAAAAAACCAAAAACATCTGTGTGTTTGCCTAAACATCATTTTGCCTTCCTTATTATAAAAATACCCAAAACACGTTACAAAACCATACACAAAATATTTCTTGAAGCAATTAATTTTTTAAAAAATTCAAGATTATTCTTCCCAATCAATATTACATATTATTTTAAATATGCCTCAATAGAAAAATTAAATAAAAGAAAAAAAAATTTCTCAAGCTGCTATCAAACTTGGAACAAGTTTTCTCTCAAGTTATCAATTTCTTACACTCATCAGAGTTGTTTTAATAGTGTCCCACGCATGATCTATTTCTTGTGACCTTCGGTTGATATTAGCAGGACATTCTTCTCCTGTGTCTATCTCATCTTATCTATTTGTATTAATCGTGATGTCCTTAATCTTTTCAAAACGGCGATCATGTCTAGCATGTCTTCTGATATAATTATAAAATGTCATTGTTGCAATAGCTATTAGAATATATTTTGCTAATGGGTAAGTAGGCATATTTCTTAAAATCTTTCTTCTTTTTTTTTTTTTTTTTTGACTCTAAAACTACGTTCAAAAACACTTCTAAGAGATGATGAATATGCATGGTTGAAAACTTCTTGATAGCCAGTTGGTTGAGTCCTTCTATTATGAAACTTCTTAAGGTGGTATTTTTGGCCTTTTTATGATCCTGAGTACCCAATGATGTTAAGGTACCCTACATCTAGTAAATAGTATTTTTATGTTCAAAATATAAAGGGAATATTAATTTTAGTTATAAAAAAAGAAAAAAAATCAAATTATATGGCATATAAAAAAGTCATACCTGGAGGAGGTTTAGGAAAATTTAAATTAAGAACACGTAACGGTGAATAATCATATTCCTTAGAGGTACTAAATAAAACTCCAAGAATGAGCAAAATGAAGGTCGCATTAATGATAAAGATCTCTAGGAAACCTCTAAAAAAAGATTGACTAAATGGGAGGATCCAAACGAATTCTGCTTTCATTCCCCAACATAGAGCATTGAGTTACTTACATTATGATCTTGGCAGCTCATGATCTAATGGTGGTTCCTGGTGAATAAAGATTCACTTCTACAAATAACAACTATTAATTATATGTATACATATATATATATATGTATAAATATAAACATACCTGAAAATAAGGCATGTGTCTAGAATCTCTTAGTATTTCTACAGGGGTCACTACTACACGCGGGAGATTAGATAACGATTAAAAACGTCTTAAGATTATATGAATGTCAATAAACCGTTGTCTAATTGACAGATGTAATAGGTCTCGACATTAGACGACGACTATCAACTGTTGTCTAATGTCGATCTGGACTAGCTAAGGCTCCAAAACATTAAGAATAGACGATGGATTTTTTAGTACATCATCGTCTAATATGAACTCTAGATGACGATTTACTAAAAAAACCGTCATCTAATACCCACCAAGCCACAACGTGGATAGCATGATTTTTTTACCCACGGGTGGCTTTCCCAGGTTCCTTTTGCTTTTGTTAGCTTCACAATTCACTAATAACATAAATTAGAAAACAAATATAAAATTTTAATCAAAGAAAACATACACAAAATAATATAACACGACATATATTTAAGTGTTAAATAATTAGTCTGTGATGGATTATTGTATAAACCCTACCCATTATTCCGTCAACTCACTCAAATAATCATTAGTATAAAATTTTAAGTTTGTGAAGACTGGTACCTCCATTCATTGTAATATCTCTCATGTACCCAAATACAAAATACTCGAATTCTTTGTCTCCTTCTTGCTAGGGTATAGCCTAAAAAAACATAGAAACAATTTACTAGTTTAAATATTAATAATAATTTCATTTTCAATTACAACCATATTTATACTTGAATGCTTGCCTTTGTGGTTTTAGAAATAGTGTTTTCATGAGACAAATTGAAGATGACTTTAGTTGTTGTCTTTAATTTCCACTCATTTAAGGCCCTAAATACAATTCGTTAAAAATGCAATCAATCAAAAGAAAATTTATCTAGCAAAAATAAGCTATATAGTTAACAATAAATACACTTATAATTGCATTATTTGCCTGAAGTCGGGACGTACTGGTTGGTCAAGTGGATTGAACCATAAAACCCGGTCTTTTTAGGGGTGAAGAAGGGCTAATAGCCAATGACCTTCACCATTATGCGGCATGAAGTAATACTTATTGGCTTCTACTTTGTCCAAAAAGTCATTTAGCAAATTTACTCATTCTTGCATCGAAAGCTTAGTAGCGACGGGCTTATAAAAGGTGATATACGGGTTTACGAAGCCATACAAATTGAGGTATTGGAATCTTTGCAATATTGCCATAAGAAAATGCATAAAAAATGAATATTGTTAGACAATGACAAGTAACAAGTTCAAAAAAATATAGATGTAGTTAAATACCTCATGTATGCCATGATACATGACACACTAATTTGAGTGAATCCGACGAACCACTTAATGTCCTTAGTGGTAATATATAGGGGTTTATCGTCACTCTAAGTGATGTCAGAAAATAACATAATTATAATTGTGCTGGAGACATCCATGGAATTCTTTGAATAGCTATATAAGAGTGCCATGTTTGGAGGTAATCCTTCCAAACCTTCCATTGGTTGTGTCACCTCCATTACTTCCTCTATTTGTTACTTTTTTCCCCTTCGGTTTCTTTAAAGGAACTCTCTTGATTGGCTCGTTAATAGGACCCATAGGCTCTTTGCCCCGACAATGGAGTCGGACAATCAGACCGTTGCTTATTAGAGTTAATGACCCTATTTGAATCCATGATGTGGGCCAAGCAACAAATCCTCTAAGAACATTGCTCACGAACTTATGTTCCTCGGTCAGAAAAGGCAAAGGCACATCCTTCATATAACAAACTTGGATTATAACGTGCATTTTACCTTCTCTAAGTGGCCTACAATGAATCATTTGCATGATGAGAGTATCTATTCACATCCTTCCCTCCACAATGACATAAAATATTGGAACACCACCTTCCCCGATTGTTGATGGCAATAGAAGAAGGTAGGTTTCACCCTTATTGAGACTTGATGAGGGCGGCTCCGTAGGTGGTGTTAGCGCAATATGAGCTATGCAACTTGCTTTTTCACTTGTGCATTGTTCTACCATAAGCGCTGCATTTTCTTCCTCCTAAAAGGAGGAATCTCTTGAATTTGACTTCTCATAATCGCCTTCCACTTGGCAAGCTTAACCTCCATCATTTCCACCTTTTTACACAGTTCAATCACTTCTGTGTTAGACTTTGAGCTTCTAGTGGAATGAAAATATTGGGATTGCTTCATAAACTAAGATTGACTGCGCACCTGTCCCAAATGTTTAGGATTGCCCAATGCAGTGGTCAATACATCGCTCTTCCTCTACGATTGAAATGTGCCTTAGGAGGCTAGCTCTTTATGCTCATCTTACTAATCACAGAATTAAAATAAGTTAAAATCAATCCCAGTGAATACAAAATTTTAATACTAAAAGTTAAAAAGATTATTTAACTTACAATTTTTTGCCAATCTTTTTGTATCCTGGATTTTTAAAAGTTCTATCCTTTTTTGTCGAATGAACTTTCAAATAACATGATGACAAGGCGTAGTGGGGTTGTTTATTCTCATCTACATTAAAATGTAAGTTCATTTAAGTTATGCAAAGAAAACTACAAATTTTTATATAAATGAAGTAAACAAATTTTACTTACCCATTCACGCTCTGCTTTTGGATATCCCCAACTACTTGTCAAGTGCTCGAGATCGTACTCAGCTCTTCTCTCTTTTGCATGTTTCAAACCACCCTTGGCTCCTCATTAAGTTTGTATCGTACAAAATCCCGTCATTGTTCCAAACTAATAGAATGATGATTTTTAGCTACTTTTGTGGGAAGCTTAATAACATTGGGGTCGCCTTCGTGACCCTCAATGAATTCGTGCTTTAGGTTGTGCCTAAAGTCTTTGGCTATTTTAGCAGTGTTTGCCATCAACTTCTTCCTCATAGTGTCGGGAACGGTAAAGGATGCAACAATACCTTGCTATACACATTTCACATTGTCCTTATTCTTCTTTTTTCTCCAATCATTTATTGTTATGAAGACGTGCTCTCGAACTAAAACTCTAATTTAACTTTGAAGCTCGACCCCTTTTTCTTCCAAGGGTTTGATCTTTTTCATCGAATTGGACTTGTATTTTTATACCTTTTGATCTTAACCTTGACACTTTCTTCATCAAGGTTACCTTTCTTTTCCCATCCTCATTTGGATTAAATGTCTTCCTTTTCTGGAGCTCATAACCATCATCTTCTCGGATCATTTCTCCCTCCATATCAACGAATTTGTTGTCTGACATTTTGAAATATTCTTAAACAATAACTAGTACAATTAAAACAAACATATAATTAAAACTAAAACAAACTTATAATTGGAATTAAAACGAACATTTAATTAAAACCAACATATAAGTAAAACTAATAATAACACGAAAACTAACATATAATTAAAACAAAAATGAAAACTAACATATAAGTAAAACAAAAACAAACATTAAATTTTCAAAACCAATATATATATATATAATCAACATATATATAAAACTAAAATATAATAACAATAAAAATAAACTATAAAACTTAAACTCACATATAAAAACTAATAATGTTAAAACTAAAACTTATAAACCTAAAACTAACACACTAATTAAAACTAAGGTTAAATTGACATAGAAACAATTTACAAAGTCCTAATTACAATGTGTCGATTCATAAATTAAAGAAAAACCTAAATACTAATTACAACAATTTCATAGAAATTGTCATCAAAAGTCTTGCAAATAACCAAATTCATCTTAAATTCCTATTAAAATAAGCACAAGAAAATTAAAAGGAAAAAAACATACCTTTGGGCTTGGATTGCCAGTAGTGGCAACTGAGGCTTTCAATTGACGAATTGTAGTAGTGGCGACTGGCGGGAGTTCATAGTGGCGACTGACGGTGGCAACGGGGCTGAAGGAGAGTGAGATGAGAGGACAATTTTGGTGGCAAAGGGTGTTTGTAGTGGGGCTTCGCGGTGGGACTAGGGGCTCGACAATGGAGAAGAGGACGACGGATGGAGGAAGAGGAAGATGGAGATGGAGGTCGACAGCAACACTGAGAGAGCTAATGAAGGAGACTAAGAACAAGAAAGATTAAATGACAATTTTGGAGAAACCCTCATCTAAAGCACATAATATTTAATTCTAATAAATGTTGTGTGACTTTAGACGACGATTTTGCACTAAACGGCCATCTAATTAGAGTTGCGTAAGTGATAATTTGTTGTAGTGGATATCCTTAAACTCTAGATCCATTGGTTTTATTACACCTTTAGCCATAAGACACAAAATATCTAACATGGTACCGAAGTATTTACTTACAGTCTCACTAGAGTGTTGGGAACCTTTCTTGAGTTAATCTGTTTCCCGTGCCATGTCCTAAGACGTTTAAAATCATTCCTAACATCTTAGTTACATACATTCTTCTTGAGCCGTTGAATATTAGTTTCTAAATCATTAAATAATCTTAGGAAACATCTTTTTCCATCCTAAAAATTCATTAACATTGCTGTTCATTTCCTTGTATTATATCCATTAGCTAAATATATTCATTTGTTTGGAATCCATACGTAGAATTATATATATATATATATATATATATATATATATATATATATATATCTAATAGTAGCACTCAACAACATGTGCAATCATGGACAGAAGTTCGTTGGACTCATTATCAATAGCTTTTCCTAGAAACTCTACCTCTTCTTATTGTACTACATCCATAAGTTCACATGTAATTACATAAAATTTCATCACATTTATTTCATGCATGAAGAGCAATAAGTGAAAACACATAGAGTTCTTGAAACTTAATTGAACACGCAAATATCAAAAGTATTACAAATAAACCTGAAGTGTTCTGATGACGAATTGTTTGCATAGACAAAAAGTAACAAAATTCTAATTAGACGGATTTTTTAATGATTATTAATAATTAAGCCATTGAAGCTTAAGATACATGGCTATTTTATGGTTGAAAACATCTCTCTTTTCTCTTTGTTTATGAATATTTTAATTGTTAATAACTAAGCAAAGATTCAACATCTTTCATCACTTCCAAAATTCTAGAGCCCGACATGTTTTTTTACGTGCTGTATATGTTGCGTTGTTTTTGGTTTCAACTAAAGTGATCTATTTGCTGTGATTGCACCTTCTACATTCTTCTTAGCTTTCGCTTCTTAAATGTCTTAGCTTGCATGCCAGTCAGATTAATCTTCTTTTTCTTTTTGTTCAATGGATTCTGTTTTTTAGTTTTTCTTCATCAAAAGACTCTTTTGAATCACCACTGCTTTCAAGTAGGGTCAGATCATTGTTGGATCTGTTACCAGTCTCAAATAAATTAACACTAGATGAGGGTGTCTAAGCATATTTACTAGGGTTGTTTATCGTTCAGTTTTTGGTCAGTTAGTTTTAGAAATGTGGAATCGAAAATCGACCAAGGAATCAAACAGTTGGTCGGTTTGACTAGTTTTCAACTAAAGTAACCAGTCTGGATACTAAAAGTAATCGGACAGATACTAATTCTAAGAGAAAATCAAGGAAAGAAAAACTGAAAGGGGTAGTAATCGGACAGATACGCGCTTGAACTTGTTAATAAAACCATACATGCTATTAAAGCTAGATAGCAATTCTCAGCAAGGACAGTTTTCATTATTAAGCATGGTGATAATAATAAACAACAAAAAGAAGGTGTTGTCCACGTAATCTAGCAACAGAAAACAATCTACAACCAAAGCACTAGAATTTCAAGTGAAATGAAAGAACAATGATTTCACACGATCTGAGCGTTTACTGCTCTCGTGTGTGTGAGAACAATACTGAGTCTTTTTTTTTTTAGTATATGTATCAGTATTATACTATGATTATATTATACATATATCTTATAAGTTAAAAAAATCCTTACGGTTGGCCGGTCTTCCTTTCGAAAACTAACCGCCATTTTCACACTGTCGGTCGGTTTTCGAACTGACATGGTCATTCTAGGGACCCAAACTAATTTTTTTGGTTTTTTCGGTCGGTTTAGGAGTCGGTTTTTATCTTTTGATATTTTTGAGCAGCCCTTATATTCACCAGTTGCTATAGTGTTTGTGAACATCTGTTCAAATTTTTGTTGCATGCCTGGATTAATCCCTTCTTTGCTGAATGTCGCTGCATTTGGATATACCAACTAGAAGAAAGACAACTGTTGAAATTGCCTACATATAATTATAGTAGTATATGTAGCTAATTCTCAAAAAATATATGTAGTTGTTTAAATTATCCTAATAACCCACACCTGTATTTGCATAATATTGTCCACTTTGGGCCTAAGTTCATATGGTTTTACTCTTGGGCTTCACCCCGAAAAGCCTCATACTATTAAGAAATGATGTCATTACTTAAGGACCAATACTCATGACTATTGCCAGGCAATGTGGAATTGTACAACTCCCCTTTTTTTGCCATCTTTACCTCAGGAGAATTATGGTTGTTTTTTGGGGCCCAACATCCTTGTTCTGTAACAATCTGCACCCCCACTAAGCATGATATTTTCTACTAAGTCTAAGCCTGCACAATTTTGCTCTTGGGGTTCACCCTAAAATGCCTTATATTATTGGGAGGTGGTGTCATTGCTTACAATTCCTTGAAGTGAAGGGGGCCAATAAAGGATGAGTTATGCAATCCATATCACATGGGAGTGGTCATAGGTAATGTTCATAAGTAATGACATCACCTCCCAATGAAATGAGACCTTTTGAGGTAAAACCTAAGAGCAAAATTGTGTAGGCTTAGGCCCAAAGAGAATAATATCATACCAAATGAAGGTACGGGTCATTATAGATGCTATTAGAGTCTTGACCTAGCTGGAAGTGTGGCCAACGAGGACGTTGGGCCCCTAAAGGTGGGATGAGTGTGATACCTATTTTTCGCTTGAGGCGAAGAGGGCCAATAAATAATGGGTTTTACAGTCCCATATTGCCTAAAAATTGTCATAGGTAATGGTTCATACGCAATGACCCTGCCTCCTAATGCATGAGACCCTTTGGGGTAAAGCTCAAGAGCAAAACCGTACGAGTTAAGCGGACAATATCATGCCAAATGAACGTATAGGTCGTTACAATTATACGCACCTTTAGTTTACTTTGCCACAACACTTCAAATGCATTAACATTCTTTTCTGAACATCCCACCTTAAGTCAGTTTCTTTGCCAATTAGTTGCTTCCACAATTTCCACTCGGCTTTAAGTGCATCCCATTTATTCTTAAGTTGTGCTTTAGCGTATGCCTTTTCTGTAGCATTGCTAAAGTTTATTAACAAGTTTTCCTATCCAAGTTTTGAAACGTGTATTCCAGGATGATTTCCTGCCTCCACTTCATTGATACACGTCAGAAAAGAATTCTCTTCTTCACATCCCATGTAGTTTTAGTCCGTTATCCAGAATTACCATATTTATGTGATGTTTAGAAAGATGTCAGGAACTGTTGGTTAGAACCACTTTTATTGTAGCATAAGAGAGCTTTACACTGTAGCAATTTTTTTATTGTTACTGTAACATGTGAGAGTTTTATACTGTTTATAACTAAGTTTGTAGTGAAAACCGTGGTTTCCACCACTCTGCCAAATAGCCACTTAGATTTCATCTATCAATCTATATAAATATGCATACATAGATATAAATATTATTTGAAAATGTTATGAACACGTCCCTAGAAACTTTTCAAAAAAAAATCCATGGAAACGTATTTACAAAAAATTGCTTATTAGGAAAATATTAAAAAAAAAACTCGTAGAAATTAATAAAGCAAAAAAATTAAATACGTAAAAAAAGATTATGGCTTATAAAAGGTGGCTTTAAAAGAAAACAGAAGTTTGATGGAAGAAGGAAAAAAATTGCAAGCTAGCAACGTTAAAAGAATCCGCATCTGATTTCTTATCATGATATCATCTTTTCAAGCTATCAAAAGTCTTCTAGTTTGTGATGGAGCATTATGAGACTTTGACTGATTAATGCTTAGTTCATCAATGTTCAAACAAACGTGAAAAAAAGAAAAAAAAAAAAAACATATACGATAGAGAAAACTTACATATATGTAGAATGAGTGTTGAAGAGCCTTTCGAAAATATTATGAATAATATGTCCCTAGAATTTTTTTTTTTAAAAAAGTCCGCAAAAAAGTATTTACAAAAATTGCTTATTAGAAAAATATTTAAAAAATTAAAGAAATTAATAAAGTAAAAAAGACAAATACGTAAAAAAAAGATTGTGGCTCATAAGATGGCCTTTAAAAGAAAAAAAAAATGATGGAAGGGGAAACAATTGCAAGCAAAAAACGTCAAAAAGAAAAAAAAAAAACTGCATATGAATTTTATTATGATATCATCTTTCTGAGGCATCAAAAGTCTTTTAATTTGTAATTGAGCATCAGAAGACTTTGGCTGAATAATGCCTAGTTCATCAATGTTAAAAAAAAATGAAAGAAGAAAGAGAAAAATTACAAATAAGATAGAGAACGACTTACACAAATACAGAATGAGTGTTGAAGAGCCTAACAAATGACAAAAGTGTGTAATATAAATTTTTTGTTAATGTAAAACTGAGGTTGCTGTATTTGTATGCCTACATAAAGTAATGGGTACGAATATAATGTTTGTTACTATAATTTAAATTTTAAAAGACAAAATTTGAAGCTGATAGGTGTTAGGTTGCTGAGAATATGTGGACAAATTCTTGCAAAATCTTGTTATTAGCTAATTTGATTTTTTTTTCTCTCGACAATATGTTTGTTTTTTTAAAATTTCAATTAAGTTAAAAAATCACTCTAATTCATTTTTTAACTTAATATTTGATTTATTTTAATTTGTTATAGAAAAAATAGATAGATTAAAAATTATGTATTATTATTAAAGTTAGTTTAGTAATTTTAAATTATAAAAACAAAAGCTACTATAAAAAAGCAACCGCTAACATACTTCTCAACTTTTTTATGTTAGGCAACAGTTTTTAAAAACAACTTTTTAATAGTAGGGTTTATCAAACATCCTAAACTGCTATAGGTGGTTACAGAAGCTAAAAACAACCTCCAAAAGCAATGCCAAATGGGCTCTTAATATTTAGTTTAATAATTATTTAAATTGTATTTAGTAAAGGTTAGGAAAGGTAATCTTGGTTTTTCAAAAAGTTTAATTGCTTTAAGTGGTATTTTAAGTATGATTTTGGAGAATACAGGGGGTGTTTGAGGTATTTTCATATTAAGAGAGTGAAAATAGTATTTACACAAAACACAAGAGATGTTTTTGGTTTTTTTTCCTAGATAATATCTCATCAAAATAAATATTCACATCATAAATAATGACTATTTACATCGTAAATACAATAAAAGCTAAATTATTGATGCCGTATATATATTTTTTGCCACAAATATTTTAAAATATGTTGTTTACTTCTTTGAGTTTCAAAAAAAATTATATTATACTTTGGGCCGGCCAACTCTAGCCTATACAAAGACAAGCCAAACCAGGCCCCAGCCAAAATAGTAGGCTTTAGGCTAGGCCGACTTAATTGATCCGACCCAAATTGACAGCTATATATATATATATATATATGAGATGAAAATAGACGGCATGAAGAAGAAGATGAGAATAGAAAAAGTTACCTTTAGCGAAACGAATATGAATCAAGGTTGAAGAAGAAGGAAATTCCTCGATTTCATCTTTAAATCTCAGATTTAGAGAGGAAAACACCATAAAGCTAAAATAAACCCTAAAATGAGAAATGCTTGCAAAGAGAGCTCAAAATATAATTTTTTTTTTCAGAATTTGTGTTTTTTACTTGATAATTTGAGAAGGAACAAAATATTTGAGAATTTTTCCTTGAGATTTCTCACACTTTTCTTTTCATTTTCTCAAAAAACAAATGCAAAGAGAGAACAAGGAGAGCAGAGAGATGAAGAAAGGAGAAGAGTCATGTGAGTCATAAGATCATTTTCCTTCTTTTTATTTTCAATAAAAAGAGATCTTTTGAAAAATTGCTTAAAAAAATTTTTGAAAACAACAAATTTTTTGTTTTTGGAATTTTTAAAAATTGAATGACAAATTAAAAAAATAAAAATTAAAACATGTCCCACCGAACATGTTTTCAGACCACTTTTCCCATTTTATTTATAAAACAAAAATTTGTTTAAATAATTGATACCGAACAGGCCATAATTATTATTTTAATTTTATTTTTCTATTTTTAGTTTTTGTTTGTTTCATATTATGTTTTGCTAACAATCTTTACTCACGAATGCGTAATTGAAAGTTTTGAGGTTATCCAAGGAGAGATATGTTTAGTTAAAGGTTGAGCCAGTTTCAATAATCGGTCTAAAAAGATAGCAAAAAGAAATTTTCACTACTACAAAAAGGAGATAGACGACACTTATTTTATGACGTTTTATAAAAAACCATTGTCTTATTTATAAAAAAAAAGGGGCAAAAATTTTAGTGTTTTGAAGATTTCTACATATGCATTAGACGACAAATTTTAAAAAACCATGATCTAATGTGCGAGATAAGACGATATTTTTTAAAAAACCATAATCTAATGTGTGAGATTAGACAACGGTTTTCAGAAAACCGTCATCTAATGTGCCAGATTAGACGATGGTTTCATCTAATGTGCTAGATTAGATGATGATTTCATAAAACCGTCGTCTAATGCCCACAATTTAAAAAAAAAAGGAGACTTTTTCCCGCTCATTCTTTCACGGAAAAATTTTAATGTTTCTCATCTTTTTCTTAAATTTTAAACTGTCTCTTCCATTTCTCCAATATTCTTTTCCATTCTACTTTATCAAATTGACAAACTCCAAAGCTTTTCTCTTAAATCCTTCATTCTCGCTCTAAATTCTCTCTATCTCCATCTTCCTCACCTCTTAACTATTTCTTCCTTTCCTTCTAATGTTTTCTCTAAATTCCTTCTATCTTCTCACTCTCTCTTTCATTTGTTTACTCCCTTAGCCTTTATCTCCGACGCTGTGACTTACAGTCAAACGATTATTGTCATCACTGCCACCACTGCCGCCTACGTCTTGAGCACCAAAATTTGGGTATGTTTACAATATTTTGAGATTTCTTTTATTTGAATTTATGCCCTTTTTTTTTCAAAATTTGAATTTGCCTTTGTGTTTGGTTTAGTATTTCTTTTGCTATTATATTTTGTGGATATAAACTTTGGCTATAGTTTTTAAAATATTTCTATTATATTCATATTTATTATATATGCTTTGAAAATTGATATGTATTTTTTTTTATGTTGGATATGAATCAAGTTTATCAAAGAAAGGACGTAAATTTATAAATAATAGTTGAATTTATTCTTTGAGAAGAAATTATTTTAGCAAAAATATATATATTTTTTATTTTCAAGGCTTTTAATGTGCACTTTAGACTACAGTTTTTGCTAAAATATTGTCATCTAATGTTCCCTTTGCATACGCTTGTGGTATCTCGAGCGCGTATTAGACGATGGTTAAAAACCGTCATCTAATGTATATTACATATTACAACTGTAGATTAGACTTCGGTTTAGCTAACTGTCGTCTGATCTTTAAACAATAGTTTTAACCTTCCGTCTGTACTAGTGCTTCATGTTGGTTCCTAAATAAGATGAGCTTGTTTAATAAAACATAAAATAATATATAGTGCCACAAGAAATATTTTTGCATGTATTTATGCAATAATCGAACTCTTTTTAGGCTCTTAATTTATAATCTTCTAACACTATTATGTTGTGTTTAATTGAATAAGCTCATCTCATCTGGAAGTACCCATCTAATAACTTGATAAATGCTGTTGTTGTAGATCACCCTAAGGTAGAGAGGAGAGATATATAGATGGGCCGGGGTAGAAAGGGAGAGAGGAGGGACAATGAGAGAGAAGTTGCAAAAACCTAAAGTAGAGAAATATGATATTATCAAAAACTTAAACTATAAATTATATACTACACACGGGGGAGATTAGACAACAGTAAAAAATCGTTCATGGAAACCGTTGTCTAATCTAGAGTTGTAAAATCCCATGTAGCTTAGATGATAATTATAAACAGTCATCTGAAGTTGACCAAAGCTGGTGTTTGACACGAGGCGCCTACATTAGACTATGGTTTATCAGTAAAAATGTCATCTAATGTTAACTTTAGACATAATTTTAATAAAAAAACCGTCTAAAGGCCGGTGCTAAAAAAAATTTGTTGTTTTTGTCAATTTTCCCATGGGTGGTCAAATATTCCATGATTCTATTTTGTGGCCTTACAGTTCACAAATATTAACCATTTACTACACTCAACACTTGAAAAAATAAATAATTATAACACAAAGATTTAAAACAACTATAAATTAAAGAAAAAAGTTAATATGCAATTTTATTAAACTTTCACATTATTCATTTTAATTTGGAATTATATGTCAAATAAAAATACAACAAAGTTTGCATTATAACATCCAAGAGAATGAAATACAAAATAATGCAATACAAATACAATACAAATAAAATGTCTTATTAAATAGATCAACAAAGTTAGCATCAAGAACTTTTGTTTCATTCACAATTCTAGTGGAAGATTGTAGTTGGCAAGAATGACTAGCCATTTGGGTTACTCTAAGGATTCATATTATCTACAGATAAAGCAAGATGAAGATTCTCACTGAATTTTGGATTCTCCATATCAAATGTCTTCCATTGTAGCACATCGACCGGATGTCTCAACATGCCATCATCAATCCTTCTATCATGGTGCCAAGTCAAATCCTTTGCATGATCCGCATTGCAAAACAATCGCTTCAAGTGCGTTTCTAACGGAACATAACATAACGCCTTAGCCCATACACCTTTTCTTTCCTCTGACGGTTTCTTAGCTTTCTTCCACCAAGACTCATTATACACTGGTCATTCATCTAAGCCTTCACACTCTTTTCGGGATAGTACACGATCATTCGTGCAAGTATGTGTCTTTTCATGCTCTACTCCTAGAGTACTCAATGTCTTCTTTGCCTCATACATACTTACCAACACTTTATTATTATCCATAAATGCATCATATAAAATTCTAAAAGTCCATGAAACTTGAATTGGACCACCCACCCGCTGCCTTCGAATTCCATAATCTAATCAAACTAGTTTGGTATACTTTGAACATCCTATACAAATAGTGTCTCCGCATCTTTCATCATTGTCTTAAATAAGTCTGGTTGGTGCACAAAATCTTCTTCCATCGATCATTTATCATGTCAACCATAGTGTCTCCACATCTTTCATCATTGTCTTAAATAAATCTGGTTGGTGCACAAAATCTTCTTCCATCGATCATTTATCATGTCAACCATATTAATACCGTCATCATCATCATCATTCATGTTGTTACTAATATGGACATTCACCTCACTACCAATGATGAAGTCGGGACTTCCTCACCATGCCATATGTATATTGATAAGCCCGATCAATCCCATATCTTTACAAATGAAACCTAATATCATCATATGTTTGCTTCTAATGTTTCCACAATCAATACAAGGACAACGAATCATACTCCCTTTCACATTAGCCTTAGCAAAAGCCATAAAATCCTTAACTTCTTTCTTACATTTATCGCTCATTCTATTAGCATTCATCCATTTCTTATCTATTGCTACAAAATCAAATCAAAATTTACTTAATGTAACCAACACAAAATGATCAATTAGATAAATAGCAAAAGAAAACTAAAACTAACAAACACAAAAGTAACATATTTATCAAATTAACAATAAGTTATACAAATAAATTTCTAACTAGTTTCAAACAATCCACTTGTAAAACATAGATTAAACCCAAAACTAACATATTTATCAAGTTAACAAAATATTCATATTATCAACAAACTAAGCATAACAAAACTAACATATCCATACTATCAAGTTCAACCAAAACTAAAACTAACATATTCATATTATCAAATTCAACCAAAACTAAAACTAACACAAAAATTAAACAAAATGAACATACCCAATTCAGAAACCCTATACAATTCCCGGATAATTATTTCTCATATCATAAAAAAACTAAACATATTAAAAACAAACCTAAAACTAACAAGCCCAAATCATGAAGTTCAAAATTATAATAAACTAGGTAGAGTGACAGCAAGGCGACTAAGGAAAGGCGACAGGGAAAGGAGAAGAGGCGGTGGCTCGGTAGGCAAGGAGGTGGCAGCTCAGAAGGTGGGGAAAGTCTGAGCGAAAAAGCGAGGGAGGCTGCGGCTTGGGCTTGACGGTGGAGAAGGAGGCTGATGGAGGGAGAGAGACGATGACGGAGCTTTGAGAGAGGGGGGCACAGTGAGAACTAGAGAGAGGGAGGCTGATCAACGACGCTGAGAGAGTTAGGTTTGATTTTCGAGAAATGGGATTATAAAACATCTTAGACGACAGTTTTCTTCATCTAAAGTTAAGCATTAGACGACGGTTTTTTAGAAGTTGTTGTCCAAAGCATGCGACTTACAATGCAATAAATGTCGCGTGCCTTTAAACGTTGTTTTTTTTTGCTAAACTGTCGTCTAATTAAAGTCGCCTATAGTGCAATTTGTAGTAGTGATAAGTGGCATTTTACTCAAAATATTTTTAAATTAGGTAATTTTGCTTCAATAATATTACTTCAAAACTGATATTTTGTTACAATTTCTCAAGGAAAAAAAGTCTAGTTTCTGGAGAAGAAAAAGAGTCTAGTAACGGTGTTAGTGACAATAATGCACGGCGATAGCCTTGCCGACACTACAACGGGAGAGGGAGAAACAGCAAGAGATGAAGCAGAGTGGAGGGTTATTTTCTAAATTGGCTATATATTTTCTAAGAGAACAATATTTTCTTTTGTAAAAAGAGTACCTGTAATTGTCTAATAGCCAAACAAAGGAGGAACTGCCTAAGTACGAATAGTTCAATTTTTTCACTTCTGAATGGAGTGGAGAAAATATTCACTCCAAATTGTAATGTCGTTTCTTTCTGTTCCAACTATTTAGTGCTTAGGGTGGGTGACTGGCAGACGAAAAAAAAATGCAATAGGCGCAGCTAAAATTTGAAAAAAAAGAAAAGAAAAAGAAAACCACACCGACATGAACAGGAATATATATGAAGAAAGCCCCGCAATCACACATCTTCTGCTTCAAAAAAGCGAGACAAAATATTATGTAAATCCCAATATTCATTCATCAGTGTTGTTCCAAAAGCAAATGATGTGATCTTCAATGTGCAAGAGAAATATATTCTCCTAGAAAAATTGATTCCCATTGTTGGAAATTGATCTTACAAATAACCTAGCATTAAAAAAAAAAGAATTTGGATTAATTCTGACTCGAGTTTTTTTTTTTTTGGCTACAAAAAATATCTCAGAACCAAAAAAAAAAACACACGTGTCAATCAGAAAACCCTAAATATGCTGATGCCTTCTTCCTAGTTTGGATCAAATTCCTTGACGATAAAGGTATTGATGTTATATGCATCTATATATAAGAAGCTTTAAAGAACAATTAGGGTGACATTATTCTCTAATTGTCTTGTCATGCTTAATGTAAGTAAATTACACACACACACACACTCACACTCTATAAAAGAAACCCTAGCCACGTGAATAATTTACTATGGTGGATAAGTATGAAGAACAACGTAATTAAGTTGATCCAGTCATGTGGAAGAACAACGTAATTAAGTTGATCCAGTCATGTGGACTTTCAAGAATATTGAGCTTGTCTTTGAATGATACAAGAGTTGCGTAGAAAACTCTCTCTCTCTATATATAATGAAACAAATTCTCAATCGTATTTTAGTTCATGACTTTTAAAACTTTCCAAACCTAATATATAAACTATCAGTTTGTTTTAATCCTTGTCCTTTTTTTTCATCTTGATGTAAAAAGGACATAAAATATACAAAATATATGCACAGAAAATAGTATTTTACTAATAAAACATGGTGAATCTTGATACAAAAATTTAAAATAACACTTTGCTAATAAAATCTTATCATTTTTATTTGTTTGTTTTTGACACCCAGATGATGAGAAGTCAAGATCCACACACCCTAATGTATTTAATCATGTGTTGATAATAAGAAACATGGCATCTAATCCGTATAATATGTATGATTGTATATGTCCCGACCATATAATAAGCTTAGCATTTTATGTTCCCTTTGCAACTCAAAAGTGAAGGGCATTTCTTGACTGCGTAGGATTCACACTCGCAAAATGATGGTCAAAGATTTCTTAGCATAATCAAAAAGGAGATCAAAAAGAAAAATCAGTGTGGAATAGCCATAAAATTTCGGAGATTAATGGTCGTTTTCTTAATGTGAGAAAGTTTTCACCAAAACTCGGATGCAAATCCCTCATTATTTAATACTATTCGTCTTCATTAATGTCTAGTTGAAATTTGTAAGACAGAGAGAGAGAGAGAGAGAGAGAGGAGTTTCAATATCGTTGAATTAAGTTGATATCGACAAGTGTTATCAAAAAAGTTTATACAGAGAGAATGAATCGGACTTGCATTTGACTCTTTATCTAAAACAGTTGTAGAAAGAGACGATGGTTTTTTAGATCAAACACATTTTTTTAGGAGAGTGTTAGTTTTCATTTGGGTTATTTGTATTTTTGATCTCTGATGATATGCATTTGTCTCATTTTGGACCTCAAGAGTTTATTTTTCAAGATATACCCTGACATTTCTCGAATATACAGTTTTGGCTCCTCAACTAAATAAACCTCATTTCTATTGGGGATAGTCCCTATCTAAGGTTATGTCATTCCCAATATGTTGAAAAAAATTGGCAGGAACTGCTTAGGTGCGAAAAATTAAGACAAAAAGTGACAGGTTTAATGTGCAAGAAATACCTTCCTTAAGGTGTTGTTTGTCTATACCATAAAAGTTTCCTAACGGGTGTTTATGATAAATTACCTTCAAAATACAACAAACTTACAAATTTAATAATTATCAATATTATTGAATTCCCATAATAAAGATAAAACTGATCTTTGACGTCATTCATAGCCAAAAACATGTATTTTCACGATAGAAAGTAATTACTATAACAAACTACTTTTAATCAAAATGTATCTTTTCATGAAAGGTTGCAATGGTTACAATAGACACATCTATTTGTTAACAGCCATTTTGATCCTAACTATTAGATTATAATCATTTAATCAACAGTTCAGATTACATATGGAAAACCACAAGCAAATAAAAAGAAAGCTCATTGCAAAGTTGCAACCCTAAAAATGCCCTAAACGCCTAATCGCCATGCACAATTTCATATAAAACACTTGTCTTCCTAATACTTTTTCAACGTGGGATTTTTGGCTTTTCAACTTCTCCTAAATATTACAATCCATCAGAAAAAAGATCTAGATAGTGGATGATCACTTTACCACCTGATGATATGCCCTTGGTCTATTGCTAGAATCTCATCACCAAAGGAGATCATAACCATGTGAATTGTGGGAGAGAAAACAGTATAATTACCTCATTTCTTACTTATGTCCCTTCATGCTTGGAATCTGTTACATTAAATTATCTTGCACAAGCGTGTGTGTATATATATATCTCTCTCTGTGTGTGTATATACATGTCTTTTCTGTTCCAAAGAATACGCGTGAGACTGATTCCCCTTCTTTGAGGATATATATACGGGAATCATCTTCATGTTTGGCAAGCTTTTTGCGAAATAGGGAGAAGGTGGGGAAACCACAAAAGGAATCTGCAGAGTCCCAAGTACGTGAAAGAGATCGATTCTTAGTAAAAAAAAGGAAAAGCTTCACCAGATTAGCATAGGCAAAATTCCCAAGATGAGATGAGTGAGAAATATTGGCAAAGGCTTTCCAGAACATGTTGACGAGACCTTTTTTTTTTTTTTTTTTGTGTTTTTCTTATTTGATCCTTGTACTGCAATACTGCTCTAGCATAGGCCACGTGTCGATGAGGGGTTTGGTGGAAATTATTCAATATTTTAAACAGGGATATCAAAGATGTGAGCTCTATTGACCGAATAGGATGTTTAAAAAAATTAGTTATAATCAAATTTTTGATTAAGAAATAGTATAAAGTTCTCATTTCTTATTATAAAAGACAAAAAGTTATATAATATAAAGCTCTCACATGCTACAATGTTTTGAACGAAAAAATTAATTCTAACAAACTTTACTAAACACCTTATTATTTACGGTCAAAATTATTATTTTTTTTTGCTGGGATATGACGATTATTAAGAGATAAATACCTATCAATTGGCTAGGATACCAAATCGTTCATGCCCGTCCATTCTATCTCACCCTAAATAGAATAACTCATTGTTTTTTAAGTATCAACCAGAGAAATTATCTTTTTTATTTTTTTTATTTTGTTTTTATTTTGGGTTTTGGTTGAAGAAAGGTATATGTAGCTATTGAGCATCCTAGTGCCCCTTAGTTTTGCTCTTTTCACCGACTTTTGGGATAAAAAAGGGGATTGCTGTATATCAAAGCCAACTTGCCACCTTTCGAATTTTGGTTTGATGGTTTTGTTCCGTTTTACTTGGGGATATTAATCTCAATGTTATGCTCTTATTTGATGTGTGGTGTTTGAGATTAGGGTTCCAAAGAATAGATTAAAGATTTTACGTCGTTGCATGTACCTATATTCTTGGTGGTCATGAATATAACATGCATATGGTGATTTTTATCTTGTTTGCAAGTTGTTGATATCGCTATTATCAATATGCACTTCTTGATCATGTCACCGCTCAGACATGACAAATTATGCAAGGTGATTGCACAAGATAAACATCATATTATCCCCCTAAAAATACACATATTAAATTGATGTGATACACAATTGCATGTTAATTTCATTAATGTAATGTAATATTTGATTTATCTAATAAAAAAATTTAAGTTCGAACCGGTTTTGTTATAATGTTTTCTTTAACAGAATTTATATTGCTTATATTAATTTCTGTTCGAACGAGGCATCTGAACATCACAAAATTTTAGTACATTATAATGTGCATTTTCGTCCTTAAAAAATGGAATAGTATAATACTTGAAAGAAGGACAAGATATGTTGCTCCTTTTACTTCTTTACTACCAGTAATAATAAACGGGCACCAATAGTATAATGTTCAATCATCTCTAAAATAAGAACAAAATCAAATAAATGATAAGTTTTTTTTTTTAATATATAGGCCAGTGAGTGCGGGTTGAACCCGCCCTCAAAAACTTAAAACCAAACTCGCCCACTGAATATATTGGTGGAACCCGCCCGCTAGTGGGTTGCTAACGTAAACCCGCTTTTTTTGAGATGGGCGGGCGCGGGCGCGGATGGTTGGGGGGTGCGGGGCGGTTTTTGTACAGCCCTAATATACCACATGGGCTTAACACATTAAGTTTAGCTAGACAGAGGGGGTATTTTGAGTGGTTTTTAATTGATTAAGAGATTTTAACCGGTTTTATAAAATGGAAAGACAAAACGAAATAAGGTATATGTTTCAATTTCAGGATATTATATATATATATATGAATATATATATATATATATAATATAATCCTATGCAATATATCACAAATCCTTGTTATGTTTCGTCATATTTGTTTTTATATGATTGCACGTCAAAAAAAATAAAGTAAAAATAAGAGAATAAAATAACAAATAGTAGTAAAATCATACAAATACAACCAGAAAATGTATACGTAAACTCAATATAACAATCAACACTCGAAAACACATCGCCAACAATGGCAGCGTGGAGAATGCATAAAACTATAAATATAATACACTTTTGACGAGGAAAAAATTTGAAGAGAGAGAAGATGTAAGAGTACATCATAGAATTTCATAATCGACATATACCTACATATATATCTGTTGGGGAATTTCCCGCCTATCTTGTAAGGATGTGACACGTGTATCCTAATCCAAGAGAATTGGTTACACCCGATTGGTTATATCTGGATCATAAAAAGTTAATTAGGTCGAGACCGAGCTGGAAAACTCCGAAAACTTGAATCACTTCCTCAAAGAGGATATCGAGGAGACCATGTAGATTAGAAATCTGAAACGAGAGCAACAACAATAGGACACGTGACCATGTCAAGGCGTCCTCTCCTGACACGACACATGGCTGTTGTGAGCCCGGGTCATTGAAGAAACTTGGGATGACAAATCTCAAGAAAAGACAAAAGGAAGAATAAAGAACATTCTTCCTGGGCCTTTCCCAAAGAAGGGAATGACATGAAGCCCAAAATCCCAAAAGAAAAAGATAACGTGTCAAATATATAATTATTAAGGGAGAATCATCAGATCTTTTATAACCTAACTATAAATAACCTACTTGGAAGGAAAGAAAGATGATCGAGGCTCAATTGAAAACAATAGAACAAAAACCTTCCCCTCTGATTCCCTCTTTTTCTGTTTTTAAAACCTCTATTATTGTTTGGCTAAACTTCAAAGTGTTTCTGCAAATTTATCAAAGACAAGTGGAAGACTGCAGAGAGCTCAGATCATCTTACTGGATACCATCAGAACAGATAGGGATTGATGTTTCGACATCCACCTAAACAATATCATCTTAACATTTTTCGTCCCTTTGTAACGTTCTTTCTATAATTATGTAACGCCTTTTATTACAAGTGCAGTACAATATTTATTTAGAAAGTGCATTACGGAAAAACAAATTGAGTGTTTCATTAACGAAGGACGTTAGTTGTGAATGAAAAATGTTATAAAGACCTTATTAGTTTGGGTGCTAGAAGCTGGAGGGAGACATTTTCTAATTTTATAAAGGTATATAGCATACATATATATATATGATTGGGAAACTTTACAGAATATATATTGACAAATGATCCCATCAGAGGGCGAGGGCGACATGCTTCTGCATATCGTGATTGGCTTGGGAGATCTTTTTGACATTTCGTTTTCTGAAAATAACGGAACTTATGGAGAACAACTTGTTAGGTAGGGAAGCATATAAAAAAAAGATGGATAGATTTCACCTTTATTTTTGGCAAAACGTAGAGAAATTCTAGTTGATCTGGATAAAGTTTAACGTCCTTATCAAAAAAATTATCAACAAAAGATGCAATAACAACACTTTCTAATTCGTCCTAGCTTTGCTATTTAAACAAGAAGAAAAACAAAGGTTGGTTTTTGAGATTCTGGCACAGATAGCGATGCATAATTCTAGAAGGCCCACTTTCTAGTTTTTTTTTTTTTCAATTTGATGTTACCCGAGTATTTAAAAGGCATAATGGTTAAAACTATTAATTAGAACTGTTTTTATTGTAGCATATGAGAGTTTTACACTGTAGAAACTTTTTTTCTTTTTACTGTAGCACGTAAGAGCTTTACATTGGGTAAGACTACCCTAGCCAAACAGCCTCTAAGAATATAAATATATGGAGTGAATTCTTGAAAATGAGTAATCAATCCACATAGAGGGAGGAGAGAAAATGATTAGAGGCTGGGGAGTGTGAAAGTACAAAAACAACTTTTCCCTTAGCTAAAAAAAAAAAAAAAACACACAAACTAACAAAAATAAACTTCTCTAGGTTGTTTGGCTATTAGTTAGAACCAATTAAACAGTGAAAAGCTCTCACATGCTATAGTAAAAATAAAAAAAATATGTTATGTTATAATAAAAAGTAAAAAATTTACTGTAGTGTAAAACTTTCATATACTACTTTGTTTCTAACTAAAATTGGTTCTAACCACACTTCTCAAACACCCTAAAATTGGTTCTAACAAAAATAAACTTCTCTGGGTTGTTTGGCTATTAGTTAGAACCAATTAAACAGTAAAAAGCTCTCACATGCTATAGTAAAAATAAAAAAATATGTTATGTTATAATAAAAAGCAAAAAATTTATTGTAGTGTAAAACTTTCATATACTACCGTGTTTCTAACTAAAATTGGTTCTAACCACACTTCTCAAACACCCTATAATTGAGGAAACGGTGAATGACAATGACGAATGTATAAAACTTCCAAAATTGTGAATGAAAATATAAGGTGGTTAATAAAATGGAATGCTTTCTTATTAAAAAAAAATGTGATTCAGAGAATATATTTTGTATGTTTAAACTAGATTGCATCTTTTCTCTCCGAAGTACTTTTTGTTAAATGAAAAATTACACCATACTCTCTTAATTTATTTCTAAATTATTACTGACGCTTTTTTAACTAGATTAATTTATAATAGTACCCCTTGACGGCTTGAATCAAACTTAGTAGGTAGGAAAGGAGTTAAAACTGAGAGTTAGAATTGAAAATACTGTAGCATATGAGAACTTTACAATATACTTTTTTATACTATAGCATATATGAGCCTTACACTGTTTAAGTTGAAACTGAGTTTGCTAAACACTAGCTCTCCCTAATCAGTTGGATCTAATGGAATGTTCCATTTTATTGTTAGAATATTCAAAAATATACTGCCCTTAAAATAAGGAAAAACAGTTTCAACCTCAAAAAAACAGAATGACTAGTTATACCCTTTAAAAAATAAACTAAATGCCCTTTTTTTTAAAACCCTAGATCCAGTGTTCATCAATCATTTTTTTTTCTTTATATGTGTTCTTAAGCTCCTTAATTATATTTTCTTTAAATTATGCTCAAATTAAAGGTTTGAAATTTTCAAAATTTTCACCTTTAAAAATGATTGTTTGGGAATGCTAAACAAATCGAGAGTTTGAACTAAAATAAGTTTAAAATTTAAATTTTATAAAAAAAAAAGTATTGTAGGAAAAATAATTTAAATTACAACTTTATAGTTTCAATTGTGTTCTGAATCAATACCCACATTAATCTTTCATATAGCACTACGCACTCAAAACGTTCTTTTACCTCTCAAAACTTCTTATATCCTCATTGTCCCATCCACTACAACAAGTCAAGGCCTTGACTTCTCTCCATTATTTGTCATAATACTAATAATTTCCTCCATGAACTCCTTAAACATTATAAAGAACATATAGCACTACGCACTCAAAACGTTCTTTTACCTCTCAAAACTTCTTATATCCTCATTGTCCCATCCACTACAACAAGTCAAGGCCTTGACTTCTCTCCATTACTTGTCATAATACTAATAATTTCCTCCATGAACTCCTTAAACATTATAAAGAACATGATGCACATTCAATAGCTCATTACTATACCAAACAACCAAATCATGTATTAGGGTATTTGACATGATGGTTAAAACTATTAGATAGAACTGTTTTTTACTGTAGCATGTGAGAGCTTTATATTATAATAACTTTTTTATTTTTATGTAGCATGTGAATGCTTTACATTGTTCATAACTGAGAAGTTGGTTTGGATTGTCTTTGTCAAGCAGCCTTGTAAATTACCTACAAAAACTAAGACACATTCTAACAACAAAGCACACAATAGCAAATGTTGTCGCTAGTTCTTAAACACAGAAAAGATCACTAGATTTCAATTCTAGCTACCAAATTCAAGCTACATTTCGGGTACATCACAAGCTAGGGCAATACCATTTAAAGGTTAGAATAAAGATGAGTTCCACAAGGTGAGGCACGAGTCTAGGTAACACGAGTATGGACAAACAGACAAACAAAGATTGGGGTGTTCTAAAAAAAAGGAAAAACCACAAAAGTGACCCATATCAATTAGTTTTATTTTTAATTAGTTTGGTTTAGTCTTTTTCGAAGTTTCATTTGCTTTATTAGTTTGGTTGACGGCTTTAGATACTTCAAACTACAAAAACGATCAAATACACCAAAGTTTTTTAATGAAATTTTGAGGAAAAATATTTATCATATTTGACATATGACTTATCTCTATTTTCATGCATTTTGTCTTTGTTCTACCTTAATTAATGTTTATATTATTTAAGCAAAATTTTAAATAGTTAAAAGTGTGAAAAAAAATAGTTAATTTTATAAGATTGACACAAACTTTTTACATGTCAAGATTTATTTTAATAATAATCCTAAATCAACCAAATGTAATCGACCAAACCGATTATATGTTACTTGTTTTCCCTTGAAAATTCAATACGCCCAAACCAATCAAAAGTACGTCAACGTTTTTGCTTTGGTTAGTAGTTTTTCCCCACAAAACTAACCAAACTAACCATGAACACCCTTAGACAAAGAACACGAATTGGGTGGCATGGGTGTGAATGAATCGATCAAGCTTGCGAATTTGGGCGACGGTTGGACTTACGGGTGTGGGTGCATTGGTGACCGACGCTTTTGTGATGGCCAACGCTATGGTGATTTGGCTTTTAGGGTTTTGACAACATCTTGTATGATTGAGGAAGTTAAGATTTTTTTTAGTTTACTCATGATATAATCTCAATGCAAAAAAAAAAAAAAAAAAATGAAGATAAGGGAGGCTTAAATTGTCAACGTCATGGGAAATTAAAACCTACCGATGCTATTTAAAAAAGATAGCATGGAAATAGATTTTGTTTGAGAAATACGTCAGAAAAAATAAGTTTCAACCGTTACAGTATAAAATTCTCACATGCTACAGTGAAAAATAAAAGTTTGCTATAGTGTAAAGTTCTCACATGCTATAATATTTAAGTTTCAACTTTAAGTTCTAATGTGTTTCTCAAACGAACTCATAATTGTTAGTAATAGTCAGAAGACTGACTGGCCTCAAATATGCTTCCAGACACCCTTGTGTGTCCAAAAATATTTTGCTGTCAAGGCGTCAAGTCTAGCGACTTGGAGATTATGTACTAATTATCGACACCTTTTGTTTTTTAGTTTTGTAAGACATTGATCGCTTCGATAAATCCATTATTTCTGGTCGTGTCTTGTGGCCATACATTTAAATCTAACTCAATATTTCATTATGTAATCAAATGGTTTAGATCGATCCTCATTCAAATCCTACCGTCTAAATTATTTGAGTATTTTTGTCATCTTATTTAAAAATTTAAAAGAGGTAGTTAGGGAATAAGGAGGTGTCATTATGATTAGGTTCAGTCAATCACAGGGTATTATTGTAATTTTGACATAAATTAGAAGTTGCGGATGTAATTTTTCCTTTATTAAATGAGAAAAAAACAATTCAAATCGGTGGATAATAATCTTAAATGTCTTAATATGATCAAACGAATAATAAAGATGTTCATTACTTAATCAACCAAAACTTTTTAGTTCAGACTCTATCATAATCGAGCACAACAAAGAATACGACGCAGTATATAGAAGGAAAGAAAAGGATAATTTTTCTATTTGCCTTTACATTATATCATAAATTTCACTTTGTCTCCGACTTTTAAAATGCACCTCCTCCATACCCTCAAACTTTTACTCCCTTAGCGAAAAAACCTACTTTCATCCAACTCATATAAAATTTGACTGGATTTCATTGATTTAACTGTAATATTATCAGATAAAGGAGGGTATATTAGTCTTTTAACATTTGTTGGTTAGTAAGTATGGTGAAAAAATGAAGTGGTGCCAAAAATCCCGAGAAACTATTCTCTAAATCTCAAACAATAAACTCCCATCTTACCTTAAGTGAAAATTTTCTTCTCTTGACCTCAAGCACTGCAGATGGGCATTGCTCAAGGCGATAAGAGTTCAACTAGTTTTGAAATTCCAAAATGCAGTAATTTTTTTTATATAAGTTTTTGTCTGTGGCTAAATGTTTCTAATTGTGATTCTTAAAGTTTTAGCACAAGAGAAGGCTTAATGTCGTATCAAGTATGAATAATTTTGGCTTATAGAGCAAAATTTGAGAGGATTGAGTGGTGCATTTTAAAAGTCGGGAATAAAATGACATAATCTGAGGGACAATTATGAAAATTATAGTAAAAAAAAAGTTGATAATCAAGTATATTTCATTTTTTCTTGGAAAATGGTCAATAAGCTTGTAACAAATGTCAAAAGGTTTTCCTTTTGGTGGGTTAAAAGAGTAGCGGATGGCCAATACTGTGTATTTTCTTTTGCTGAAAAGTAAAAAAGGCCAAAGAAAACGGGTTATATGTCATATCATGGCAAGAACAAAAGAATCTTGTCTGTTAATTTATAAACTTTAGCTTGGGTTAGGAGCAAGAAAGTTCTAGAAACTTCTCTAAAAACACTCTCACGTGTGCTTAGAAATATTGAGTCACATAAGATTCATGTTAAACAATGTTGATAATTAATTTCATAGTCGGACACGTGGCATTAAGAATATGTTTTCTGTTTTTGTTTTTCCCTTGTTTGGTAATGACATGGAGTATATATATTAAATACACTGATTTTATAATAACAATTGATTTACACAAAGACCAAGTATAGGCCCATAACTATTCTTAGATCTTTTAGTTAAGTGCATCTCTAATACAATGATAAATTAATACGTCGATAATAAATTTTATATTTAAATGTAAAAAAAAAAACTCTTCAATGCAATCTCTTTTTAATGCAAAATTTACCATAAAATTTAACATATAGCAAATTTGACATTTGATTTTTATTGGTTAGTAAATTAACTTTTTTTCTTTAATTATAACATTTTTACTTTTTAATTATTTTGATAGCAAAAGTTTACATTTTACAAGTTTCAAGATTTAATAACCATAGAAAAGACATATATGCTATTTAAAATGGCATTATTTATAGGAGCATAAAATAAAATATATCAAATAGACTATTTTTACACTTTTTGATAGTGAATATAATATTAGCATTAGAATTTACATTAGATTTGGAGATGGTCTAAGACAAGAGAGAAGAGATTATCTTTTTATTTTCTTGGGGAAAAAGAAAAAGAGAAGCTATTCTTAGAATATGATAAAGAAGAATAAGGCTACTCTAGGAACTCAGGAAACTTTAAAATAAATAGATAAATTAAAAAAAAAAAAAAAAGACAAAAGGTTGCAAAGAATCGGCAAGGGAATGGGTAAAGGCTTGGTCCACCAAGTTCTGCTCAACCATTGTTAAGTTTAGAACAAGCTCCGAATATACATACTTATGTATATTATATGAAGAAATTCTTAGGGTGAGAATGTAATTTTACACCACAGATATAACATAAGTATGTTAATCGTTGGATTCTTTTTAATGATTTAATTTACAACCAGCAATTCTATATCACATGTTATAAATTTTTAACGTAAATAATCATAAATTTAATTGTTAAAATTTTAATCCAATAATTAAAATATATGCTCTAGGTAGTACAAAATTGCCTCTTCCACAACACAAATTCCCATTGTACAAATATATTATTATTACCTATAAAAAAAGAGAAATCAGCACCTGAAATCCACGTCAGCAGAATGCCACGCGTCAGACATTCCTCAACTTGATTGGTCTCAACCAATAGAGAGCAGCCACGTGGACGAAGAAAGAATTGGGGTCACGCGTTACCCTCGGGTTGACCCGTGCAGTGTGGTACGGCCTCGTTACGGACAAAGCCCCAAAATGCAAGCCTTTCTTGCATCGGTGTGTATATATACACATATATATCTATATATATGTGCACATATATATATATATATAAGATCAATGCATGTTATATCTTATATATAACAGCCTCTTTGTAATGTAACTGTTTTACTCTCTGCCACCACCCCAATATAACCATTCCCATTTTCTTAGCTTGACTTTCCTGCTTTTCCTCTCTCAAACAATCCAACCTCTCTCTCTCTTTCTCTCTCCTCTCTAATTCCTCTGTTTTTGTGCTGGCTCTGTTTTGTCTTTTCTGTTTCCAGGGAGGTTTCTTGCTCTTCTGCAGAGTTGGCTTTTCTAGTTATAAATTCGCATTGTTCCAAGCTCACAACAGAAGACACCCTCATCAATATTGTTGCATCTTCCTCTTGTTTGGTGTTTTAAGAAACTAGTGAAGCCTAATTTGTGTGTGTGTGTATATATATATATATATATATAGTTTTTGTTATTATTGTTTTTTGCAGAAACCAAAAAAAGGGAGAGAGGAAATAAAAAAGAAAAAAAAAAAAAACAATGTTGCAAGACGTGATTCGTCAGCCGGAGATCCTCCCCGTTGTAATTTTCTTTCTTTATGCCTCTCCTTTAAAAAAAAATGTGCTTTATAAATTGATTAATTTATTTGTTTTCTTGTTTTTGTTTCATGCATGTAAATCTGTCTGTGCATGTTGTTTTTTCTCTTTTTCAAGATTTGTCTTTTTTAATATTTTTTTTTCTTGTGTATTTCTGAACTTGAGTTGTTTTTGTTTTTTCTTTCTTTCTGTTTGTTGTCCTTTCATTGAAATTTCTTGAGCTTCATGTATGTGCATTAAGTGTGGACTTGACAACATGTTTCATTAATCATTGGAAAAACATGTGCATGTGTTTGTTGATGTTTTTATTTGTTTTTTTTTTTTTTTGGGATATGATTTCTTGTTTCCATTTTCCAAAATTTTTTTCACTCAAAATAATTAATGTTGCTAAGGCTTCTTAGACAAAAGTCTTTTGTCTAATTGGGTCTAATCAAGTGGGAATTAATTTCCTTTTAACCTCCTTTCCTCTTCTTCTCTCTCATTCCTTTTTGCTTTTATAACTCTCCCTTCATATGCTTTTATCAATGAATATCTTGCTTGAATTTGACTTAAATTTTTCAATGTTCAAATTTCCCATATTCCAAATTATACATTTACACACACACACACATATATATGTATAAATATATTACTTATAATCTACAAAGTTCCTTCATTTGCATCCCAAATAGAATTTGTGGAACAATAATTGGACTCATCACTTATCCAATAAGACTACAACATCACCCTCAAAAGAATTTGTGCCATGATTGAGTTTCACTTGGCTTAAGGGTATATTGACTTGTCAAAGAAGAATGTTTCAAACAGTTCCTATCACTTCCTTCCACTACTTGGAAAACTTATATTCATTTCTTCGAACAATTTTTTTTTTCCCTTTTTCCTTCTTGTAACAAAGTATGCCGTCTAAAAGTGTCGTTTTCCCAGAGCACCAATCACCATCACCATAATAGTAATCCAACATACTGGATTTCCTTGATAGTTTTTTCTAGTTTTCTTTGATTATTGTGGAATAATATGTAGCTTTTCATTCTTCTGGTACAAGTTGTCTTGATCATGATTCCTTTTTTTTGTGCATTTAGATGGAGGGGTTAGCGAGGAAAAGAGCTTATAGGCAAGCATTAAAAATTCAAGACGAATAATATTAAAAATTGGTTCTTTTTAAGTGCTTCTCAATTCCAAATGCTTGTTCAAACTAGGCCAATTCTATGTATTGAGTAAAAACTCAAACACCACCAAATTTTTGCCAACAATGGGAATTCATGTCCTTCTTGTCACATGGAGCACAAATGCACATCTTTTTCTACTTTAGACACAATATTATCCACCATGAGACCATTCCTTTTTTGGATAGTTATTTATGCCTTCAACTGATCAAATATTTAAGTGATCTTTTCAATTGGTCTATGGAAATTACCAAACCAAATATTAGCTTAGTAAACTAGAATGCCCTTTTGTTTTTTTCTCTCTTTTTTTCTGTAAGGGGTGAGAAAGAAAGAGAAAATATGAAGAATTATGCTTCTAGTTTGCTTAAAACAAAGGTCAGAGTAGAATTATTTTAGTGACAAGGATGTTTTACACTTATTTTTTAGTTTGGTATGTTGATGTTATGAACTTTTTTTTTTTTTTTTGCAGGATGAAATTTCCACCCAGATAAGTGCTCAAATGTTTGAGTTTTGTGATCATGAACTATTCCCTGAGACCCTTCAGAATTCTGAGGAGGTCACTTCTTGCTCAAACTGTTGCTATGAAGAGAATTCATCATATCCTCCTGATCTTTCACTACCTCCAGATATAGAAAAGTTCACCGCTTCCTACCAAGACGCCAATGCCAACACGAACAACACCATAACTGCCCCGCCTACCCCGACGCCGATTCCGACCTCCGCAACCCCTAGCACTGCCATCGCCATCGCCTCCACCGCCGCCTCCACTAACAACAACACTATCAATAGCAACAACATCTCCAACATCTTTGACTCACAAGAAGAATTGGACAACGACATCTCAGCCTCCATTGACTTTTCCCCATCACCTACCTTTTCTGTGCCCCCATTAATCCTTGGAACAACACAACAAGACCAGTTTGAATTCTCCTCAGTAGTGCAGCCACAAATTTCATTAGTAGATTCTGTTGTTGATGGATTTTCGCAGTACTCGGCGGACCCCGTTGCCCCTCTCATGCCACCCTCGTTGCCGCCTGTTTTCGAGGAGGATTGCTTGTCTTCGGTCCCTTCTTACTTGCCTATAAACACATCATCACCTTCTTGTTCTTTTCTTGGTCCTGCCATGGGAACATACTTGCCTGCTGCGACTATGAATCCTGCGGCCTTGTCGGCCGATGGCACGGGGATTTTCGGAAGCAGTCTTCTCATGGCTTCAGAGTTGCAGCCCCAAGAATTGGATTATCAAGGGGACACTAGTGGAATTTTCTGCACTGATTCACTTCCAAGGGTTTTCAACCCTGGAGAACTTCAGGTACTAACAACTTAAACATTTATTAGGTGTACTTATCTTCAAAACAAGCAAAGCAAGATTCTACCTTGATGTTTGTGGAGTTGACAAAATTTGTATCAAAAGCTCCAAAAGCAAGTATCTGGTAATAGTTCTTGCAACATGTGGAAAGAAATCAGTTCATAAAGGAGCAAAAGTTTAGTAGTTTTCATTAAGTTCTAAACCTGTACATGATGGAAAAATCATGGACTTTTAGAAGAATGATTTAAGAACATTACGCTATAGACCTTTTGAATTGGGCTTTAAACTTGCAAAAATAGTTTCAGCTTCATATTTGAAACATTTCTACGGGGCCCTACATGCTCACATAATTTGTACAGACAAAAATCCATAAAGCTAATTGCAATTACATCACTAACCACATAACAGCCATAGATAGCCCACCTCGCCAACAAACAAAAATATCTTTCCATGCATACCTAGCCCACTTCACCAAAACTTCCTGTGGCCCACATATGTTTCATACAGAGATAATTGAAGGTCTTTGACAAGTGGACAACACAAAGTTCATGTTGATCAACTCTTCGAAAGCCCACGTGGCTACATCCACAGAGCTACCAACTTGCTCATATATTCTTTAGAAACATGGCTCGAGTCTATGGTTTGAACCGAAAAAACTGTAACAACTCAAATTTTATGTAATAAAATTGGTTTGAAATAAAACGTTTTGATGGATTCTTAATACATGAAACAGTCTTAGTCTTGTATTTGTAGAGGTTCCATTTTAGAATAGAAGGAAGTTTTTATTTA
Organism: Artocarpus heterophyllus; assembly: GCA_025403435.1. Classification (NCBI taxonomy): domain Eukaryota; kingdom Viridiplantae; phylum Streptophyta; class Magnoliopsida; order Rosales; family Moraceae; genus Artocarpus; species Artocarpus heterophyllus. Next base: position 12,078,274 of record CM046341.1, read on the forward strand.
TTTATTTTTGTTTTTTCTTTTGTATGCTTGTTGTAATTTTCAACTTTTTCCCCCTCTTAAAAAAGGCACTTGGTACTGAGTCTCAACAATTGATGGGTGGGGCTGGGAATTCTTCTTCATTAGCACCAGATATTCCAAACGCAGGAGACCCACATTTCAAAGTGGGAAAGCTCTCTGTTGAACAGAGGAAGGAAAAGATCCATAGGTACATGAAGAAAAGGAATGAAAGGAATTTTAGCAAGAAAATCAAGGTTCTGTTACCTCTTATCACTATCACCAATATGTTATTAGAAAGCACGTCAATTTATGCATGTGAAACATGAAATGTTTGTGTTGCATTTTAGCCTTCTACTGCTAATTAGCCTTCTACTGCAGTATGCCTGTCGGAAAACTCTCGCGGACAGCCGACCGCGAGTTAGGGGAAGATTCGCCAAGAATGATGACTTTGGAGAGACCCCAAGACCTGCTTCTAGCAATCATACAGAGGATGATGAAGAAGAAGTAAGATTTTTCCCTTCTTCATGGTAGAATTACGTCATCGAATTTTTTAACACAGTTTTAAGCTGTCATATGAAACATATTAGATTAAAAAAAGTACGATGGTTTAACTAAATTTAATCAAAATTTCGATGGGACAAGTTTAATATTATTTAAGAGGAGTTTTAGTGATCCTTTTTCTTGTTCATTGTTTTACAGGTTGTCGTGAAAGAAGAGGATGAAATGGTTGATTCCTCGGATATTTTTGCTCATATAAGTGGAGTGAACTCCTTCAAGTGTAACTATCCCATCCAATCTTGGATTTGATTCTTACACTTTCTTGGATTCATATCTACCAATTTTGCAGGACCCTGTTTCAACCAGGACTGACTTTGTTTCTGTCTCCTGGTTTTAATAATAATAATAATAATAATAATATATATATATATATATAATAAAGGGGTCATTACATATATATAGATATATACATATAATATATACTTATACATAAAAAATTCAATCAGGCTTATGTATAAATTATAAAGTGAATAACAGTGTCATTTTTGTAGATATTGTCTCTCATTACATATCAATTTCAAAAAAAAAAAAACTTATGATGTTGAGTCCTTTTAGTGTGCCAGTTACGTACTTACAATTGCAAAGCTTGTATTTTTTGATAAATATTAGATTATTTTTTCTTTCCTTTGGGCATGACATGTGCAAATTTATGTCACAAGCCATTAGAAATATTAAAAGCCATAAGAAATATTGAACCCGTTTGGTATTGTTTTTATTTTGTTTTTAGTTTTTATAAAAAGTTAAAAATGAGAATGTTTTGAAGAACGTGTTAGGCCTGTTTTAAAATTGTGTTTGATTAATAATTTTTGTCATTTTTAAGATTAGGTAAGAAAAATGAAAATGCATTTTGTTTACTTATTTTTGAAAACAACCGTTTAAAATATTTACAGTTAAGATTATCAAACCAAATCATATTTATTATTACTGTTTTCGCTCGATTAACACATTTATAATTATTTTTAATGATTTGACTATCTTTCTCTTATTGGTAAATTATTTCTTTTAGAAATTGTAATTACACTTAAATGATGAATTACTTGTAAAGACGAGAACTACTATACAATTGAGTCACATTTCCTTAATAAACCGTACATTACAAATCAGACATTATGAATAATATGGATGATACATACATAAATCTTTTTTACATCTATCCTCAACTAATGGTAATGTGCCCACATTTGATCAGTTAATTGCTCTCTAAACTCAAACATAAATTGCCTATTAGCAGCAGTAGCACCAAAGAATTGTATTTCTTGTCCGTCATTATTGTGCCGCCATCGTCTTCGTCTTTGACCTTCAATTACTTCAATTGGCTCGTCCATTGCGAATAGAGGATCATTAAGTGTGTGCATTTTACTTAAATTACGAATCACACAACATGCAATAACTATTTACGCTTGTTTTTCTAATGGGTAATTACTCATATGTTTGAGGATGACGAACCGTGCTTTAAGAATACCAAAGCGCCTCCCTATGCAATTGCGCAAAGAAGAGTGTCTGTAATTAAACAATCCCTGAGGCCTGTTGGACCCTAGATTCTTGAAACAATTCCTCACTATCACTCATCTACAAATAAGTATGAAACCATCTCCATTTAAAATAGTAATGGACAGGTCGCTCAAGTGTCTTAGGTTTTTATCGACCGTAATATAAAAATGTGCATTAACTGGGAGAAAATCCATGAGTCATTCCGAGCTTACTTAAACCGGCACAATCACATAGATGACCACCGAGGTGTATTAGCACACTCTAACCTCATAACTGATATAGCCTAAAGGCTGACACTCATGATCGCCTTTATACCAATCTCAATCAAGGTAGCATAATTCTTATCAAGCGGACAACATCATTAGTCAAGCATATAAATAAAGGACATAAACACAAATTAACATGAGTAAGAAAAGCATTTCAATTCAAAATTTAATCTACAGGTGGGGTATAGCATAATTGTACATTACAAATACACAATTCTCTAATTTACAATACAACTAAACAATTCCGCAATCACATAACAAAAAAGAAAAGAAACTATAGAGAGCTGATTTCAATTATTAGAACAAACTCAAATGCATTTGTTTCCTTTTAACCGTTAGCATTTGTTCATTCAACCGAATTAATGATTTCAACAAAACTCAGCATGAAAATTCACAACATCCACTTCAACTAAGAAACAAAACTAAAATTGCAATACAGTAGGCAGTACCAACTGGGCAGAGAAAGAGGACCAATATTTGAGGTGGTATGTATGCAATAAGTATTAATAAAGAGCGACTACAAACATTGCACCATATTAGGTAACCAAACGGATGACAATGGCATCCTGTTTTATCCGTCACTAATAAGTTAAACTTGTCATTCTGGGAAGTAGAACATAGCAACTTAGAGGCATAGAAACTTAATTGCATTTGACGGATTTGAGCTCGTTAGCATTTTTTTATTAAACCGAATGAATGATTTCACCAAAACTCAAAACCAGAATTCACAACATCCACTTCAACTACGAAACAAAGTCCTAATTGCAATATGGGAAGCAGAACATAGCAACCTAAAGGCATAGAAACACAAGTGCATGTGAAGGATATTTTACCCTTACCATTTGTTCATTCAACCGAACATACAATTTGATCACAACTGCAAACGAAAATTCACAACATTCACTTCAACTAAGAAACAAATTCATCAGACAGGACATCATTCACACAAAAAATATTTGCCAAAAACGCAGAAAAATTTCACACAAAATCAGAGCCCGAAAAACAAAACAAGGCAGACATGCATACACAAAATTAGAGTCCAAATCAGACATGCATATGAACAGTGTAGGACTTCCCCGAAATCAGACATGCATACACAGAAAACCGACAAGGCAGAATGAGAACGGAGGAGAGAAGCGAGAATGAGAAAGGGGGGATGAAAACGATCCCACAATGTTCTTAACCCTAAACGTAATTTAGGGAAAGATCAAAGACAACTTCAACAGCAGCATCTCTAAAAGGGAAATCCCCCAAATCAAGTTCAACAGAAGAGGCGAGGAGAGAAAGTTCCCTAAACGTAATTTAGGGAAAGATCAAAGACAACTTCAACAACAGCATCTCTGAAGGGGAAATCCCCCGAATCAAGTTCAACAAAAGAGGCGAGGAGAGAAAGTGCCACTTCCCTTGTTGTTTGAATGGAGAGAACTATCGAATGGAGGAGTAGAGGCGAGAGATTTCAGCCCAAAACCCACAACGAAGAAGCCTCCTCAGAAGGAGAGCAAGAAGAACGACGCACTACGAAGGGAATTAAAGAGAAGAGAGATCGAAGGGGATGTGAGGAAACCCAGATTCTTGAAGAGCAGCTTTGCCCTCGTTGTTGCACCTCACGGCGGAGAGAAGCGGGAATGAGAAAGGGAGAATGAAAACAAGATTTTTTTTTTCTCAACCCTAAACGTAATTTAGGGAAAGATAAAAACACATTGAAAAATTACAATACGTAATTAAATTATTGTTATAAAATTAAAATTTAATATAATATTAAAAATATTTTAAAAATATTTTTAATAATATAGTAATTGTCTTAATAATATTATATATTGTGTTATATAATTACATATAAATAATTTTAATTATATCATTATAAGACATTTATAGAATTTTTATAAATTAGAGTTATATTTAATTTAATAAACATAATTAGATTAATTGTCTCATTAATCCCAAAAACATTTTCATTTTCATTTTAGGCTTCAAATGGTAACCAAACGGGATCTCAAGTCCATTTTCATTTTTCACATTTTCAAAAGCAGTGAAATGTTTTTGAGAAGAGAACCAACGGCCCATTAATTTCACTTGGCTTTATTTGCCCATATTAATATCAGGAAAAAGAGGAGAAACAAAAAATGAAAAATGCCAAATAAGTTTATGTTATGTTTAAGCAAAACAGTTTAAACTCATAAATTTAAACTATTTACAGTACTATAAAATAAAAATATGTTATATTGAAATTTGAACTTACTTTTAGAGTTCAAACTCATCAATCAAAACACTCATATCTTATGCCAATTTAATTGTCTTGCAAGAAAATTATATCCTTTATTCAAGATGAAACTTAATTTTAATATTTCGAACAAAGGGGAAAAAGGACAATCTGAAAAACAAAAATGTCTAGGCTGATTACTGTGAAAAATCCAAAAAAAAAAAAATTGAAACAAAAAGACAACACCAGATTACAAAAATATGCTTGCCTGGTTAGATCATTTATTGGAGCTCAATCCTGGAGAAAAGACGCCCATGCAAAGGCTGTAAATTGCAAAAGAACGCAAAGAAAAACAAAAACAAAAACAAAAAACGAGACGGCAAAAAGGGAAAAAGCAAAACAGAACACAGGAAAGATTTTAATAATCAAAAAGGAAATAAGTGTAAAAGAAGGACAATCTGGACAATCTCGGTAAGCCATGCAAATGGACCACTCAAGGCCTTTTTCTGAAGTGATTGACAGATAAACGCCCATGCTACTGCTGATACATGTTTGTCTTTCTAAAATTATTAATTAAAAAAAATAATAGATTTTTGAAATTTTTTTAAACACAAATTTTAAAAATATTTATAATTAATACTATATTTATAATGTAAATAATATTTATTATATAAATAAAAATCTTAAATTTATTTACTATGCCCAAGACATGTTAGTCTAGTGGGCATTCGAGAAGAGAAGAGTGGGGTGGGTATTGGGTTGTGAGAAGGAGATTCAATTATCCATTGTATCGAAAAATAAATAAATCTATTTACTATAAATAAAAATTATTTACACTATAAATAATAAGTAAATAAATTATTTATACTATAAATTTGTTATTTATTATAATTATTTTCAAAACTTGATATTTTCTACCACTAGATTTAAAAAATTGATATTTATTACAATTTTCGTTAAAAAAAATAAAATGAGAAAATTAAGGAATCTTTTGTGCCCTCTTTTTAAGATTCGATCATACATGCAAACATATAAATAAATAAAATAAAAGAAAACAACACTAAAAATGTTCAAAAGTAATATTTAATAAAACATGTTTGATATCTTTCATTTATGTAGTTTTTTCCTTAAAGAAAAAGGCGTTTAGGCATCGTGCTTTTGTTTTTTATTTTTAAATTGATGTCAAATTTTTTGACTGAGGAAATAAAAATATGTTATTTTTCATAATTGTTTAAACCGACATTTTAGGTCATGGTAAATGGTCAGGTTGAGATTAACATCGAGACTAACACAAAATTAAGGAATCTTTTGTGCCCTCTTTTTAAAATTCGATCATAAATGTACACATATAGATAAATAAAATAAAAGAAAACAACAATAAAAATGTTCAAAAATAATATTTAATGAAACATGTTTGATATCATTAATTTAAATAGTTCTTTTCCTTAAAGAAAAACACATTTGGGCATCGTGCTTTTGTTTTTTTTTTTTTTAAATTGATGTCAAATTTTTAATTAAGGAAATAAAAATGTGTTATTTTTCATAATTGTTTAAACTAACATTTTAGGTCAAGGTTAATTGTCAGGTTGAGATTGACATCAAGATCAACACTTGAGGTTGATGACGGGCCAAGGTTGGGTAGGGATAGGATCGACGAATTTGGACTCGTGCGTAGAGTTAGGCCAGGACCAACATTTAAGGTTTGGTTGAGACCCATGTAGGGCTAGGTTAGAATTAGCATCGAGGTTGACCTAATAGGTTAGGAAGTGGTGCCATGGGCTGAAAGGCCAGGATCAACATTTGGATTGAGCTGACATGAGGAGACCAAACTACTGACCGATGTAGGATCCAAGTGGTTAAGCGAAAGTGGCTTGAGAAAATTTTTAGACACTTGTTTGTAAAAATTCCTAAAAATTGGGTTAAATATGCAATTTAAAAAAAAAAAAACTCGATATTTATGTAATTTAAAATTTTGCTTTAATTAACTTTTTATTTCTTAAATTTTAAATAGTTATAGCTCGGTCCCATAAATCAGTTATGTCTTTTCCCTCATGAGCTACTCTAAAGCAAATCCTGTGACCTTGGTAGTTTGTCCTCTCCTATCAACCCGACTTTGGTGCCAACGATGACCCTTTGTTCTGAGTTCCGACCCTGACACCGTGCAAAAGTTGACTATATTATTATTATTAAAGCATATGTAATAAAAGTAACAAAATGTGTCTTCTGTTTTTAAAGACAAAAACAAAAGGTGGCTACCAAACATATATTTTTTTGTTTAAAAAAGGGAAAACAAACGCAGGAGAAACTATATTTGATAAAAAAATTGAAAACAAAAGTATTACTAAACAAGGCATAAAACACCTCTTTAGTGAAATAATAAATATATAATGAGAAAATTGGGAAATCTTCTCCTTTTAACTCGCCTCTTCAGTCTTAGTATTATTGTCCACTTGAAATTTGGTCCTTAAGTTGACATTTAATAAGAGAAAAATGAAAGCAAAAATTTCATAGTGTTCAACAAATGGTTATTACCGAGCTGGACAAATGGTTCTAATAAGGGCCTCATTTCTTTAATTTTCAAATGATAAATGGTGATTTGGGCAAGTGGCTTGAAATGAGTGATTTTCAAGAGATAAATAAACAAAAACAAGTAACCTCCCTTAAGCCGGACAAACTTTGTTGAGGCTTGGCCTCAGCCTTCCGGGGTGGTCAGACCATGATCCGGGGCTTCCAAGCTGGACGGATCCGAGCTGGGGCACACTTTACGTATTGCCGGGGAGGCTGCCCGGCTCAACCCCGAGTTGTCCCTAGCCGAGTTACATCCCAGCTGAGTTCCCAGGCAGGTCGGGAGCCCCCACGCGGATTTGCCTCCCGCGGGAGCTCGTCCCCCAGGGGTTTGAACCTGTGACCTCTTGTATAAGAGGCCTTAAGGTAACCCTCAGGTACCCATCCGGCTGATCAGCAAGAGGTCACAGGTTCAAACCCCTGGGGGACGAGCTCCCGCGGGAGGCAAATCCGCGTGGGGGCTCCCGACCTGCCTGGGAACTCAGCTGGGAAATAATAGGACTCAAAAAATAATTTGACATCACCAATTTATCACAATTTTATTGCAGTTTGATCATTCACAAACATTCCACAAAAAATATGTTATAACTTTTACTATTGAACGCTAATATAATGCGGATTATAAGTTTTGAATCCTCTTTTTCCTCAAGGTCCACAACCAATTTGCTATATATACATACATATAAAAGAAAAAGTTTCACCCGATCCAATCCACACTTAGGCTTAAACTGAAACTTATAACATGTGAGAGTTTTATACTATAACTCGTTTTTTTTTTTTTTTTATCATTATAGCATGTAAGAGCTTTATCCTGTAGCAGTTAATGTTAGACCGGATTGAACCAAAATTTCCACAGGATCGTTCATATCAAACTATTGAGAAGAATCATATCAAATTGCGGAAGCGTACCTTGATTCATGATTTAGGATTGATGTGGGTTATTGCCTTCCAATTCAATACGTATTCCTTGAATTCTTTTCTGAATATGGGATTTCAGAGAAGTAGGAACATCTGAAAACTTTCTGAATGAATGATACGTATGAATTGGGGACCATAACCAAAATATATAACTTTTGTTATTTTAGTGTATTTTCAGTTTCACCCATCATAAAATCTGAAAATTACAAATTGGTATCTACACATATAATATTAACAAATATAACCCATACATTATTTTTAATACCCAATAAAACATTTTAACTTTATCTTAATTATATCACTTTAATTTAGGCTTTACTTTAAGATAGCATTGAATAACATATTTAATTACATATGTGTGCCCACATGAAAAAATTATTTTCTAATAGTTAAAAGTTATAGTTAAAATTGATTTTGTCAATCATTCTCTAACCGGCTATCATAGACCGGAAAACTTAGCTTATTATTTGCAAGTTTTGAACACACATATGGTTGTAAATGAGATCGTGCAGGGAACGGATAATACCATTCAAAACTAATATGATGTCCCACTTTTCTTTTTGCAGGATGAAATAGCATTATTCAAAATACATTTAGGTACAACTCAAAATCAATGAGAAAGGAACTTGTCCTTCCTGGGTTTTCCATCAAGAGATTTGAAGGTCAGAATCAAACCCCAAATGGTATAACTTGACAGTATAGTTGGAAAAAATGAGTCTTTGAGAAAGGTAGGTGTCTAAAAGTTGAATACTGCAAAAACTTGTGGCCAGTAAAGAACAAAAATTCCTCCATTTTTTATCTTCCAAAGGTGGTTGTAGACTTGTGACGGCTCCTTGTTGACAAAGAAGTTTTTTTTTTGGTCAATCAAGATTGTTTATTATTATTCGTTTGAAAAACTAGGTTCAGCCACTTAAGCCTTCTATTGTCCAATTCAAGGATTCGGTTGGTCCCATTTCCTAATGGATTTTTTTTTTTTTTTTAAAAAAGATTCTAACTGCCTGGAATTCCGGATTTGGAAAATATTTTATAGAAATGTACATGTTGAAACAACTAGCATCCTATATGTAGCAGCCGAAAGTTAACAAGGCAAGCATGTGTGTTGAAAAGCACTTCTCTTTTTATTATGTTTAGTATGGATTTTTTTTAACTTGGAGGGAAGATTTAAAGTGTACGTCTCGTAATGGAGTCGGGTATAAAATTATAGCTAAATTATGCATGCAACTACATAACTTTGTTTTCTAATATATTTCATATTTGAATGAAATAAAATCGGAGTGTTTTGAAATATTTGAAATGTTTAACTCAATCTATTCCCTCTCCCCCCTTTTCCTTCCTTCCACCTCTCCCTCTAATGAGTTTTAGGTTTTGTTTCTTTTTCTTTTTTTTTTTTTGGAGGGGGAGGGGGAGAACGAGCTCTAAGTTTGAAAACTATAACATATAATGAATTAAATTGTTTCAACATCGTCAACAATAAATTGGCATAAGAAGGTTAGTCTCTATCCTAATATATAACTTTACAAGAAAATATATATTATTTTTTGAAAAAAAAATATTTATTACCAATCCTACTTTTAATTTGTTATTTATGTAAATTTTGTTGATATATGATTTGTTTTGTGAAAACATTAAATTTAGATTTAACATATGATGAATTTTAACATACTTTTTTTATATAACTATTGCAACTATCATCGGCAATAAAATATCATAGTAGGAATTAGGGCAGGTATGAAAAAGTCCTTAAAAGGATCTCTTGACTTTGTCTCCGTCTTTCCTTAACAAGGATGGGGTGAAGATGCTGGATGAAAATAGTTTTGAAGAGCGGAAACGGTGACCAAAAAGCATCTCCTGCCCCGCGCCGCCCCACCCCCAGCCATCGCAATATACTACAGGATCATAGTAGAAACAATTCCCCTAAACCATAATACAATTAATTTAATAAACATCAAGTGGCATCAAATGACATGGATCTTATGTTATAATCTGTAATGCAATGATGTCCAGGTCCAAATGGTCTTCATGTGTCATTATGTACATACATTAAAAAAATGAACTATTTATGGCTTGAAAACTCGTATTGCACGTGATTACTTATTGGCGCAACATCTACGGATTAAACTGGTAGTGGAGGTGATTAGCAAGGGGAAAAAAACTATTAGTGGATGCCATTTCATTTGTCACGACTCCACCACCAATGAGTCCACTTCCGAAATTTTGGCCTAGAGACCACCCACCACTATATATCCCACAAATAAATAGGGAAGAAAAAAAGGTTCACTTGCACCTTTGCTCCGTAACTTTTAGTGTATTGGCAATGTATCCTCTAAATATATTATTTGACAATTAATTCTTTGAATTTAAAAATGCATGGGAAAACCCCTAATTAATTAGGTTCGCTGTTGTTAATTAATCATATAATTTGTCATTTTGATCTATCTTAGTATCTTTAACCTAAATATATTGAAATTTGAATCTTTAATTAACTTTGTTTTGAAAATAAAATCAATAAATAATAGTGATACAACCGACTCTCTCTTTTCCTATGAGTTGCTCTGTTAGGGTTTTGTTCTTTTGTGCTTGTGCTGTCCCCTCGTTTTTCCCCTGGGATTATAGATCGGCGATGACCTTTGGTTGTTTGCTAGTGTTATGGTCAGGGGGTGGGCAAAGCTGTGTTTTAGTCTAAGATGGTGCAATCTTAGGCAGGGGAAGGACTAAGGAGTGGGTGGTTAGTCATAGGATGAGCTTTGGAGGCATCGAGGGAGGCGTTCGTGGAGGCTATGGGGACGGTGGAGCCGACTGTTTGACCGTCTGTCTTAGGCTTGCTGGCAGCCTGGGTTTTGGTTCTCCGTCATCATAGATTTGGGGGGTGCGACGAGGGGGCTATCACATATGGAACGGGATCTAACAGGACGACAGTGTCTAACAAGGCGAGAAGTGGGAGGATTCCAATGTTATGTTGCCCGCGGTCTTTACTTCTGGTAGGGAGGATTGTCACTTCAGATCTGGATGTGAGTGTAGGAGTGGTGTCAATCTCGGTGCAAGGATTGAGGATGCGTGGTGGTCAACAGGGCAAGGGAAGGGAGAAGTGGGGGAGTTTAGCTTCAAAGGGTGGCATGTCCGTGTTGCTTAGTGATAGTGGTCATGTCATAGTCAGGCCTCTCCTAAATGCCGAGGTTGTTATTATTATTATTATTTAGGTTGTAACAAAGGGGTGATGGAAATGGTTTCCCCACCTTTGGTTTTAGCTTGTTTGTCTCATTCGTTTGTTTTCTGCGGAAGGTGTGTAGAAGTCTGGCTAGACACTAGTTGAGGCCGTGTTGTTTGTACCCTATTGAGGGAGGATTTGATTTTCGTCGACTAGTTTAATTTATCGATTATTGTGGTATCTTGTAATGAATCTTGTCGAGCTCCAATTTATGTATCGAGCAAGCCTTTTGCATTTTGGGTCTCGATACTTGAATTTTGTTACCGTATTATATTCGTCTTTACTGGTGCATCCAATCAATGGTCGGGGTCAATTCTCTTTAAGATAGGTTATATGTGACTGAGTTTGTAATCTCCTTTTATTAATGAAGTTTGCTTTTTTAAAAAAATCGATGTTAATTTGGTATATTCACCACAATTTTTTTAACCTAAAAGCTTAATTCTTAAAAAAAAAAAAAGTTTAAGAAGCACATTGATAATGAACGAGAAATTTGGTCACAACAGTGCAAAAAAAAAAAAAAAAAAAGAGAGAGAGAGAGAGAGAAAGAAACCCAAAACAATCCTCTATTTTCCTCTTCCTTACCCTATTCTTTTTAAGTTGGGCAATATTTTCTTAACAATGACTGATTAAATTCCATCATTAATAATCATAAATAATGCAATTATTCTATTTAAAACGTCCATTGGTGTGATTTTCACTAAAATATTTAAGTGGATGATTGTACCAACCAAGGGTTGAGAGACAGAACAACTACACATGACTTGGAATTTGCCTAATAATACATTTCATATGACTATGAAAAGTCCCTTTCTCCCTCTTGGAAATACATTATTGTTTTCTTTTCGTCAACAGATATTTCATTGATGTTGTTTTATTATTCAAACTAAAAACATAACCCAATTGAAGACACCATTGAAAAAAGAGGATCACATGACCATTAACACTAGTCCAATAGGCATTGTACAAATATATACACATATATATCTACCATAAATTGCGATGAAGACATTGATTATTTATTTATTTTTTGCGTGGATAATTGAATGAACATATTAAATATTATTAAATGTTGTAAATTAATGCAAGAGGTGATTGCCGCAGATCAAGATCCAAATGAGTTTAATTAAATTAAACCGCCGCTCTTTGTTTATTGTAGTTAAAAATAATAAATAAGGAGAGGAGAATATGAGTTAATTATTAGGAAGTGGCAGAGAGTTTAGAGAACAATAAATAAAAACATAATTTATCCATGATGAATAAAATAAATAAATAGAAATGAGACACAACAAAAAATGTGATTAATAAGTTGGTAGCTAAAGTCTAGAACCGCGGGGTATATATGTTTCTTTTTTCTTGCCTTGGACCGCAAAACATGTTCTTCACGATTTTCCTAACCTATCCCATCTCTCTATCTCTCTCTTTCACATGTCCATCCTTGGTAGGAATCAATCAATGTTTCAATGGAAAGGAAGGGAGGCATTTTGATAACTGGGCTCGGCAAAAATTTTTTTTGACAAATAGACCTGTTTTTTTTTTATAGTTTTTGGCATCAAAAAAAATGTTTTTTAGATATTAAAACGGTTTCAGTTTTTTTTTTTCAACATGTTGAGGTTCCTTATTCTGTTACAGTCATTTTTCTTTTTTGTTGAAAAAAACTGAGACAGTTTACCTGCATAGAAAAACGTATTTTTTTTATTCCAAAAAAAAAGAAGCCTTTTGTCCAATTTGAATTTTTTTTTTTGCCCTTTCATCAAAATCTCCCAAAGGGAGGCCAAAGAACAAGGGTCTTTCCCCATGGAGGCCTAACTACGTATATTTTCTATGTAGATCTAACGACTGAAAGTCAAATAATTGTCGATAAATTACTTTTCAAGTTTTCAGTATATAGGACATGTTTTTTTTTTCTATTGATAGGTAATGTTTTTTTAACCGTTAGATTAACTTTTTAATAGTTTGATTTATGATTGAAAATAGTTTTGTATTACATATTATAAATCTTTAACATAGACTTTTGTATATTACGTCATTAAAAAGTTAATCGAATGATTAATACGATAATATGTACCAATAAAATAAAAACGTGTCTTATGATAAGATCTGGCAAATTATATATGTCCCTCTAGTAAGAGAATTCCTATGAATTTTTCATTAGGGAGCCTAGAAATCTATGTGCTTTTCAAAAGCTATAAGATATAATTTTCCATTTAAAGGGGGACGTTTTAAGGACTGATTACAAAATTAAAGAGATGAGTTAAGAATTATTATTATTATTTTTTATTTTTCTTTCTATTATCCAATCGAATCTTCAATAAAGCCCCTTTTGTTAAATGCTCTCACCGGTTGTTCGCTAGGGATATGCATGGTCCGGTTGGGTCATAAACTGTCAATTTTTCTAGACTAGACCAAATTGGTGGTTTATAGAAAATGTAAACCAGACTAGACTATTTGTGTAAAGACATTGGATTATCACGGTATAATTTGACTCGAATTAAATCACTGTTTGAATCATTTAATTGATTTTTTAAAAAACTTTTTAGTGACTTGTTTTTATAAATATTTTTGAAGTCTTTTTTAAGCCATTTAAACTTTGAAACTTGAAAACATGAAAAATAATATGCATATGTTTATATGTACATCACATATATATATATATATACACACACATATATCGTACAGATAAAAAAATAAATATTACAAGTTTAAACAGTCTAATTTTGTTTGGATCGTTTTCACAAATTGGACTAGACCATTTTTTTAAAATGATCCTGTCAGATCTTAAATCATTTAAAAACGATTATAACCTGGAACTGAGACTATCGAATTTGTCTGGTTCTACTGTTTTTCGGTTTATTTGTACAACCCGTGAAAATAAAAAAATAAATATGTATAAATCTAAACAGTCTAGTTCGGCTTGGACTGTTTGTAAAGTTTCACAAACTGGATTTGACCATATGTTAAACGATTAGGTCCTGGCTCAAACCGTTTAAACATAGCTCAAACCGCTTAAAAATGGTTATGATATGGAACCAGGACCGCCGGATTAGTCTAGCTCCATAGTTTTTCGGTTTATTTGCCCAACCCGATTGTCCGCCTCAAAACTATTTATCGCTGCTGCCATTGCTCCTCCCCTCAAAGGAATACAAAAAACGTCATTTGTTGCAACTGTTCTCTCTTTTATTTTCTTTAATAGAGTATAGAACCTGCTATATATTATAATTAATTTCATATCCGATCATTTGTTACAATTAATATTAGAAAGCTATTATGTATTATAGTTTCTAAAAGTAATAAGTGATAAAGAAAAACACGTTGGTTGGGATATTTCTGAAGTAGTATTTTCTGTGTTTGAGACCCTAAAAACGAATCTGATTAAAAGATGCTTTTATTTTTTATTCTCAACAAAATAATTAAACACATATAGTCATATACTATTTACTTTATTGTTTTTAGATGAAAAACTAAACATAATTCGATAAATTTTAATCTCTAAAACATCATCAAATATTATTTTAAAATTCAGTTCCAATTATTGATTTTATAATTTTAGTTGTAAAACTATGAGTTTGTTTGAAAATATAGTGTGTATATTTTTACTTTAGACTGTAGCATGTGAGAATTTTATACTATAGTAATTGAAACTAATAAGTTTTAATGATATTACCAAATGAAACTAAGTTGGAAAACACCAAAAATAAAATCACAAACTAAATGAGCCTAAAAAAACTAATAATTCTATATATTTATTCTCAAGAGACATCATTTTTTTAGAATAAAGTAATAAAATCATTTAATTATTGAATAAAAAATTATAGAGATATAACTAAATACTTGACCATAGGGACATATTATCATAAACTATTGCAAGTTATTTTCCAATTTACAGGACGTGTTGAGGGAAATCTTCTTGATGAGAAAATCATCTGAAGTTCATACCCTCTTAAAACCGAGCAACCGAACAGGTTGGCTGAAATGACCAATCCGACCAGGACGGTATCTGTCCGACCAGGGACCTGTCCGACCAGGACCTGTCCGACCAGGGACCTGTCCGACCAGGGACCCGTCCGACCAGGATCTGCCCGACCAGGGACCTGTCCGACCAGGGACCTGTCCGACCAGGGACCCATCCGACCAGGATCTGCCCGACCAGGGACCTGTCCCGACCAGAGACCTGTCTGACCGGGACCTGTCCAACCAGGGACCTGTCCGACCAGGACCTGTCCGACCAGAGACCTGTCTGACCGGGACCTATCCAACCAGGGACTTGTCCGACCAGGATCTGTCCGACTTACCCAAAGACCACCACGTGGCACCATCTCAACCCTCCGTTGGGCAATCCTCCTTCTCCGGAGACCGTGACACCTGTCGCTGGACACCTGGGTTACGGGCCAAACCGGTCCATACCCGGATCCAAGCTAAACTCTATAAATAGGAGCATCAACTCCACCACAAAGGGACGGGCATTCTTCCCTCGCCTACTCTGCCTTTCCTTAGCTCTTCTCGGTCAGAACATTGACTTGAGCGTCGGAGCGCCCTTGGCAGACACCAAATCGGTGTCCCTATACTCCGAGGCCTTCTCTCCTCTTGCAGATCTGACCAGACTAGGCCGAGCTGGGCAGAACAGGGAACCCGACCACCTTGCGTCCCCGCACGCGGTGTTGTGCCGAAATCAGGCATCAACATTTTGGTGCTAGAAGGAGGGCCACACGCCTTTCCAGCAGCCTCAGCTCTTCCCCCCAGACATTCCCTGGACGACTGACCGAGACCCAAGGTCCAGGACGAAGAGTCCCACCAGGTCCGAGAAGGTTACGCCGACCACAGAGGCCAGGTCCGAGCTACGGCCGACCAGGTCCAGGACGAAGAGTCCATCTAGGCTACGACCGAGACCCAAGGTCCAGGACGAAGAGTCCGACCAAGTCCGAGAAGGTTACGCCGACCACAGAGGCCAGGTCCGAGCTACGGCCGACCAGGTCCAGGACGAAGAGTCCATCCAGGCTACGACCGAGACCCAAGGTCCAGGACGAAGAGTCCGACCAGGTCCGAGAAGTTTACGCCAACCACAGAGGCTAGGTCCGAGCTACGGCCGACCAGGTCCAAGACGAAGAGCCCAACCAGGCTACGACCGAGACCCAAGGTCCAGGACGAAGAGTCCGACCAGGTCCGAGAAGGTTACGCCGACCACAGAGGCCAGGTCCGAGCTACGACCGACCAGGTCCAGGATGAAGAGTCCATCCAGGCTACGACCGAGACCCAAGGTCCAGGACGAAGAGTCCGACCAGGTCCGAGAAGTTTACGCCAACCACAGAGGCCAGGTCCGAGCTACGGCCGACCAGGTCCAGGATGAAGAGTCAAACCAGGCTACAACCGAGACCCAAGGTCCAGGACGAAGAGTCCGACCAGGTCCGAGAAGGTTACGCCGACCACAGAGGCTAGGTCCGAGCTACGGCCGACCAGGTCCAGGACGAAGAGTCCAACCAGGCTACGACCGAGACCCAAGGTCCAGGACGAAGAGTCCGACCAGGTCCGAGAAGGTTACGCCGACCACAGAGGCCAGGTTCGAGCTATGGCCGACCAGGTCCAGGACGAAGAGTCCAACCAGGCTATGACCGAGACCCAAGGTCCAGGACGAAGAGTCCGACCAGGTCTGAGAAGTTTACGCTAACCACAGAGGCTAGGTCAGAGCTACGACCGACCAGGTCCAGGACGAAGAGTCCAACCAGGCTACGACCGAGACCCAAGGTCCAAGACGAAGAGTCCGACCAGGTCCGAGAAGGTTACGCCGACCACAGAGGCCAGGTCTGAGCTACGGCCGACTAGGTCCAAGACGAAGAGTCCGACCAGGTCCGAGAAGGTTACGCCGACCAGAGAGGCCAGGTCCAGGCTAAGGCCGACTAGGTCTAGGACGAAGAGTCCCGACAGGATATGCTCACAAAAAATATTTCCCAACTACATCAAGACTTCGATGTTGATGACCTCCACCACCAAAGTCTTGGGGGGCTACTGTTGAGGGAAATCTTCTTGATGAGAAAATCATCTGAAATTCATACCCTCTTAAAACCGAGCACCCGAATAGGTTGGCTGAAATGACCAATCCGACCAGGACGGTATCTGTCTGACCAGGGACCTGTCCGACCAGGACAGGATCCGTCCGACCAGGGACCTGTCCGACCAGGGACCCGTCCGACCAGGGACCCCGTCCGACCAGGATCTGCCCGACCAGAGACCTGTCTGACCGGGACCTGTCCAACCAGGGACCTGTCCGACCAGGATCTGCCCGACCAGAGACCTGTCTGACCGGGACCTGTCCAACCAGGGACCTGTCCGACCAGGATCTGTCCGACCAGGGACTCGTCCGACCAGGGACCCGTCCGACCAGGGACCTGTCCGACCAGGGACCTGTCCCGACCAGGGACCTGTCCCGACCAGAGACCTGTCTGACCGGGACCTGTCCAACCAGGGACCTGTCCGACCAGGACCTGTCCGACCAGAGACCTGTCTGACCGGGACCTGTCCAACCAGGGACCTGTCCGACCAGGATCTGTCCGACTTACCCAAAGACCACCACGTGGCACCATCTCAACCCTCCGTTGGGCAATCCTCCTTCTCCGGAGACCGTGACACCTGTCGCTGGACACCTGGGTTACGGGCCAAACCGGTCCATACCCGGATCCAAGCTAAACTCTATAAATAGGAGCATCAACTCCACCACAAAGGGACGGGCATTCTTCCCTCGCCTACTCTGCCTTTCCTTAGCTCTTCTCGGTCAGAACACTGACTTGAGCGTCAGAGCGCCCTTGGCAGACACCAAACCGGTGTCCCCATACTCCGAGGCCTTCTCTCCTCTTGCAGATCTGACCAGACTAGGCCGAGCCGGGCAGAACAGGGAACCCGACCACCTTGCGTCCCCGCACGCGGTGTTGTGCCGAAATCAGGCATCAACAGGACGGTTTCCTTTTTTTTTTTTTTCATTGTCTATACGGACACTACAAAAAGAAAAAAAATATTAAAAATATAATTAAATATATAAAAGTTTTTTTTTATAAGATACATATTTTAATCGTCAAAATTTTAATGTGATATGATTTTCAATTATCAATTTAAATTTAAACCATATTACTGAAACAAATTTTGGTAAAATGACTTAAACTGATAAGTTTAAACTATATATAATGTAAAGTTCTCAACAGTTATAATGCAATGGAAAAAGAAAAAGAACTAAAGAAAAATGTTCAACCATAGCGTTACACTTTTGTAGAGTTTAATAAATTTCATGACCTATGAAAGATTTTATTTATTTATTTTGAATGCATTTGATAACGCAGTTAGAATAAAAATTAGAATGGATTTATATTTTATGTAGCATGTAGGAGCTTTATATTGTAGCATACTTTTGCTTTACACTATAATATATGAAATCTTTATACTATAATTTTTAGAATTATATAGTTAAAATGAAATAAAAAAATGCAAAAAAAAAAATTTAGGTCTGTTTGCATTGTATTTGGAAGCTATTTTTAGTTTATGTAATCGCCTGCAACAGTTTAGGATGTCTAATGAACCTTGTTTTTAAAAAAGTTACTTCTAAAAATTACTGTCTAGTAGGAAAAGTTGAGAAGCTGATTAGGGGTTACTAATAATAATAATAATAATAATAATACATAGTTATCAATCTACTATACATAGTTATCAATTTACTCTTTTTCCATAACAAATTAAAAGAAATTAAACAGCACGTTAAAAATGAATTAGAGTGATTTTTTAAAGTTAATTGAAAGAAAATTTGTTTCATGTTTGATAGTGGCTTGAGATAAAAAATATTTACTTTTAGCTTTTTATATTATTTATTTTTTATATGGACATATAAGTTATCTAATTTAATAAAAATAATTTATTTTTAAAAGTAATTAAATAATAAAAATACAAATACAAATAAGTATTTTAATGTACAATTATTACATATATTAACCTTAAAATTAAAATTAATTGAAAACTAAATCTATTAATATGCTTAATAAAATAGGCAATTATACTTTTGGTTTAAAACGCCTATTTGGCTTCACAACACAATATAACAAAAGCAACAGCATCAGCAGCATTGCACAACACGACATAATTCAACAATGTCAAACTCACCCTTTACATGTGTGGGTTCAGTTCTCTGTCCGTCGCTCGTATAAGGCAAGAGTGGTCCTTTTTTGTTTTTGCCTAAAAATATACACCAGTGGAGGAGAGTCCAGGTAGCTGTCATGCGCACCAGCTCACTTTCCTCAGTCTTCCCTTCTCTCTCTTTCTTTCTCTTAACCTTTTTCTCTCTCTTCTGAGTTTTTTTTTTCCCTTTCTCTGTCTTTCCATAAGATAGAAAAAAATTTGAAAACCTTTTAATTAGACGAGTATTTCCTTTTTCTAATGTGGGAAAACACGCTTTGTTTAGATTTCATTAGATAAGAGAAAAAACAAGAAACAGTTAACAGCCCATTAACAACAAAAACAACAACAAATAGAGAACAAGAAAAAAAAAAAAAAAACTGGGTTCTGGGTCCTACACGTATAATCCTGTTTCTTGCACAAAATTTCAACCCGGATCCCAGAAAACGTGGCTTACGAATTTACCATTACCCCACTCCTGTTTTTTCATGCTTTTTCTTTCTTTTTTTTTTTTTTTAAAGATTTTCTATTGCCCTTTTCTTTTTAATTAATATTTTTGAGTTTTGTTATGGTTCCTCTCTCTCTTTCTCTCTTTCTCTCTCTAGAACAGTCACAAAAGAGAGCCTTGGAAGGAACCTAGTATGAAAGCATCATTTTAGTAGTGTTGCGCGTCTTTTCTTTGTTCATCCATGTGCTTTGCCTACCACTAAACGTAGTTGGTATTCTTTAGCCTTTTGTTGACCTTTCGGACTTCTGGTCTTTTTTTTTTAATTTTTATTCAGAGAAAAAAAGAAAAGAAAAGAAAAACTCAAAATTTAAGGAGTAAAAAGAAAAAAAAGAAAGCATTCTTTTGTTGGGTTTATTGGGAACCAGCTGCTCCTCTTCAGACTTCAGCTTTGCTTCATTGGTGTTCGTGTTCTTCTTTCTTCTTCTTCTTCTTCTGGGTATTTGATCCTTTTTTTTTCTTTGACTAGGGATTCTTCTCCTTGGATCCACTTCTTCAGGTAATAGAAAAATAAAAAGGGTGTGCTTTAATTTTCTTCTTCTTCTTCTTCTTCTCCTGCTTTTTATGCTTGTTATTGTTTCTTTTTAGTGTTTGTTTATTATAATTATTATTATAGGTTTTTATAAGAGCACTTTCTGCTTTAAGTTGCACTTTTTTTTCACTATATATTTACTTGGGTTCATGTTTTCTGGTGTTGATTATTTTAATGGGGGTGTTATGTAGAAAAAGATTCAATCTTTTTTGTTGTACTGGTCTTCTTTCTTAGTTTTTTGAAAGATTTTTTTGGTCCTCTTTTTTATCGAGGAGCTGGGAAGAAGTGAATTTTACTTTGATTTTCACCTGCTAGACTTATGTCTGAGTTGAGTTTAGTGTTTAGATGGGTTCTACTATTTTCATTTTGAGCAAGTTCTGAAGAGTTTATTATGAAAATAGACAACGTATTTTTTATTTTAGGTGCTGTAAATTTTGGTTTTGGTTTTGGTTTTTGCTTTTTTAAATTTTGTTTTGGTCCTTTATTGCTCATATTTACACATTTCCAATGATGGGATTTTTTTTTTTATATCTTTCCTGTTTACATTTGCAATAAAATCTTTGATTTGCTCGCCAATCATCTCACAATCATTGCTTCTTATTCCTCTTGTTTCCTAATCTATAGTTGGCGTAGAATCATTTTTTCATCAAGAGGTACCAATTAAAAGTGCTTAGGTCAGAGCAAAAAAAAAAAAAAAAAGTACCCAGTTTTTAATTGCAACATAAATAAGTAGTTTATTATCTTTCTGTTTCTTTTTAGCGTTTGAAAGTCCCAATCTTTATTGGTTTACATGGCTTAAAGATTCTGGTGATAAGAGTCTTGTTGAGGTTCTGATATCAGATTTTGAGTCCTTGACATTCTGAATATTTTGTACTAAATGCTTTTTTATTTTGTTTTGTTTTATTTTTGCCTTTTCAGGTTTTATACGATTTAACTTTTCCAGAGAAGATCTCTATATTGTAAAACACATTGTTTTTTTGGAGGCAGAAGATTGAGAACTAGAACTCGTCTGTTTTAGTGTATGTTAGTTAGTTAGAGGCAAAAGGATGGCTAACAAATTTGCAAATGTTGAGAAAAATAGCCAAGTGAATAATGAGGATTCATTAGATGGTTTGAAGGAGGCCAAAGAATTGTCAGGTGAGGGTGATTTTACAATTACCGGATCGAAATCGAAAAGGTTAATCAGATGGGCAAATCCTCAGCAAGGCTTAATTTTGAGTGTTAAGCATTCGCATATTGGTAAAAGTGGCAGCAAGGATCCTTTCTTCAAAAATGCTCAAGGTTTAGATAATAAGATTCCCAAACGTATGGTTAGTGTAGACGAAAAGTATCTCCGTCGTTGCTTGGAATTGATTCATTTTAGAGCTTCAAGAACGGCTCGATGCAACTTGTCTGTGAACGTGAGCTCCGAGAAGATGGGAATTTTGTCTGAATGCTTAAGTCCTTCTAAGGCAAGGAGAAGAGATTCGTTTGATTCGCCTAGCTTTGTGTTTGAGTGTCCTGTGGTGGCTGGGACTGGGAGTGTAGTCATAAGCCCCAAAGGGGCAGGACAGTGGATTTTGGGTTCGATCATGGGCAGCAAGAGCATGAAAAATATCTTGAACAGCCCTTTGCTTCAACAATATGGAGCACTAGATAGCAATGCGAGCTTGACAAGGATAAATTCCAATAATGTCAACGATTCAATTTGCTTTGATTTCATGGAATCTCCTAGTGCTTCAAGTCTTGCTTCGACACTGAAGCTAGACATGGGTACGCCTATGAGGGAAAAGCACAAATTTGGATTTGATATTGGGCATAGAAGGCTTGTTTCAGTGTCGAGCACAAACTCCCTTTTTTCGGATCAAACTTGTTCTACTGCTTCTACCAGTATTAATCAGGGGATGCTACAATGTACTTGGAAGGGCGGAAATCCTCATTTTGTTTTCTCCACGGATGACCAGAAGGATGTCTATATAGCGAATTTGTGGAAAGTCGAGTCGAAGGAGGAAAAGGCTTTGGACTATGTATACTTGTTTCATTCGGGAAAGAGTGGCCATAAGGACCATGAGATTTGTGATGGTCAGTCTCACCTTGTTGGTAAGATGAAGGTGTCCAATTCTTTCACGCTCTGCCCGAGCAATTCGAAGATCTTGGAGACAGAGTTTGTGTTGTTTGGTGGTAGTGAAAGTCATATGACGGATATGCCAACTTCGAGCCATCATCTGAGGAAGAGTAGAGGTTTTTCGAGGAAGGTGGCGGAAGTATTTAGGACCAGCCACTCTGTCAAGCATAAAACCATCTCGAAGTTTAGTGGACATCGCGCGATACTGGAGGAAAATTGCTCTTCAGAGACATGCCTAGATACAGGTGACAATCTTGATGCTGCTGGAGGGCCCACTTTGTTAGACGATCATCCTCCTTCGAATCTTGAAGTGGCTGCGATTGTCGTGAAAGACCATTTCCCCGTCGTTCAAAAGGAGGAAGCTGGTGGTTGGGGCTTGAAGTTTCTCAAGAAAGTTGGGGTGAAAAAATCCACTAAATCCTCAGAGGCCTCTCTACCTGTCGAATGTCATCGAAGTAATGGCGATTGTTCTACGAGTATGGACATTCTAATCCCGGCAGGTCTACATGGGGGGCCGAGAACTAGAAATGGTGGTCCTTCCAGTCTCATAGAGAGATGGAGATCTGGTGGGCATTGCGACTGTGGTGGTTGGGACATGGGTTGTCCTCTCACAATACTTAAACCCAGATCAAGCAATGATGAAGATTTTCCCCATATGCAAGAAGGGTGCAGGTCATTCGATTTAATTACACAGGTGAGTCACAATCATTCTTCTTAGAAAATGTGTTTTTGTCTTAAAAATTCCATTAAGGTTCATCAAGTTCTAAAATTCTGCTCACTAGCATGTCTTTACAAATTTGTGCATTTATGCAATATATTTTCCAAGGTTTTTTAGTCGTAGCAAAGAGATTCCAGGAAGAGCCACAATACACATCATGAAAATTTTAATAATGAATATCATGAACGCATGCATGTCAGAATTATGTGGAATTGGTAAAACTAAAATTACTGTGTTGTCCCAACTTTTTTTTTCCCCTAACAATTAACGAGTTATATTTTAGCTTCATGATGTGTTGTAAAACTGTCTTTTCATTTGCCATTACTCTTTGCTTGAAAAATATGGCATAAGTACAGATGCTAGATGACATGTTTTCTCTGATTTTTCAGGGTTCACAGCATAATGGTGCCCCAACATTGCGGATTGTAAATGTGCATGATGATTTGTATTTTGTTCATTTTCAACGAACTCTTTCCATTCTGCAGTCTTTCTCGATTGCAGTAGCGATAATCCATACACGGAGTCCCATTCTCCGGCCCAAAGATGTAAATGAATTGAAATAGCAAGATCAAGGTTTTGAAGTTCTCCTAGTAATTGTATTTCTCGTTACTGTTTTACACCTGTAAGTTACGGTATGGGCTTTTATACTTAAGATTGATATGATTTTGGCAATGTTTTGCGGTTGTCTGTTATTCTTCTAATATCAGACAACTTTCTTCTTTGGTTTGTACTGATTGCGCTTCTTGTCATTTTGATTCTTAGATGAAAAATGTTACCTGTAGTCTACTCCTTTTATTGAATGTGCATTTGACATTGTTTACACTGATACCAGATAATTTCATTGCAATTAAAACACTTTTGAATCACTATTATTGTTATTATCATTATTATTTTTTTGAATTCACTTGATTCTACCGGCACCTGTATGCAAATGGCGAATTAATGATCCATGGTTCCCCAGTTCTGACTCTTTAAGTGAGCAACTACACATGGAGAAAGAGAATAGGTGCTTATCATACCTCAACCGTTTTTTTTTTCTTTTTCTTTTTCCAGGAGAACCATTTCTTTGCATTCTTGTTCTTTTGTCATTGATGTAATGCGTATTTCGGAAGGTATAAAATTATACTTGAAATTATCAATTTCTCTCCTGCAGATTTTCTCCAACAATATGCTGCTACATAAGTAAAGCCAAGTGATTTGAAGGGATGTTATGCATTTAGCTGGGTTTTAAGGTGGCCGCTTGAGGCTAGCTCAAGTGGTTGGGTGTGTGACTAAGGTTCAAACCTTGATGGGAACTCATCTATCTAAAAAGCTGGGTCTTAAGGCATATAGAAGACATCCCTGAGGCGGTCTCTGGCCCTAGGTGATCTCTGATACTTTTGTCTTAGCCTTTCTACAATTACCTGCCTAAGAAGTTAACGTGCTTGCTTTATGCGCCATGAAACTTTATGTACTCATCTTCTCACTCGAAGGGAACAAAAATAAGTTGCCCTCAGTTTTTGCTCGTTCATTTTTCTTTCCTTTTTTTGTCTGACTGTTATTATGTGTTCTCTGTCAGAAATTTTTTAGCTAGAAGGCTTAGCTTTGATCGTATTGGAATAATTAGATTGCTTTATGTTGCAGGCATGAGTCTCAAACTCGGACAATGGTCTTTCTTTAAGCTCAAGAACACGGAAGAGTTATTTTACATGAACGTCGGCTTGATCAACCTCGGTCATTATACCCACGGGGTATTGGTTGGCATGGTCATGCTTGTGGTTTGCTTCCAGAAAATCTGGGGTTCGAACCTCTTCATGAGCACCTACATGACAAAAGTCATGGTTTCCTGCCTGCTAAAGTTTGTAGGGTTCAATAGAAGAAAATTTTCAAAAAAAAACTCGGTCATCATTGTAGAAGAACAAAGGTGTTTGCATTTGACGCAGCTAAATGAAAGTTGTTGCGTCTCTTAATCTTGTACAATCCTGAAAATCAAAGTGAAGCTGCCATGTGGTCTGCGGCCGATGCTGTATGGCAGTCACCTTCTCAGCTGCTTTCCCTGTGATGTTGCCATCCATGGAAGCACAAGTTATTCGACTCGCTCACATTTGGATCATGAATGCTTTGCCTCTATATTATGCAAAGACATTGCTCTTGCGAATTCGAATTGAAGGGTGAGTTGACCGTGCATTTGATGGAATTACAATAATCTTAGAATTACAATAATCTTAGATGCTGATCAAAATTTTGCGAAATTTAAGCAGAAAAAGGTCGTACGGAAAACTTGGCTGCTAGCATCAAATTGTCTGAGGTAGTTTGAACCCTGGTTTTGGATGTCACCATGTGTATATGTTGCCTTGGTTGTCGTTTTGACAGTGTGACCGGAGACACCATAAGTGAAAAGTTTGTCATGGAAATGGCCAACTTTGATGCCAGCCAAACTTATCTAAATGCAATGAAATACTGAAATTGTTGTGTGTTATTAGTGTTTCTAACATTTTAGCTTTCAATTGGAGTGATTTGGTTATGTAAGGACTAAAATTACATAACTAAAAGGTTGTGTGCTTATAAATGCCAAACAAAACACATTGTTTGTTGCCTAGACCATTTATATGCAATTTCTTTCTTTCTTCTTGGTGGTTCTCAATTGGTATGTAAACCAAGTGTTGAACGAGAAAGTGGACAGAAAGGGTGATGATCAAGGGATGGAGATGGAATAAAAACTGTGGCTGGCAAATGAGCAATGAAAACAAAGAGGTGATTGGCAAAATGGCTTGCATCAGAATGCTTTTTACGTATCTAGGTCAACTTTAATAATTCTTTGCAAAATGACTCTTTCAATAGATGCTTATCAAATTGCCTTTAGTAAATACTCGCTCAATAACAGGACACCTCCAAGCTTGCCTGAGCTCCGACTGCATGCGCTGACGGTGTTGGCTAAACCCTGTGTCAAGTCTCGATCCCGAATTCAACTAGAGGTTGAGACTTGCTCAATCGGTTGTTGAGATTCTTAACCTCGATCGATCTTTAAGTGCTCATGTTCTTATCACGACGAGCTTGATGCTCTTGGGTTTTTATCATCTGAATCCCTAAACTGATGAAAATGAGTTGTGATTATTATAATAAAACATGCCAATGAAAATACTTTGTTTGTTGTTTCCTTTGAACATCTACATACCATTTCCTCCTACAGCTGATTCTTGGTGATTTTCAATTGGTAAGTATACGAAGTGTTAAACCAAAAAAATGGACAAAGAAGGGGGTCTTCGAGACTTACATTTTTCACTGGTGGATCAAAGGGAGATATATCAAATAAAATAGTTGGTTAACAAGGCAATGAGAAATAAATTAGTATTCCTCATTTGTGTACCTTGCATTTTCACATTTTATATATATATATATATAAACATACTTGTATTTTCAATTGTATCATATTTATCTCTTAAAAAAATGGTATCATAATTATAGTTTTTTATTTTAAGTTTGTGTCTAATTCTCACCTTTTTGTCTAAAATAGATTTTGACTACAAAAGACAAAAAATGTCTTTCGAATTTTATTGTTTTTTTAATTTTTTCTTTAAAGGTGTTTGGTTTTTTTGGTTTTCAAAATTATTAGTTGACCGAGAGCTAAGAATTTATCATAAATTTAAAATTTGAATTTTAAAGGTATAAAATGTGATACAATAAAAAATATAAGGTATAAAAATTAAAAAAAAATTATATGTTCAATTCTTTTGTTTCCAACCTCAACAGCATCAATACGAGAATTCTCCCTTAAAAGGCCCTAGAAAAGAAATGAAAATTCATTTTTGACAAAAAAGAGAAAAAATGTCTAAATTTTAAAAAAATTCAAACACAAAAAACTTTCAAACACACAAAACAAATGAATGTTTGGTTTTCTTAATGCGATATTGTTATTTTGATACCCTGTGTTTTGGAGAAACTCATATTAGTACCTTGCTGCTTAGAAAATATCAAATTGGTGCCCTATAGTTTACCTTAAGTTTGTTTTTATGACGTGAATTTTCCCTTTTACCTTATATTAATTTTGTATAACTATAATAGAAAATCAAAAGAAAAGATTAAACAAAACTCGTCATATATTTGGACTTATTCATTGTTTTGGCATAGTTTGTATTTATTTTCTTTTATAGTTTTCGTAAAATAATTTGAGATTCATTAACAAAAAAGTAAGTTGAAAATTTAACGTCACAAAACACATAGTCAGTGTACAAAATGAATTTTCAAAAACTACAGTGTACCATTTTGATATTTCCAAACGACATGATACCAATGTGATATTTTCTTAAAATATAAGATACTAAAATGATAAAAACCCTTCTCAATTTCCAAAACTCAATTTGAGGAGCATCACTTATGCTTTTTAATTTTACCACTTTTACGAGAAAGTTTAAAAATATCACTCTTAAACAATATCAAGACATAATTAATCATAAATATTTGAGTTAAGGAAGCAAAACATGCATTGTTTGGGGGTATTTTAGCATTTTTAGAGAGAAAATGAAATGGGTAGTCAAATAAAGAAAAAAAAAAGTAGCAGAGGAGAATAGTGGTGGTACAAAAAGTGTTACACCACCTAAATTAATTTTTTTAGTAGTACACTACTGTATGACCTCTGAAAAGGCCCAAACTTTTCAAAGCCCAGTACTAAGGTAAAACCCTAGATCTACAAATGCTCCCTATAAATATACAAGCAAAACCCTAATTCTGCTTCGGAAGCAGTCATCTTCAGCCATGTCGAAGCGAGGTCAGCTAACCTCCTCTTCTCTTTTTCCTCTCTGTTGATGTCTTTTTTGTTTTCCATTACATTTTCTTCGACTTTTTTCTTAGCTGCCAAACATATTCTATTCGCATAAATCGTCTTTGTTGTTCTTCATTTTCGTCTGCTTTATTTAGCTGCCAAACAGATTTAATCGCATTAATCAGCTTGCTTGTTAGTTCATTAACATGGTTTAGGTCTAGATCTCTGTGATGATTTCGTTAGACCTTTAAATATATTTCTTAGTCCTGATTTTGTATTATTTTCTTGCAATATTCGAAATGCTAGGTAATTTACTAATTCATTGTTTAATCGTTTTTAAGACCTGATGAAAACGGGGAAGAAATGAATTACTTGAATCTTCACTGTATAGTTTTTTTGTGTAATTGGGAATATGTGTATTTTAGCATTCATTTTGTTAATACTAAGTGAGGAAGAAGCTTAAAAAAGTGCAAAAGTTTGTGTGTTTGCAATTTCTCTGTTGAAGAAAGAAAGTGGTTGTGTCTGAAACTGAAAAAGATGCATTACATGATTTGTTAATTTTCTGGTGTTAATAGGACGAGGAGGTTCTGCGGGTAACAAATTCCGTATGTCACTGGGTTTGCCAGTGGCAGCTACGGTAAATTGCGCAGACAACACTGGAGCTAAGAACCTCTACATTATCTCTGTTAAGGGGATCAAAGGTCGTCTCAACCGATTGCCATCTGCCTGTGTTGGCGATATGGTTATGGCAACAGTCAAGAAAGGAAAGCCTGATTTGAGGAAGAAGGTTTTACCGGCTGTCATTGTTAGGCAGCGGAAGCCGTGGCGCCGAAAGGATGGTGTCTACATGTACTTTGAAGGTTATTGCTTTAGCCTCTTATATATATTTATTTATTCGATGATTGGTTTACAGGAAGTAGTTCGAATTTCTCTGTATTTAGAAGTTTAAATCTGCCATATGCTGCTTGGATTCTATTTGGTGTCTTTTGTTTCCTCTGCTGAAGTCTGACATATTTTCATGCAGTCCAGCAAGTAGAATTTCAAATTGAATTTGATGTAGGAGAATTCTGTTAGTGTTTGGCTTTTCTTTAGGTTGCTGATTTCATTTTGTGTATCACTATCATGTCTATTGTCTATGTTCTTCTAGTTCAAAGCACTATTTTGTCATTTACAATTTTTTTTAAGTATTTTATGATCTTAATTTGTATGGAAACCCGTGTAAACTTTGTATTACAAAAGGGGAAAAATTGATTGCTGGTTAACCGGTATTCTGATGTGTTTATCTCACTATTTTGTGGGTTATCTACGTACTATGATTTCATGCTTCCTGAGACCAGCTAGATTAAGAATTCGAATATTTATCGAGTGGGGTATCTCTTGATATAGTATCTTGCTTTTCGCAATTCGGTACATTTTTCTCAACTCTGTTCTGATTCCTCTTTGACCGTGTTGGTTTTCTTTTGTTCAGATTCTGTATTAGTTTTCTTAACTATTGGCAACTTAGGGTGTTTGAATGGCTGGTGATGTAGTGTGGAGGCTCTTCTCTTAGGCTCCACACCTCCCATAAATTACCAACCTTACCCCAATACCGGATGGTAACCTCTAAACATGATTATTATTCCTGTCAAGGTTGGGATATTAGTGCAATGTGTATTTTATCTCCTTTCACTAGAATTGAATGTAAATAGGTTTAACTCTTACCAGACATAAGTCAGGTATCATCCTTAACATTTAATGGTTGATACAGTTACGAGTCTGGAATATTGATAGTGTCCATCGTTACAGGTGTGTACTTGCTTTTTCATGCTCACATCTGCTCCATTGGGGCCCCACATGTTTGTTCAAGTCGTTTCATTCTTTTTTTTCATTCACATTGTTTGTCATTAAACAGAATTCATTCTTTGAAGAATTTTTTTTTTGTTGCTTTCTGGTTGAAAGCACAAAGTCAAAAGTCCTTGATTGAGATTATGATTTAATGTGCAGATTAAAGATGTTATGGTTGACAATTAACGATTGAGATCATGCTTTTATTTGCAGATAATGCTGGTGTTATTGTGAACCCAAAAGGAGAAATGAAGGGTACTTAACACTAAAACCTTATTTTTAGTTTGTTTTCCTTCAGTTAAAATTTTTTTTTGACCGTTGTTATTTGGGATTTCCGTCTCTGTTTGCATAGTTTATTTTGCCGAATCTATATATCTTCTTATTGATTTCAATGATTATTTAGGCTCTGCAATTACGGGTCCAATTGGAAAGGAGTGTGCAGACTTGTGGCCGAGGATTGCTAGTGCTGCTAATGCTATTGTTTGAGAGTCTTGACCTTTTTTATTTTTCGGATAGAAACAGTTGGTACTATCCTTTGTGCACTTGAACCCAATTTTTGTTTTCTCGAGTATGGGATTTAATATACAGAATGAAAGCTTTGTGGATCCATTCTATGATGTTTTGGTCTTTCTATTGTTAGTGTTGACAATTTCCAAGTTAAGATTTGACCTTGATAGTTTTTTGCAGCATTTGTTTGCCCTTGGTAAAATGAGCGAAGATCTTAGTTGTGTGGTTTTTAGCATATTGAATGTCCCTGGACTTGATCTCGCTTCTTCCTAGTGCGACTAAGCCAGTTATTATGGCTTTATAACTATTGAATATCTTTTTATGCATAAGATACTACAAAGTGAAGATTTTAACCGTGCTTTGTTTGATAAACTAGTAAATATCGGCTGCCCTACTAAAGAGCCCTTTCTGCCTTAAGCAAGGTCTTCGGTTTGAGCCATATGAATGGAAAGACAGATATTGGAAGAGCTTCCTTGTAACGTGCGGGTCTGATCCGGTATGAACTCTGGAGTAGTCGGGACCAAGTGGCGCCAGCTGCTCTTTTTTTTTTTTTCTTTCCTGAAAATCGGTTGCAACAAAAATGAACAATCTAATTAGACAAAAAAAAATAAATAGAAAACATACTGTGTTCCAGCAAAAAAGGACTTGCTTTACTCTAGGGGAGAAAAAGTCGTATTTAAGCTTGTGTGAACTTGTGACAGAGATAGAACTTGGTCTCGGTTGATTATTTTCATGACTGCTGGATTACACGCTTCTTTCTCGTTCAAATCCGCTCCAAAATGAGAGAGAGAAGAACTCCTCTTCATTGTCCTTTGATAACATTTACCGTGAATTTGTACATAACCATATTTGATGCTGGTTTGGAACCTAATTCGAACTAAAAAAAGGTAGTTTTAACTGATTTTGTTAGTGTTATATTTGCGTAATTTGAATTGTTATAGTATTTTAGGTTTGAATTATTTGGTTCGAAGTATGTTGATCTTTAAAAAAAAGGGTCCTCAACCTTTTGAGGAATTGAGGTCGTTGCCTTTGATTTTAAGAGACACATATAAGCTAACAGATTATGATGCAGAAATCCACATAATCTTGCCATGTTAATTTCTAATTAGTTAAATAATTAGTAGTAATTAGTATGTTAAATTTTTAAGACCTGGCCAAAGCATCAAACATGTTAAGATGCAGCCAAAAAAAAAAAAAAAAACAGAAGCGGTAAGGGGGATTGGAAGTATTAAGTCAATCAATGCCCATCTGATATGCTTCAATCAATCTCATATTAAAAACAAAATGATTGCTCTTATTGGGAGAAGGTGTGAATAATACATAAATACATATAATGGTGTCTTTGTGGAGCTCATGAAGCATCGTCTCAACATTTGACAATGAAGAAGTTAATATAAACTCACTCATGGTCTCCTACACTCCCAATTCTACTCCCCTAACATCATGCCACGTGTAACCATTGAAATCGAAAATGGCACCAAACCTCCATGCTTCCACGAGTAATAATAGCATTTGTGTCCTAAAATATTGCAAATTGCCACGCTTAACCAACCTGTGATCACCACAAACATGCTAAACGCGCCATGACAAATTGTTCCAAACCCCATGTGACCAACCCCATTTCATTTCTCTTGAACCAAATTTTAACACATATAAAACCCCTCCTCCAATGCCCTTCTCTTTGCATCTTCAAAAACAACATTTTGTAACAAAAAAAAAAAGAATGGGGAGACCCCAAATTCTCTTGTTATTATGTTCCTTGAGTCTTTGCACTGGCCTAGCTTTTGCAGACTGGAACATTCTGAACCAGAGAACAAAGCTTAATGGCCTCAAAATCTCCTTGAAGAACTACTGCGAGAGCTGGCGGATGAACGTCGAGCTTCACAACATTCGAGAGTTCGAGGTCGTTCCTGAAGAGTGTGTTACTTACATTGGGAAATACATGAGTTCGACTCAGTACAAGGTTGACTCGGAGAGGACTACTGAGGAATGCACTGTTTATCTCAGCAAAAGTGGCTTGAAGAAAGATGGCAAAGATGCATGGATTTTTGACATTGATGACACACTCCTTTCCACTGTGCCATTCTACAAGAAAAAGGGTTTTGGGTAATTCCCCTTTTTTCTACTTCTATGACACCATAGGTTTATTTTCTGTTATATTTGTTACTAGAGATACTAAGGTCTTGTATCTGTGCTACTTATTTTTGACAGTTGATGTTTATGGTTTTTTGGGCTTTTAAAACATTAGAAATGTTCTTTATATTAGACATATTAATCTTTTTTTAACGCTTCTATTTATTTGTTCATATATATATATATATATATACACATATGTACATGTGTATGTATATATTACATATGTGTGTGTGTGGATGACAGATCTAGCTTAAGACCAATATTTGAAGGGTCTAAAAGTGGGTGTGATCTCCCTACTATGATAGCCCTTCTCTGTTTTTCAAATATATAATAATATCAAGGTCTTATTGGCAGGACCTTTATATGCTTCAAAAGCCTAGTTTTGAAAAAAAATTAAAAAAAAAATTAAACTGAAATTATCAAGCTGAATTTTGCAGACCACATTGTGTAGTTGGTAATTGAACTTTGTAGTTTGTATAGATCATGCCATTTAATGAAAAACCTTGCATTGAAAACAGGGGAGAGAAGTTGAATTTAACAACTTTTGAGGAATGGTTGACTCAAGGCAAAGCAACTGCCTTGGACCATTCATTAAAACTCTTCAATGAGATCAAATCCAAAGGTTTGCAGATTTTTCTGATTTCTTCAAGGAGAGAACATCTCAGATCAGCCACAATTGACAATCTTGTCAACGTTGAATACTATGGATGGACACGTCTTATCTTAAGGTTCGGGTTTTTTTTTTTTTTTTTTATAATCTATTATAGCGTAGACCAAAAGATTTGAGTTAAGGTTAGTTTGGAGAAAATACATTTCAACCCTAATTTTATGATTTGAACTATGCCTAGACGAACGGCCTTTTCACGTTCCATTTCATTTTTTGGTATGATGGGCAAATTTTATTTTTGGTCACAGGGGTCCAAAAGATGAACCGAAGACAGTGCAAGAGTATAAAGCTGAAGCAAGAAAACAATTGATCAGCCAAGGATATAGAATTTGGGGAATTCTTGGAGACCAATATAGCAGCATTGTTGGGCTTCCAAGCGTAAAGAGCACATTCAAACTTCCAAATCCTTTGTATTATGTCTCTTGAGAAAACTCTATTGTTGTTAAAAATTTGTGTGTAACATTTTGTCCAAACATTCTATTGCCTCACAAAAGGCCTTATTATTGATTTTGAATAAAAAATATAACTTTTGAAAAAGGAAGCTGATTATCAAAGATGCATATTTACCATATAAACTTTTAGTTCCTATGAACTAAATACATGGTCAAAGACAGTCAAAACTTACAAAAGCAGCTAAAAACCAACCACTTTCAACATAAGCCCAAAAAAAAAAAAAAAGGTTCCTGACTCTAACAAAGACCTTCCCTGCAATTATTCAATCTACAAACTTGACACACAACACCATCTCTGGGGAAAAAGCATGACATTTTAGCCCATTTTAGACTCACTACCAAGATTCATTTTAGCACAATACTCGAACAAACTTCCATCGAAAGCACGTCGGACGGCTTCTTTAGACAGAAAGCCCTCTTCATCTCTGGCAAGAACATACAACAATCCCCACTCCATCTTGCTTGCAATCCTGCAATTTTTTTTTTTTTTCACAAATATTACAATACCATGATATACAATTCACAAGTTCAAATTGAAAATATGAAGAGGGTGAAGTGTGTGTGTGTGTATACATTTATAAATATAAATACCAGCCAAAAGGGTCAAATGCAAGTCGGTTTCCCTCTGTCATGTCCCACAGCTCTCCAAATGTTAACTTGTCAGGCACAGTCCTAGCATATTTGCTGAATGTGTTCTCAAAATTTACAGGTACATACCTGTGTAAATAGTGAAATATACATAAATTTATAAATTACATTCAATGGTGTTCAGGCCCCAACCTAGAACAAGTTTCAATATCTGCTCGGACTATAAGTGAAGCAAAAAGAGCACCAGAAATCTAGTGCGACTTGAAGTCGAACCGACAGAGGACCCGTCAACGCTCTCTCGACAATCCTCAGAGATGCATATTGTGTGCAAACGTAAAGAATTAGAAGTACCTCTTATGGAGATGGTGGAGCCACATACTCATGAGTTGGGGAAAGCGCTCCCATTGAAATTCCAAAATTTGATTTTGTCCTCTATTTTTTTTTAATAATTTTAGTCATGCCCCATTTTATAAGAAAATTTGAAAAATTATACCTGAATAACTAAAATATATAACTATTTTCACATTTATTTTTAGGTATTTTCATCATCTCAATTAGCACATTATTGAATTTCACATTAAACATGTTACATATGTACCTTCCCTCTGTGTCATATGTTCCGGAATCACTACCATGCTTGGCTTTGTGGATGTTGTGAATGTATATTGGAAGGAAAGGAGAAGGGAACCACCCCTAAAAACATAATGAAGACAAAACATTAATAAAAGCAAAATAGCTTTTTACCAAGCTCAAAAGATTTTTCAATTTTCCACAAAGTCAGAAACTTACAGGCAGAGTGGGATAACTCAGTGCACCATTGATGACAATGGCCATGATAAGGGAGGCAATCATATTGAACCCAATAGCACGCAGACCTTGATAAATTAAAGGCATCAAAATAAATTAAAGCAAAAAAGGAAAAACAAAAAGAGTACATATGCTAAAAAAATATGATTCAACTCAATGATAATATTGATTTACCAGCATAAGTTTCCCAAGGGTAAATGATCCCATCGTCATCTTGGTCAAAAAAGGCAACATGTTGCTGAAGAACACTCAGATTGTAGTGCATGTGTCCTGGTGTTCCAGTTGGGTGGTATATGTCTGGAGCAGTCAATGCTCTTGGGAGATCTGATTTTTATTTTCACATACACACACACACATAATATATATATATATATATGTTTTAAAGAGAATAGTTGTGAATCAGTGTATGTTGAGGTAAATTCTAGACACCCTTTACTTATCACTACCTAGAATGACCTTCTATTTAACATTTTTCTTGAAAGAAGTCTTGAATCTTGGGCTTAAGGCATTTCTTTCACTGAATAATGTGTAATTATGAAGTTTGTTTTTAACTTTTTAATATGCACAAGGCAAAAGTAAAAGAAGAAATTATGAAATCATGTTAGCTATAGCAAAACAGACTTGTTACTTAGATGTTACCCCATAAAACTTCAGTCACTAAAACTACTACTAAACTGTATATGTTTTGGAGAAAAGAGAAACAATACAAGACATGCAAGTCATGAGAAAGTGATTGAAAGTAGTTTAAAAAGAAAAAAAGAAAAAAACTTACAAGGCTTTGGAAGAGTGGTTTCCAAGTCATTCCTGACCTTTCTATCAGAAGTCACTGGTGCATAACGAGCTTCAGTTGCCAATGAATCATTTTCAATTATTGCAGCCATGAGACTTTAGTTTCTCCAAACTCCTCTTTCTTCTTCTTCTTCTTCTTTTGATTCCTTTCTCTAAATTTGTCTTGTACAACGTACCTTTTTCTTTTCGGTGGAATGGATTTTTAAGAAGTTGCTTGTAATTAAGACAAGTGCCAGCTAGTGAGAGAAGGAAGTAAGTCCGTGGCAAGAAAGGCGAGTCGTGGCAAACTTGAGGACTGCATGACAAAGTTTGCGTGTAACGGCGCCTCTCAACACTTGGCATTCAACACGCATTAACATATTCTGAGTTTATGGTCCTTTTAATACTAAGATAAGAATTTTATGTTTTTTTTTTCACTCATGGCTAACACGTTTTAGTGAAGAACAGAAACCTACGTAAGTTACTTTATTTAGTATCTATCGAAAAATCTTTTTTCTTAATGAAGTTAATATATAAGATGTTTGGAAAGTATGTTATGATTCAATTTTAGTTAAAAATATTATAATATGTGAGAGTTTTATATTAAGATAATGTCGAATAATTTGTGAGTAGAATAAGAGAACAAAGGTTAGGGAAATCTAAAAACAAAGTTGGGTCTAAGACATGGAAAATAGTTTTTTTGAAGGTTTTATTTGTCTCACTACTAACCGGGTGCTTGGTAACAATAAAAAAAATTGCTACGATATAAAACTCTCACATGTTATAATTTTAACCAACGGTTTTTACCACCCTTTCAAACACCCTAAAAGTTTTCAACCAATTTTGACGGCAACTTTCCTTTAAGACACAACAAACCTCTGAACAAAATATCTAATAATAATATTGTGTTCTAAAACAAGATATAAAACTTGTAAGTTTCTAAAGATTTAATAACATGCAAGTATGTCATTTTATAAACCAAAACAATCATATAAACTTATGTAACCTTTCACATAAAATATCTTTTTAATATATTTGTGGTTAATTGATATTTAGGTTTGTAAAAACATTGGATCAATACATCTGTTCACATGTTCTTTGAAATCAATACTTTCTGAGCGAGCGCAGCGGCGCTGAAGACACAACACCATGTCACGCAGGCGCAGAGCCTAGACACGCATTTTTCCAAAGCAACGATAAACTGAGACAATTTATTTGCAAAAAAAAAAAACGTATTTTTTGATTCTAAAAAAAAAGAACTCATTTACTCAATTCAAAATTTTTTTTTGTCCCTTTCTTCAAAATCTTCCCATCAATTTTTATTATTTGAAATCAACACTTTTTAGGTGACCATAATGGCGTCGAGGATACAACACCATGTCGAGTGGGCGCCGTGGCGCCACAGCATGAAGCGCAACAGCCTCGATTTCTGGCAGCGCTACACATTGATTCCAAAACATTAAAAAAATGCATATATATATATATATATTTTATTTTCTAGTGTAATCTTTAGAACTGTTTAATCTTATTTTTAAAATAAGTAAAAATATTTTTATCCCATAAATAAAATTTTTTTAAAAATAATTGTAAAAATATTTTTTAAATTTTTCTCTCAAAACGTCCAAAACATTTTGAAAAATTTTAACTAACAAAGACAAACGCTATTACAGTTTAATGGCTATTTCCGGTGCATTTCGGTCTAAAATAGTAACAAGACTATAATACCCCTGAAATATGCTAGGGTTTTTCCTCTCCCCCAGCCGCCGCCGTCCCTAGCAACATGCCCTCACCGCCCCTAAACCTAACGTCGTCACCGTGAAGATCTGCAGATCTTCTTCCCTAAAAAGAGACGGTAATTGACTCATTCAAAACGACAACAAAATTGAAAATTTTGGAACAAAACTCAGAAACACAACGAAGGAAAATCCAAAGCCCAGACACGACAAATGCAAAAACCCAGAAAACAAATGATTAAAACAAACAAAAGAGAGAAGAACAAAACATGTTTTCGATTTTAAGTTTTAAGATCACCGAATTAGTGCACCAAAACAACTCACAAGAAATGAAATAAAAATAAGGGCTTAATGGGTTTATGAAAATATTAAAATCGAATGTTAAAAACGACAACATAATCCAATAATCCAATTCCAGATTCGCCAATAACATTCCTTTTCGTGGACGTCATGCTCACTTTGACGGCCATCTTTGTAGTCGAATTGAAGACAAGAACGAGTTTTTGATATCAGTTTGATATCAGTTTTAGTCTTGCGATGTCTTCAAATTCAACTACAAAGAAAGACATGGAGTGAGACAGAGGGAGAGAGAGTCAAGAGGAGGGGACTCTCTGGCTGCTGCGTGAGACTGAGAATTTTAGGAGGATAATATGAATGAAGAAAAAGCAAACCCATATATATTAGGGTTTAGGGATAATAAAGTAATTTCGTAAATCTCTTCAGTAAATAATAATTTATAATTCATACTCGTTGATTAAAATACGGAAACTCAAAACTGCATGTCGTACTCGTGGTTGTCGTTTTGTTATAGTATACCATATTTTTATAAGTTTGGATTTTTTTTTAAATGAGTCTCTCTTTTTGGGAAGGTGTAGTTTGGATTTCTAATCTGCAGCTTATAGCACGTTTAAGAGAGCAATTGAAACTGAAAATATTAGCTTAAAAATTATAACATGTGAGAATTTTATACTGTAACAATTTTTTACGTTTTTATTGTAGTTGTTGAGAGGTTTACACTATTAATAATTTGAAGCTAGCTATTTCAAGTGAGATGTTAAATAGAAGCTTAATAGTTGCATGTCTCCATGACAAATTGCTGATAATATACTGTACATATAAACATGGGGTATTGGATAATTGTTTTCCCAAAGAATAATGCTCGTATGTGAGGGCTTTATATTGTAGCTCACTTTTTTTTTTACTATAAAATGTGAAAGCTTTATATTATAGCAACCAAAAGTTTTAGTTAAAATTGATTTTGCCAAATACCCCTTATGACTTTAAAACGTTCATAGTGCAAAGCTCTATATGTTGCAGTGTATAACAAAAATATGTTTTAGTATAAAACTCATACATTTAACTTACATTTTAGGTTCAAACTTATTTACCAACCACCTAGACACTTTGAAATTTGTTGTGATTCTCTTAAAAAAGAAATTTGCGTCCATGTTTCCAAATTTTACTTTCAAAACTAAAATTCAAATTTTTTTACTTTTGTCTAGATAAATTAGTTGAGTCCAATGTTCACATTACCGATCATTTTCTTGTTATCTCAAATTGTATATTTTCCATTTCTCTGAAAAAAAGAAAAAAGACATTCATCATCATTTCTCAACAAATAGAAAGATAATGTTCTGATAAAATAAAATAGAATGCATCATACGCAATATTTTATTATTTTGCCACACCCTCATGATAATACACGATATTAATCATAATAATATAACAAACACTTATTCATTAAATTTCTCATCACATGAAATAAGGAACAAGAGTGAGCAAATAGCGTTTGCCTTCTCCCATCTCCACTTCACAACCTGAGTGCCCATTTGCTAAATTTTCGAACAAACTTC
The DNA here is from genome assembly GCA_025403435.1 of Artocarpus heterophyllus. NCBI lineage: Eukaryota > Viridiplantae > Streptophyta > Magnoliopsida > Rosales > Moraceae > Artocarpus > Artocarpus heterophyllus. The sequence continues at coordinate 12,117,548 of CM046341.1, forward strand.
ACAACCTGAAACGGATTTTTTTTTTCTTTTTCCATTTTTGGTGAAAGGATTAAATGGTGACTTAAATAAGAGAAAACATGTAACATGCTGCCCTGACCTACAATCCAGAGAGTGAACACAAACAAGGAAGATTTTTCTATATCAAAAAGCCTAATGCCTAATGTAAAAGTATTTTAGTTGAAACTGAAAATGCCAAATACCTTATTACTTTTTTCAGTCAAATTTGAATTTTCATATGTGAAATTGATCTAATTGTCCTTGATATTTTATTTTATTATTTATTTTTAAAAACTTACTCTTATTTTTTCCTTTGTCGAGAAAAAAAAGAGAGGAATGAAATAAGCATGAATTTAAAAACTTTAAAGTACAATTATAATACGTGAAAAATATGAATAATTTTTTTTATAACATCAAAATGAGGGAAAAAAAGTTATTTTTTATAGCTAGTAGTTAATAGATTTGAATATGGCAGGAGATAGAATTAATGCCTGCCTGAGAGTGATTCGCTAAGTCGGGTTTTCCAACGTCCGTCGTCAATATAATCGTCAATAACCTAGTTGCCACTATCATGTATGTAAGGCATATTGAAAATCGTTTGGTAAGTCAAGAGACCATGAAAATCTACAGAACCGATAGCCCCGATTTATGCAAGGGCAAAAGAAAGAAAAGTAAGGACTCATTTTCCGCCTACGCATATAGGTTGTGAAACAGAAGTCCACTTTCATAATAAAGAAAGAGAGTGATTCGTCTACTTTGTTGATAAGGCAATGGAACGAACTTCAGGTACTTTGTAGGAGCTGCCGTTTGCTAAGGAAGATCTAGAAAAATGTTGTTGTCAAAAATTTGAATTGGGCTTTTTAAACTAAGATAAACAAGATGGGGCATTAGTTTGTGGAGCAAAATTACAATGTTGCATCTCATTTTTTTTGTTTTTTACATAATGCATCTTAAATTTTGTAATCATTGACAATTAAGGTCCAATAACCAACGTGAGTTAAAAGACATGGACGATTTTAGTCACAAAATTCGTATAACGACGGAGGTAAAGAGAGACAAGAGCCCCCCTGAGCTTTCTTTTCTCCACACATGTACCCAAGCTACATACTTAAAACAATTATTAAAATTTGCACAAAGCCTACTAAAAAGTTGAATATATACAATCTTATACATTATAAGATATTAGTCCTCTAACAAAAAAATCCTAGCTCTCTTACGCATGTGATTTTTTTTTTTTTTAATATAGAGCTTATTATTTTAAGAAAAAAATAAAGTTGAAGCTCAACATGCAAAAAAATAACATTGACTAAATATTTAAAGTAGTTATTAGATCTCAATTGTCATGATTTCACAGTTTAAGGTCTATTTTGTTAAAATTAAAAATTAAGGTGCCTTAAGAAAAAAGCAAATGTTTGAGGTGCACAATGCAATTTAGCCTAATTAGTGATAAACCTACCATATTCTCGAAACTTCGAGAGGATAGGGTTTTGTCTAACCGGCTTTCATAGACGCTTTGCTTTGCAGCTCACTTCTAATTTCTCTGCTTTCTCTTCTTCTTCTTCTTCCTTTCGTCGAATACTGCGCTACGCCTTTCTCAATTTCAAGCTAAAGATTTTCCCTTTAAATCGTTGGTAATTTCTTCCTCTGCAATTCACTCTTTCTTTCCCACTTTCATTTTGAATATCAGATTGTAGTTTCGTCATTCTTGTTTTCGTTTCAGTAATCTCATAAATAATCATTTCGCTCCTAAAAATATGAATGAATGAACAAAACATAACTCAAGGAGAAATGGAGAATTCCGTTTTCTCAGTTTCTAGCTAATGAAGCTTTAATGTCTGGTGAAATGATATACGGAGTTATCTGGTAGAAATTACCTGTTTTGGCTTTTTTCTTAGAAAACAAAAGAAGCAATGGAAAAAATTTGACCAGATTAGCTTTGTTTACATGTTTGTCTATGTTGGGTTAGCAGTTCAAGGAAAAGATATTTTCTTTTCAAGTTTTCTGTCATTTCTGGATTGTGGGTTAGATGATGGTGAAGAGCAGAAGGAAATTATTCTGTTATACAATAGTTTAGATTCGTGAAATACAAAGTGGCTACTATACAGAAAAAAAAATGAGTGAAGAATTTATCTATGTACATGTTTTATTTTGGTGGTTTAGAAATTCAATATAACTGGCGTTTGGTTTTTTTTTTTTTTTTTTTGAGAGGGGGGAGGTCATTTTTTGATTGTGGTTTATTAGATTTGTAAGATAAGATATAAAAAGATAATATGTTTAATGTTGGCAGATAAATTAAAGAGGGAGTAGATGGCATCTACATTTGCTGCCATGTCGTCCGCTGGCTCGTTGGCTGCTCCAAGCGGTCGCGTCGCGGACATGAAGTTCCAGAAGCTATCATCGTCTTCCTCGATTTCCTCATGCTCTTTCGTCAGAAGGCAAAATGTTGTTAGAAGAACGCTTTCTCCAAGGATTTCTGCCATGGCCAAGGAGCTGCATTTCAACAAGGATGGCTCTGCTATCAAGAAACTACAAGTGGGTTTTCTTTTATTTGCTTATTTACCTGGCCTTGCTGTTTTGGGTTTCGCTTATACTTGCGTTTTGTTGAATTCTTTTTCAGACGGGTGTCAACAAGCTTGCGGATCTTGTTGGCGTGACCCTAGGCCCTAAAGGCAGGAATGTTGTCCTCGAGAGCAAGTATGGCTCCCCTAAAATTGTTAATGATGGTGTGACTGTGGCGAAAGAGGTAAATATCCCATTTTTCTATGTCTAGGTTGTTATTCAGTCTAATTTGTTTTTTGTCATTTCTCTATGTGTGTTTCTTCTGGTATCAGAATTTGTATTGGAACTATTATGGGTTGATTTTACCTACTTGGACTATCATGTGTGGATTTTACCTACCTGGACCAAGCTTACAGTTCAAGTGAAACTTTTGGTTTTGGTGACAATTTTATCATATGTTATATGACTTGTGTCATGCTGAATTTCTCTCTTTTAACCAGTTTGAGTTTCCTGAATTTCTCTCTTTTAACCAGTTTCAAGTATTTTTATGTACAATATTGCTAATTGAATTTCGCCTGTTTGTCTCCAGGTTGAATTGGAGGACCCAGTGGAGAACATTGGAGCTAAATTAGTGAGACAAGCTGCTTCTAAGACCAATGACTTGGCTGGCGACGGCACAACCACATCTGTTGTTCTTGCACAGGGTCTTATTGCTGAAGGAGTCAAGGTTGTTATTTTGTTTCTTTATTTGTTTCAAGGTTGGTACCTCCATAAAAGTTAAGCAAGAGGTCCTAACCATTATTGAGTGGTTTCATTCATTCAGGTTGTAGCTGCTGGAGCGAACCCTGTTCTCATCACACGAGGTATTGAGAAGACCACCAGAGCTTTGGTGTCCGAACTCAAGTCTATCTCAAAAGAGGTAGGTGAACTTTCTTTCAATGGTGTTTGAGATACTAGTCGTGATTGGTGTTTGTAGCTATATTGTTGTTAGTTGAAAAGATTGTTCAATTAATCAAGAGCTAAATATTTGCAGGTTGAAGACAGTGAACTTGCAGATGTGGCTGCCGTTAGTGCAGGAAACAATTATGAAGTGGGAAACATGATAGCTGAAGCCCTGAGCAAGGTTGGTCGGAAGGGTGTTGTGACCCTTGAGGAAGGGAAAAGTGCTGACAACAGTCTCTATGTCGTTGAAGGAATGCAATTTGACCGTGGTTACATTTCACCTTATTTTGTTACTGACAGTGAGAAAATGGCAGTGGAATATGAGAACTGCAAGGTAACATATTGGACTTTAGTCTTCAGGTACGTATTGTTGCCAAACACAAACTGATTAGGTCGTGTGTCTATGCAGTTGCTTCTTGTTGACAAGAAAATAACAAACGCGAGGGACCTTATCAATGTTTTGGAAGATGCCATCAGAGGTGGATACCCAGTCTTGATAATTGCAGAAGACATTGAACAAGAAGCACTAGCAACTCTTGTTGTGAACAAGCTTAGAGGGGCACTGAAGATTGCTGCCTTGAAAGCTCCTGGTTTTGGCGAGCGTAAGAGCCAATACCTTGACGATATTGCCATTCTCACCGGAGGTTTGTTTCACGTCTACTTTATGAAATTCGTTCTGTATCCACAGTTTTACCGTTTGGTACAACTTACAGTTTCTTCCTATTTTCTACTCACATTGTGAAATTTCATTGGTCATGCAGGAACTGTGGTCAGAGATGAGGTGGGTCTCACCTTGGACAAAGTAGGCAAGGAGGTCCTCGGTCATGCTTCAAAGGTGGTTCTTACCAAGGATACCACCACTATTGTTGGTGATGGAAGCACCCAGGAAGCAGTTAACAAGAGAGTTGCACAGATTAGAAATCTTATTGAGGTAGAGTTTTTGTTTGCGTCATAATTCACTATCACATTCATATGCCTAGGAGATCAGTTGTTTGTGTGCTTGGCATCTGACTCATTTTCTCATTGATTGAAAAGTACGCTCCTTTAAGTTATCTGAAGACTAATTTGCTGATACTGTTTTACAGTCTGCAGAGCAAGACTATGAGAAGGAAAAACTTAATGAGAGAATTGCTAAATTGTCTGGCGGTGTAGCTGTGATTCAGGTAAACTTTAGGTACCTGTAAAGGGGTGTCATTTGTGATGTTATTTCATGAAGTCAATTCGAAAATGATCTCACTTACATGGAATTTTTTTTAACATTAAGGTTGGAGCACAAACTGAGACAGAACTCAAAGAGAAGAAATTGAGAGTTGAAGATGCTCTTAACGCAACGAAGGTAAAGTACATGTCTTAACGGTCGAATGTCTTGATACATGGTATCACTGATATGATTTTCCTTGTGTTTATGGAACATGAAAAAAAAAAAAAAAAACCTAAGCTAATGTTCCACACTTTCTGACTTTCAGGCTGCTGTTGAGGAAGGTATTGTAGTAGGTGGTGGGTGCACCCTATTGAGATTAGCATCAAAGGTGGATGGAATTAGGGATACCCTCAAGAACGATGAGGAAAAGGTATTTGTTTCTCCAACTGGCTTTGCCTGTTTTTCTAATTTGTCAGCAGCGAAAACTGATTTCTAAAAGGTGCCAAGATTCTTCTAATATGCTTTTTTCTTTTCTTTTTTTTTTTTTAAATTGAACCTTTTGATAATTTCAGGTCGGAGCTGATATTGTCAAGAGGGCATTGAGTTACCCATTGAAATTAATTGCCAAGAATGCAGGTGTTAATGGAAGTGTTGTCAGTGAGAAGGTATATGTTTTTTCCTGCTGCATAATGATCAGCTTCTATCTTAACAATGTCGTGGGGGGAATAATTCAAACCTTTTTATTTTTTCTCCCTTCAGGTGCTCTCCAGTGACAATCCTAAATACGGATACAACGCTGCAACTGGAAAATATGAAGATTTAATGGCTGCAGGAATCATTGATCCAACCAAGGTTGGTTGATAATGACAATACATTATTCATACTGTTCTTTGTGATTCTGAAGTGAATTTAAGGACTTCAAATTATTGTAATCGTGAATAAACCGAGCAAAAATAAAAGATCTCACGTTCACCCTTGATCTCTCAGGTGGTCAGATGTTGCCTAGAACATGCATCCTCTGTTGCGAAAACGTTCTTAATGTCAGATTGTGTAGTTGTTGAGATTAAGGAGCCAGAACCAGTGCCTGCCGGCAATCCCATGGACAATTCAGGTTTCCATCTTTGAATTAGAACGTTGTGAAATGGGAAACTGTATAGGGTTTTCTTTAACATTTTTCCTTTTGGGTGGCAGGATATGGTTACTGAGTAAATTAAGCCGATCTCGGGAGAGATTGAATAAAGATCAAGCTGGCGGCAAAGCAACTCAACTCGTCATCAGATGGTGTTTGTTGTTGTGGGGTGATCAAGCTTTATGTTTACAAAACACAAGAAATTCTAGTGAGAGGCTAGCTTTAGTATTATGGTGTGCGGCTTGTATTGAATTTTGTATTTTAATTAATGGGGAATTGTAGAATTGAATTGATACTAAAAGAACCAAATTTTCTGGTGAGAGATCTTCTATGGATTTTGATTTTTTTTTTTTTTTTTCTCTCGTGGCTATACTACTACTAAAAAGAGGAGCGTTGAACAATTATGCGTGAAATCCAAAGTTTTTGGGCACTAATTTAGGGTACTTGCCTTCTTAGTCTATTGTAACAGAGTAGAGGTTAGGCTGTTGAAGTTTGATGGCTGAAAAGGCTCATTTCCGTGGAGGTACTTCAAACGTGGAAGAACAACATAGATTTCTTAAGTCAAGAATAAGGATGGAAGGGTGTTATACAAAGTTCAAGAGGACATGGTGGACGTTTCGAATGTTGTGCATAGCCCAAATATATTGCAGGGAGCGGATGTAAAAACAATTTGTAAAAAATACCTAAAAACTAACGGAATTTGATGGAAAAAAAAAAATCTTGAGGGATTAAAGATCTGTAATTTAAAAAAAAAAAAGACAAAAGGAACATTTATGACATAGTTTAGATAATAAAGTGATATATTTGAGGAAAAATGTGAAAAAAAAAAGTAATACTAAAAACACCAAACTTGTATCTTTAAAGTGATTAGGTAACCATCCTTTGTATCTTCAGATTTTCTTAATCTCTTTTTAGGTTATTAACATTGTTAGTGATCCGGTAGTCATGTTTGTATTTTCATCTTTTTTCCTATTCTCTTTTCAGGTTAGTAGCATTGTTGTTGTAATGACGGAAAAAAATCTAAAAATTAATAAATATGATTAGTTAATGATTTTTTTATAACTACGTCATTAAATTCGTAAGAGAGTACAAGTTTAGAGTCTACAAGCCTGAGTTTTATAAGAATTATGAAAATGCTTATAAAGAGAGCACAAAGATTTATGTAAAGGGTTGAATTTAGACAAGTCAATTTATCCTTGACAATCCAAGTAGAATTTCGATCCGATAGATTAATCACTCCATCGATTACACCAGAAAAAATTCACGTTTTTAAAACAAGGGTTACTTAGAAACCTAGGCAATTATTATAGGATTAAAATTCATGAAGTTAAAGATTAGATACCACGATTTCATAATTAGAGTAAATTCGGTAGTACATAATATTGTCAAGCATTTAGAGAAATTGCAAGAATTTAGTTTGAGGTTAGAACACCACTTACAACGTTTGGAAAATTCAAAGTTTAAATCGTGACTTAATCATGATTTACAATTATGAATTTTCTTAAGTAATGCGCATTTTGAGAGTCTTCATAACAATAAGGCTTTAGTAACAAATTATGTGCAAAATTTAATGTGCTTTATACATGAAACACATAGCGGGATGTGATATTATGATGGCAAACTTGGTTAATTAAAATAATTATTCAATATGCTAAATTAAGATTTTATGATTGAAGAATCTCATGTACGGGTCAAAGTAATGACCTTTATAAGGATCTCAATTTAAATATTTAAATTGAGATTGATTGATAAAAAGAAATTTCTGATTCGTGATAATTATACAAAGTTCCTTTATGATGATAATTTGGCAATAGAAATTCAGATCAATAGTTATCATCAGCTCAACATTATAATTTAGAAAATGATGAGCATAAAGTCATGAATACATTATCGATCTCAATTGTAATAGAGATTGCAAGGCATGATAAGAATTTCCTAAGCCATAAAACTTATTAGAAGTTCGAGAATTTCAATATCTTATAGGTGCACAATTAGCTATATACACACGTTAGTAATTATGTAAAGTTTTTAATAATAGTAATAAAAAAAAAGTTAATAGAGTCCACAAGCATTGCATGAATCTTTAAGGCAATGCAATATCACAAATGGATTGAATTTAATGTGATTAAAGAAAGTTTAAAAACATCTATAGATTAGAGGTGGACCCATAAACGTCTTTTTTTTTAATAAATAATTCGGGTTATACCCATAAAGCATGAATTGTGCTAAGTACAAAATTTGATTTAAATTGACTTTTAGGTATCAATTTAAATTACAAAAAATATTTAATAAATTATAATCATTATTTTTATGAAATAAATAGAATGTGATATGTTTTAGTGATACGGAAAATGGATTTCTATTGATACGAAAATGACAGATTTATTTGCAAAATTATAACGAGAAATACATGCTTTATTTATTAGCTAGCATTTTAAAGTTTTAGAATTTGTGAAAAATTATTTTGGATTTCAATGAAGTTGGATTTTAATTTTTGATCAAAGTTCTATATACAAAATGTTATTTTTATTAAAAAATTAGTGAAAATAATTAATTAATGATTTTGAAGACAAAAGTGTCAAAGTTTATCATTTCAGAATAAAATTCTGAAATCCATAAAGTATGGATAAATTCATGAAAATGATTTTATAATATTATGGATATTTTAATAAGAAAATAATATTGTAAGCAAGTTAGAATTTATTTAATTATTTTTAGAAAAACCAAAAAAATATTATAGTTTTAGAAAAATGATTATGAATGCAAAAGTTTAAGGATCAAAATTTGATCAACCTAACCATGACACAGATTAAACTTCAAAGACCTACAACAGTGTCTATATATATAAGTAGAAAAAAAAAACAACCAATCATAAACTAGCACTTTCTCTCTCTATCTACTTTCTTTCTCTTTACCTCACTCTCAAAAACTCCGGTGTAGATTCCAGCTTCGAATTTCGACACCTCCTACACCGACGGATAGATCACAACAAGCCAAGTCCAACAATGTGTCGTGCCGCCCGCAATCGATATCCAAATCCGCAGAAAAGACCCATTCTTTCCGACAAGATTTCTCCATCCTTACCTCCTTTTTGGTATTGATTATCTATCAAAGAAAATGAATGTCAAATTTATTAAATGTCCAAATTCAATTGTTATAATTTAGTAATTATTAAACCGTTAGCAGATTTTATTAGTTGTTTAGTAAATAATGTCAGTAGTTTTTTTTTCTTAAAGTGAAGTATATTGCATATTCTAATAAAAAATATTTTTACGTCAATCACAAACCCCAAAATGCTCTCAAACATTTCTAATTTGTTCTTTTTTTTTTCATTTTCTTTTTTTTATTCTTCTTTTTTCTCTCTCATTCCTCTTTTTTCTACTTTCTCTCAGTCCTCTGTGCCTGGTTTCTTTCTCTCCTTATCCATGTCCGATTAAAGCTCCACTGACGCTTGATCTTGCATCCCCGATAGAAGTCTTTCGGTGGTTAATACTGTATTTTCTAGCCATCGACAGGTCATTGAAGTTGCCAGTGAACTTTTGTATTTACAGGTAATATAGTATTACCAGCTTAATACTATATTTTTTGGCCACCGACGATGAGAGATATATAGGAGAAAGAGGTAGGGGTATTTTGGGGTTTTTGTTATCAATTTCTCATGATATGTTATTTACTACACTTTTTTTGAGCAAAAGGTATTTACTATACATTTTGAAACTATATGACATTATTTACTAAGTTGTAACCTAAATATGTTATTTTACTTTTTTTTCTTAAAAAAGTTATATAAAAGGGTATTTTAATAATTATGTTGATAAGAGTATGATCATTTAAGTTAGTGACACTATAAAGGAAAGTGAAATTGTTTCAATTGTACAATCAAATATATAAACAACACTACATAGTCTATGCTAAACATAAAACGGATTATTCACATTCTTATTACTTTACTTTCATTTCTTAATCCCATAATCTTTTCCCATTATATTCTTTTATAGTTTAATAAACACGGGATAAAATTAATAAAAAAATATATGAAATCTAATCGAGATAACGACATATCTAACTGTACTAATGCTGATACCAATATGACACAAAAGAGGTTTTATTTTTCAATTCTCTGTCTTTCTCACCTTCGTTTTGAGCATTAGATTGTAGTTTCTTTCAATCCGTTTTATGATTATTAATCTCGTAAATGAACTTTTCAACTCTTAGAAATGTGAATGAACTACAAAACACAACACAAGGAGAAATAGAGAATTTCGTTTCCTTGGGAAAAACTTACACTACTGCGTTTATTTTGTGCGTTGTTACTTGCTAGTTTCTAATAAAATCTTTAATGACTGCAAAATTTAGGATTTTGAGACATTATTAACGATGAAAAATGTAGCTAAACAGTCTAAGGTCAAAGTTTCATTAGTCTCTAAGCCATTTAGGTTGATCCGTAACATATTTTTATGGTTTTTTAGATGTTGGACTATATTGATTTTTTTTTTGCAGATATTTGAATATATAAGAATTTCTGTTATTTTGAGACAAATCTTTGTTCTCAATTCTTTTAGTGGGTTGAAAAGATTTAATTTTTATAAAACATTTTTTTATGTGAAATAATAGATTGGAAAGACACATAATTTGGTTCCCTTCTTTTTATTGAAGCTTATTCCATGTGTGGCGACTTTAGTTTTCTCCTTTTTGAAGACTTTTTGTTTGGTATATTTAGTTTACTACATATTCTATTTCATTGCTAAATCCACAATGAAGCTTTGAATCTTGAATCATTTGTATAATCTGGTTCTTGCTCCTCTTGCAGCTTTGATCTTGCTTCTTGCAAGAAAGTTACTAGTCTCTCAATGACTGGTGCCGACTTTCATCCAGGTGAGAATATTAACAACCCAATTTCTGGATTTCCACTTCTTGAGAGTCTTACCTTAAAAGGGTTCCACCTTGTTGACATCCAACATCAATACCTCAAAGTCTTGGTTTTGGGGAAATATCAAGAACACCAGGAAGAAGAGAAATATTTGATTTCAAATTGATGCTCCTAATCTAGTTTCCTTTAGTTATAAGGGTGCGAGGTATCTATAGCAGCATAACTCAACTGGTTTAACTATTTTCACAATTTTATTTACCATCGAATTTAGTTGTCTTTTAATCAAGTGTAATGACTGTCATCTTTCTTTCTCTCTTTTTTTCTTTTTTGTTTTGTTGTGCAGGCTCTAATATTTCCAGAGAACTTAAGAAAGGCCATCCGCTACTCTCCCTTGCCTAATTTGAAGCACCTAAAGGTGTTTGGCAGGGGCGATCCTAATTACTAACTCAATTATGAATAGTATAAAGCTTTCATATGCTACAGTAAAAAGAAAAAAGTTGTTACAGTATAAATCTCTCACGTGATATAATAAAAACAGTTCTAACAAATAGTTTTAACCACCATGTCAAAAGAAGAGACAAGGTATGAACTATAGAAAAAGTCCCACTTGGAGAAAGCTTTGCGTTGGCTTTCACCATCTTTGGAGACATTATCTATAGAGCAAACGGTCCGATAGATAGCTTGGCTGACACGTAGTTTACAAGGTTTGTTGTGGGAGTTCATACTTCATAGCTCCGAACTCGAATTTGTGTTCTGTGCTGCCTTTTTCTAGGATCTGGAGGTTGAAATTGGTCTGTTATAGTTTTTTGTTTGCACAATTAGCTTTGTAATATGCTAACTTTTGTTTGAAAATTTGGGTTCTGTAATCTTACTACTTTAGACGGCTTTTTGATGCATTCAGAACTTGAAGATATTTCCCTAGATATATTACTTGAAATATGCTTTTTTAATATGTACAAGAATGTTTTTGGCGTCTTGTCCAAAGGGCTGCATAATTGAACGTGTTTGACTAAGGGTAGTTTATACTACAAATAAATAGTGTAAAGCTCCCATATGCTACAGGAAAAAAAAAAAGTTGCTACAGTGTAAAGCTTTCACATGCTGCAGTAAAACGGTTCCCATCAATAATTCCTACCACTAGCCAAACACCCTAGTGTGTGTATATATATATATATATATATATATATATATATAACAGAAATAGACTGGCAACTTCTCAACATTTTTATTCCTTTACTATTTCTCAACATTTTGATTCAGTGCAAGACTTGATAGAGACCATATTACTAGTTATAAAGCCTGTTTCTCTCGTGATGGAGCTCTTGTCACAGGTATTTCACGGTTACTTGAATTGTTAAAATGTTTGTAATATTTATGGTAATGACATTTCTTTCGTGAAAATCTGTGTTAACCTTTTGGAAGATTGTTTTTGGATTCAAGAAAGACCTTCTTGTATTGTTGATTTGGTCTTGGCCTGAGCACCCTTAATGAATTTTCTAATTTTTTTGGGATCTTGCAGGAAATAGACTTGATTATAAAATCATCGAACGTAGATGCACTTATTGACAAAGATTAAAATTAATAGGCCGCGTTTCGTCTTAAAGATTTTATTTTCCAATTTCACCCCTTCTCATTCCTTTTTAATTTTTTTTTTTCATTCTCAACTCCTTTTTTCTGATTTCAAAAAAAAAAAAAAAAAAGCGTCTGCAACAGGTTCGACTCCCTCCACTCTCCCTCTACAACTGCTCTTTCTCTCTCCTCCTCCTCTCTCTCCCCCTTCTCTCTCTCCTCCTCCTCTCTCTCTCTCTCCTCTCCTTCCGCATGGCAACAAACGAAGATCGCCGACGCCTCCTCCTGGGGCTACTCTCTCCCTTCTGCCCCTCACCTTTTTTGACCTAAGTCGTCGTCGTCGCTCGAAGAACACTGCTAGGCCGGCGCCATCGAAGGCCGTGGGAGCATCAACGGCGTCAACAGAGGCGCCTGGGTCTGCTTCAACTTCGAGCCTCGGTGTTTGCTTCATTTGTTCTTGATTTGATCTGACCTGTTCTTTGATCTTTGCGAAGTTTGGAATTGGCAGCATTTTTGAAAAAAGAAATGTTTATTCACTTAATTAAAGTGATATTTTTCTTGATTTGTGCAAATAAATGTTCTTTGAATCGTTTGTCTCTGTAAATCGAAGAGTGAGCAAGGAAAAGAGAGGGGAGAGAGATTGAACATAAGTTAATTGCAACGGTAAATTTGGTTTTTTAAGTCTACTAAATAAGAAAGAATGGATTGGCCTATTTACTAACTCTTGTCAAGCAACACTTAATTTAGCTTTTGACCAATTGGCTTATGCAATTTGTTTTATTTTAGTCTTGACCTTTAAAACATAATAAACCATATCTCTAAAACTATTTAACGTGTATTATTTTGGCCATTTTATTAACAAAATCATGAAATATTAACGGACTTAAACCAATATATTCACTTTTATCTTATAATCTATACAACTTGTCTAATTTCGACCCTTAAATCTTAAACTATAACAAATCACACCATTAAATTATGAAACTTATCTTATTTTGGTCATTTAATTACTAAATTTGTTAAATACTAATGAATTAAGCCACACACACACACACATATATATATATATATGTACCTGATTGATTAATTATAAATCAATGGTTGAGATAAAATCTTTCGTAATTGACTACGCGCATCTCAAACCTACAAATAGGGATTTCACAAACAAATAAACATTTTTGTTGACTTAAAAATTAATATAAATTTTGAGGTTTTTTTATTTTATTTTTTTATTTTGAGTCCAATTAAACGAAGTATTCTATATTACGTCATTTACGTAATTTTTAACCTCAAAATTTAGTCATAAAAATGACAAGTAAATTATATTATACTATCTACATGTTGTTTTGTTAGGTATCTATATATCCAACATTTTTTCCTTATTTGTTGGTAATTCCTTTTTTTTTTTTTTTTTTTTTTTTTTACTTTAATTCATCTTGAACATACAATGGAGAAAAATTGATAAAACTTTTTAAGCAAAAAAAATAAAACTTTTATCAACAAAATTATATAAAAAAAGAAAAATAGTAAAACTTATATAATGGATAAATAAAATTTAGATATTTTAACTTCAAAATATATATTGAAAACATATATAGAGCCAAAAAATCAAAATAATCATGTATTTCAATCTGTAAAATATTCAATAGATTTAATTACAAAAGGGTCAAAATGAGACAAGTTTTATAGTTTAAGGGTATAATTTGTTATAATTTAAAGTTTAAAGGTCAAAATAGGACAAGTTACATAGTTTAAGGGTCAAAAGTAAAATTATTGGCTCAAATCTATTAATATTTAACCGTTTTGTCAACGGAAGGATCAAATGGGACAAGTGCAATAGTTCAATGATATGATTTGTTGCGTTTTAAAGTTTAAGGGCTAAAATAAAACATGTTGTATAGCCCAAAGACTAAAAATAAAATTAAACCTAATTTTTATTCTCTCTTGTAACTAGTCTATTTCTCTCATTCTCCATTATTCTCGTAAAAGAATTAAAAGAATAAGATTTTATTATGTCTCGAAACTAAAAACAACGACTTAAAAGGAGGTGTGCATTGATTCTCGTTTTCTCTTTTTATTACCACCATCTCTCTCCTCTATAATAATCTATGTAAAACGACGGTGACAACCACTGCTTTTGAAAGTTAATCCAACCAACATTTATGTAAAAATAACACTTCATGACAAATTGACGAGAATGAAGTTAAAATATAAAAATCTCTAAAATAGTTCAGGAATAGTAAAATTGCACTGTAATTACGAACAATAACATTCATGTTTTATACTACGAAACTATAGAATAATTATTTTAATAATTTTAATTTTTGCTATTTGTAAATTATATATAAGTTTCTTTGCTATATTTCTATAGTACTAGTAAAATTTTGTCAGGTCTAACTTTCTAACTTTTCTAAATAGAATTTTGATAAATAACATCTTTTGAAACTTGCTTTGAGTTAATACCATACATGTTTAATGGTGAGACAACTTAAAAAATAAGTGATAATGTGGCACAATATTTTTAAGTGTGGATTAAATAAACACATTTTTTTAAACTGCAATTAACATGTAATTTTCCTTGTCTTTTCTCTCACGCCGATAGTTTTGTGCCACACGCGAGTTGGAGGAGGAAGCTCACCATGCCATCCCTCACGTGTCCCCACACCGTGTGTAGCGTCGTTAAGCCGCCGACGTTGTTGTGACGGTCAAGCTCTACATTGGAGAGAAAACGATGAAAAAAAAAAAGCTGTTTTGAGGGTATCATTGATGTTTTTAACTTGCTAAATATTGATTCATACTGAATATGCTCTTTATTTTACTTTTATAAAGCTGACATTATCTACTCGTTTATTTACTCATCACCTGCTAACACCTGGTTAGAACCAATAGTTGAAACTAATTTTGATTATAAATATTATAACATATAAGAATTTTTATACTGTAATAATTTTTTGTTTTTTATTGTACTATATAAATATTTTTTTACTGTTTATTAGTTTAACCTAACAACCAAACACTATTATTATACTATTTGGTGCATTTTCTCGCAGCAAAGCAAAATCGATTTGAATCAAAACCGCTTTCGTTCAAGCTCCGAAATGGGCTCCAAGTCCAATCGTAACGAAAGGCCCATGAAGAACTCTCCTCCCCAACCCAAAACTAAAACCCAGCAGAGTATCCCTTGTTTCAATATCAAACATACCCAAATCACCTCGAAAACCTTTTTGCATTGCAAACACCAACAAATTGGAAAATCAAGCTTTGAGCTATGGCGACTGCTGAGATATCATCATCTTCTGCGGCGGCCACGGAACCAGAGGGAGGACCGGCCATGGCGGCGAAGGCTGGGCCCCACAAGCTGGAGAGGAAGTGGACGTTCTGGTTCGACAACCAGTCGAAACCCAAGCAAGGCGCCGCCTGGGGAACCTCCCTTCGCCAGGTCTACACTTTCGACACCGTCGAGGAGTTTTGGTGGTACTGTAACACTATAACCCTATCGATTTGTGGATTCTTTTCTGTTTCTATTGCTGATGTTCCTTTTTGGTTACTCAGAAAATTTTTGGAGGAGAAGCATTGCATTTTGGTTTTTACTGGTTGTTTCTGTTGAAAATTTGGTGAATGTTTGACTCTATTGTCACAAGATTGCTAAAACTAGGTTTCAGATCCGAAGTGACAAAAGTTAATTTTTGCTTTTTTTCAATAATCTAGGTTTATTCTTTAACCAATTACTTTATTGAAAAGGAAAAGGAAACTAAAGGAGATCTAGCTCTGTTTATGTTACGATATCATTTAATAGAGACCCCCAGAATTAGGTTATAATACAGAATTTTAAGCTTGGTTTTTGGTTCTTTTCTTATAATTAAAGGTCTGATTTTGATTCTTGATATTGAGATTTGGATGTCAAATCTGTTTGTACAGTTTGTATGACCAAATATTCAAGCCCAGCAAGTTGCCTGCGCAAGCTGATTTTCATTTGTTCAAAGCTGGGGTTGAACCTAAGTGGGAAGATCCCGAATGTGCTAATGGCGGCAAGTGGACTGTTTCAGCCACCAAAAAAGCTAGCCTCGATACGATGTGGTTAGAAACTGTAAATGTCTTACTTTTGCCTATATCTTTTTCTAGATGTAATACTACATGTGTAGCCGTTTCTTGTTTATTTTATTTTTTTTTATGAGCTTACAATTACTTGGCACATTAATGGGATTTCGATTGGTTGAGCAGTTGATGGCTTTGATTGGAGAGCAATTTGACGAGGCTGATGAGATTTGTGGTGTGGTGGCAAGTGTGCGCCAGAGGGGGGACAAAATTTCACTATGGACCAAGACAGCTGCAAATGAGGCTGCCCAGGTCTGTCTTTTAAATTCATGCTTGAAATTGTGTCATCTGTGGGGCTTTTTGTCTCGCTCTTCTGTCCTTCAAAAGAATTTTCTCTGCTATTCTTGTTGTGATTATTTATAGCGCAGATACCTGGAAATATGTTCGATTTATAATACAACTTTCTCAACCAACCCTGTTAGGAAAATTGAAATTGCTCTCCTCACGCTTAAGACCTCATTGTCCTCTCTTCTCTGTCTTCCCCATTTAAAAATGCTATTACTATATATCTATAGGAACATTTTGGCACAACTGTGACCCCGTGTGTTAATTTTGTGAACCATATGATAGCTGACGACTGGAAATTTGTTGAACATATAAACACTACAAAATTATTCTGTTTGGTCCTTAGACGTTAGCTACTTGCTAACAACTAAGAAAAAAGATGGTAAATATGAGGACGTGAGTCCTTATTGAAACACTCCTTCATTCTCCAAATTTTTAAAGGGTTTTTCAACTATTTGTTACCGTTGACTTGATGACACTGTTACAAATTGCATATTGTGTTTGGTCTTTGAATGTCCACTTCTACAATTCTGTAATATTCTTTGAGATGTTTACTTGTACGGAAGCTTATCTTCTTTGCTTAATTGCTGAAGTCAATGTCCTTTTGTGCTATCATCTCATGCTTATCTATCGAACTTAATTCAGTTTTCACGTGACTAAATATGGTTAATTGTTGTGGTCGTACAGACGAGCATTGGAAGGAAGTGGAAGGAGATAATTGACTTCCATGACAAGATCACTTACAGCTTCCATGTAAAGTTCAATCTCCTGATAATCTGTGATTCCAATTGCACATTTTCTTCTTGTATATCTCACTGCTTTCATTGTTGCAGGATGATTCTAGAAGAGAAAGGTCAGCCAAAGCTCGATACAGCGCATGAACGTCACTTGACGATTTTGTTGCCTGGATCTCTACTTGTTAGTTACTTGAATTGTTACAGACACTGGCAACTCGTTGCAGATTTTGATGTTTTGTTTACCGAGGAAAACCAAATAGATAAAATATTTTTGTATTTTGTGTTTTCGAATGTAATCTGGCGATTGGTCATTATATTTTGATAATTCACAAATTTTTTATAAGGAGACTGCCAAACTGAAATTTGATTTGTTGACCTCCTCGGCTTACTTGAACTCGAAATGAAGAGTTGAACTCAGCTCATTTGCCAGGTTTTTCCTGTTCAAGTCTCGCATGAAGGAATGTTATACAGCCGATGAACCATTACAGATGTTGGTCCTCTCAGGATTTTCTTGTTCTTGGTCCTCTCAAAGCAAAATAAATTAAAATAAATAAATCAGGAATGTGAAATTTCGAAATAATAATAATAATAATAAAGAATCAGACAGCCACAAGACTCATTTTTCATTGTCCCAAGCAAGTTACATTGTACCTGGACTGTGCTCGTTTTGGTCGTCTTTTTTCTTCTTCTTCTCCTCCTTTGCGGCTGGCATTAAAGTCGAGCCATTAGGACGAGAAAAATACACTACCAGGTAGATTTGTAAATAAAAATAGTGGAAAGGATTGGGAATTTCAACACTGACAAAAAAAAAAAAATCGTAACTTTTTTTTTATAAATGTAAAAAAAGAATTATTGGCGTCATCATGTCTTCATCGTTGTCGTCTATAACAGAATTTAGAAATCCATAGATGGATCAAAAGGTGCATATGCAACAACGCACAGCCTTGAACCCATTTCGAGAGAAGAAAAAAGACAGGCATCTTGAACGCCACACCATCCATATAAGTATCTTAATCACGTGTATTTTATCTAAAAGTATGAGATTAATGTTGCATGGATCTTTCCCTCTTCTTGTTTTAATTGATTTTTTTTTCTTCTTTCTATTTCCTATTCATCTGCCTTGAAAAGGGTCTTAGTAATCTATTTTCCAAAAATTTGCTTCAGTTGCAACGATGGAGAGCTTCAGTAAGTACATAGTCTCCCTCTATATTTTTTGATTGCTCCAAATTTGTAATTTACTGGTTATGAGTCAAATTTGTAATTCTCATCGGTTTGAGATACCATTAAGTAATGTGTTCTGATTTTATTTCAATAATCTGAGAAAGAAAGTATTAAAAGCTAAACAAACTGAAGAATGATACAGATTAAGCATATAAGAAGGGGGGGGAGAGAGTTTGGATTCTGACTTAGAAGCCAGAAGAACAAAAGTATCTACATCAGAAGAGTCCTGTGAAAGACCTCTGAACTGAAATCCTTTTAACATTCCTCAATGTGACAACAAACCAACGGCCTGGAATTCATCATGCAAGGAATCCCAGCCTTTCTCCATTTTTCTTGGCCAAGCGGATGAGCCCTTGTCGTTGTTTCGCGTCGGCGCCTATGGATTTGCAGAACTCGATGATTACCTGAAGAGACCAAAAAAAAAAAAAGAGCGTCACAAAGATATCAATTTTTAAGATACTTCGATGTAGTAATTCTTGGCTTTGAAGAGGTCAAAAATTGTTTTATGAAGGTATCATTTTGTCTCAAGATTTTCCCTTGAACTAAAAGTGACAAGAAGTATCCTTATTTTTCAAAAATTAAACAAATATGATTGAATTCTAAACATGTCTCCTCCATTTTGTAGTACAAATTATATTTTTCAAGTACAAACAGAATTGTAAGGTCCACTACTTTCACCATGTAAAACTAAAACCAAAAGCAATATCATCACAAAATAAACAGTGTCAAGAAACAAGCAACAGTCATTTCTAACTAAGAAAGAATTGTTAAGGTTTTTTTTTTTTTTTTTCAGTTAAATGAAACATATCTTATCAATATATAAAAGGGAAAATAAAATTATTACCTGTGAGTGTAAAGCAATAGCTTTGCCCCTGAGTTGGTTGAAACGTTTCTTGCCAATAATTTGGCGTGTGACAACGACAATAGGAGCAAAGAGACCCTTTCCTTCATTGACGTTCTTCATCATTGGCTGTGATCTTATTGGCTTCCCAACTCTAACTTGGGATGGCACTGATTTGGCCAACATGGTGTAATCTTCACCACCTATTGAACTTTCCCAACTTCCATGGAAGGAAGAGCACAACCCAGTTGCTGAAATTGAAGTTGCCATTGGAAGAAACTCCCAAAAAATGATATTAAAAAAAAAAAAAAAAAGGCCACTAAAACACAAGTTTTCTGGAGCAATTCCCAGGAACAAATTTTGCAGGTTCTTTTTACTCTCTGGAACTTTGTGATAGATTTTCTATGTGGGTTTAATTCACTTTGTGTGGAAGGATGGATATTTTGGTGTAACCTTCAGAGCCTTGGGTTTATAAAGCATTAAGCGCCACACAAACTGGTGGCTTGGGTTTTGGGTCTTGGTCTCCAAACACACGTCTATTAATTGAACAGTATTATCACTTTATGGCCCCCCATTTTTTGGAGGAGGATCTAAAGCTGAATTCTAGTGGCTGTTTTCCTTGGATTTGATCCATTTGGCACCCTTCTATTAGCCATCGATTTGAGAAATTCAAAATTTTCTTAGAAGGGCAAAAGAAAAATTTCTTTTTTTAGCAGTTCATATTGATAGTGCATATTTTTAATCATTAAATCTAGTTAAAATTATACAAAAATAAAAAAATTTGTAGGATAGATAGCTTCGATACAGATTTAAACTTAATATAGTGCCTTAACTGGTAGTCTATTTTTCCAGGTCTTACAATAAAAATCTTTAAAAAAAATAATAATAAAAAGAAGAAGCAATGTTTGAATGGCATGAAATAGATGGTGCAAAATAACCCAAGGACTTCATGGTTTTGACTTGTGCTGTTCATAACCAGACACGTCTGTTACTGGCATAGCTAAATCCACATGTGAACAACATTTGTATGTTAGAAAGTTGTAAGTTGGTGAGGAAATTTATAGGAATTTTCAATGGTTTTAGTTAATATATTTAGAAGGTTCTGGGAAAAATTTTTGCTTTCTTATGAAAGTGTTTGATGGGCAGCAGACTTGACGTTTAGAAAAATCTGGAAAAAGAAATCCATTTTCAATATAAGGTTACGGAATGAAATGTTAGAAAACAAAAATCCGTAGCTTAAAATGTGGACCACAAATTCGACTGCTTCAAACGTTTACAAGTTGATAATTTTTTTGAACACTGCAGAAGGGTATTAAGTTGATTATATAGCACTTATATTTTTTAAACTTTTCGTGTTTGATTTTAACCTAGTGTGTGTGTGTCTATGTGCAAATATAACATTAATATGGTATTTGAAAACTCTAATTCTTAATATTCCCTCACTGAATTTTCAAAAAAGAAAAAAAGGCATTAGCTGCAATCATTAAGGTCGAATTTTAGGGAATTATAAGAGTAATTTAAGGACTAAACGACTGTTAAAGTTTGAACCAGTTTTTGTGGTTCAAACAATTTTTTTAACGAGTCTGTATTTATAGATGAATTAATAAAAATAATAAGTTACTTCTTATTCTTGATATTACTGATATAAATTAATGCGTCTATATTTTTTCCTTGTGTCTTTTGATATACTAAAGTGTAACATCATGAATCAAATAAGGTATTGTTAGACATGTATGTCCTAAGGAGTAAAAATATAATATGTTTTTGAAGACATTTTTATCAATCAAGACTTTATTTATTATTCAAATACTAAAATTTTTGTTCTCTTTACATTTATATTTATTACATGTATGATAAACAAACAAAAGTATGCAATTGTTGGTCTAAACCTATAGAATTAGGTATATGATGGACAAATTATACGGAAGACATGATTTTTAAAGGTGACGGTCTAAATTATAAGATCTACAATCGAGGGAATAAAGTTAGCGCTTTATTCACGGGAGATGGTTTGTCTTGGCCATCGGAGCTGGACTCCGCGAATAGAAACATTGGTGCATTGTTATAGGTGACGATATATTGGATTGGGACATAAAGTGTAATTGATTTAGATTAATAATTTTGTTTTGGCAAATCAATTTACTTTAGACAATCATATATATTGTATCTTAATCCTGAGATGAATAAATTATGTCTTTTGATGTACCAAAGGGTAACATTCACAATTTATGTTGGTACACATGTCGGTATGTTAGAGACATGACTCTTGATAGCGTAAACTTGTTATTTATAGATATGGAATCCGTAGCTCCTGTTTAGGAGTCGATGATATCCTCTTATATGCGTCATCTTGTAATTGAAAAACTGGAGCGCTTAACCATTTAGATACATAAAGTGTAACTGAATGACATACTGTCTTTAAATGGTAAGTTTTTCGATATTGAGATAATGGAACATAAGAGAAAAATAATCGGGAAGGTAAGACAAAATTTATCCTTAAGTTGATTATGGATAATCCTACATTATGATATGTTAAAGAAACTTAGCTATTCGGGCTTTATAATTCTATGTAGTTCGAGAATACAACTCTAAGCTTTTAGTGGAGTAGTATTATAGTTGATAATTATGAAATTTATATCTAGGATATTGGGTTTCATAATTATCAAAAACTTGAATTGCTAACTCATAATAAATCCTGTAACGATATGGCACGCTTTTCTAATAAATTGGTGACATATGTTAAATTATTAGATTGGCTTAAATTCGAGTTAATTGGATTTAATAATTCATGTTAGTTTATTAGTTGAATTAATTTTGTAATTAATTTAAGATAAACATATTAGTTTATCGGTTGAATTAATTTGGTAAATTAGTTTAAGATAAACATGTTGAATTATTATGGATAATGTCTTATTTATATAGGTTTATTTGTATATGACTATTTTAATCAGATAACTTCTTTATTGGGTTATTTGAATTAAAATTGAAGCTCTTTGAAAGATGCCTAGAACTAATAAGATAAGGTTTATCCAATTAGTTGAGATAGCATCTATTGGATCAACCTGTAGAATTCGAATTAAATTCGAACTCGGGGATCAGCGATGACGCAGTCGACTACGCACGCCTTTGTATTTCGGTTGACCGCGGCAGTTAGAAGCAGAATCTAATTACATGGATTTTGACTTTGAAACTGATTCAAACTCGAATTTTGAGGTCTTATTTGATAATGATTGACCCTAGGTTCGACCTCTATAAATAAGGAGTGAGACTCATATGTTATTTAGATCAGTTAAGAGATCAAGAGTGAGCACTCTATTCTATGAGTCTCTGAAATTCCCCTCAAGAGTTATTATCACAAATCATGAAAGGTGGTTTTGGGTATTTCTCAATTGGTTGGAAAGAGAGTCACTGGGGAAGAGCTATGCGTTGTGCGCTTATATGCACTTCGATCGTGGATAAAGTATAGCAAAGAAGATTAGTTGGTTGAGGCTCTTCTGGAACGTCATTCTTTTCATCGATTGTGGGATCTCTTCGTCAAATAATGTTAGTAAGATCTAGTTAATTTTTGCATATAGCGTGTCAAACTTGTGTTTTGAAAAATACTTTAATTAAAAATTTTTAAATTTTCGTTGCATATTATTTTTCCAACAGGTACACATACCGATACGTTGGAGACACATTTCTTGAATACGCGTAGACTTGTTATTTATAGAATTGGAATCCATAGCTCTTTTGTAGAGTTAATGATATTTTCTTATAAGTATTATTCTGTAATTGAAAAACGGAAGCACCAACCACTTGGATACATCTGTTTATCCAAATGGTATACTATATGTATTGGTTATGAATAGTAGGTATTCCCACGATGAGATAATAGAACATAAGATAAATGTAATCGAGAAGGTAAAACAAAATTTATCCTTAAGCTAATTATAGATATCCTATGAGGATATTGCACATGATGAGATGTCATAGATAAATGACTTAATGGAGTTTCATAATTTGTATATTTTAAGAGTGCAACTCTAAGGTTTTAGCATAATAGCTTTCGAGTTGATGGTTATAAAATGAGCATATTAAGGACATCATTTTTATAATTATAGGAGTTTGATCTATATATGTTTATCAAGTCTTATTTGCTAGCTTACATCATTTCTTATTACGATACAACATGTTTACCTTATAAATTAATAACTTATGTAAATTCTTAGATTGGTTTAAATTCTGCTAATTGGATTTTATTAATTCATGTTAGTTTATCAGTTGAATTAATTTTATGAATTAAGTCTAGATAAACATGTTGAATTATTTGAATATATTTTATTTAATATGAGATTATCAGTATATGATTATTTTAAACAAATAACTTCTACATTAGGTTATTTAAATTAAAACTAAAGCTCTATAAAAGATTACTGGTTCAAATTATGGGTAATTATACAATCGAGTCAAAACCGGTGAACGAGTGGATTGGTAGCTCATAAGGAGCTTGGAATGTTTAACAGCGAGTTGCCTAGACCAATCGGTTAACCGGCCCTGCCACATCAGTGATCCGTGGGTAACACATTTTTGCTGGGGATTTTTTATCGTAAGTCGAATTTAAAGCCTAATATGATAACAATGAGTGTTATACCAGCCACAATAAATAGGAAAAGTATTCCTATTGTCATTTAAATCACTAGAGAAATTTAAAAAGTATTATTGTGAGAGAAACTTTGAAACTCTCATAGAATTATTATTTAATATCAAAAACTTTAATTCTTGTTTCGCTTATGGTTAGAAGAAGATGCTACCAAAAGGAAGGCTGAATAACATGTGCCCACTTGTATTCCGATCGTAAAAAAAAGAATAGCAAAGAAGTCTAGTTAATTAAGACTCTTCTGGTCACAATTCCCATGTCATAGTTTTGAAAATTTTGTTCAGTCACAAGTACAATTTCCGGCCTATTAGAAGTTTAATTAATTAATGGAAAAAGGTTTTATTAAAAATTTTTAAAATTTCATTGTGTATTTATTTTCTAACATGTATTTTTTTAAGTTTAGGTAATTTAAGTGTGCATTATTAAATTATGTTATTTACTACATTTCTCAAAATAACATGTTATTAATTTTTATTGATCCCAAAAAATGCCATTTCCCTCCTTTTTCCAAAAAAAAAATTTAAAAGAAATAGGTGTTACAAATCTAATTAAAATTAAAAAGTAACACGAATCATAGTCAACAAAACCTTCCCTAGTGTTTTTTAGGGATTTTTTTCTCATTTCTTTCTATTTAAAAAAGTAAAGAAACTCATTCAAATTATTTTTGCACATTTTTCAATTCATTTATGAATCATTTTAATTAGGATATCTATTTTCTGTTCATTTTTCAGGTTACCATTTTCCAAATTACTATTTTCATACTTAATTAGTATAGTCCCGTCGATATATTATTAGACGTACATAAAGACCGTCTTCACCACCTCCCATTTTTTAGAGGATTGTTTGCTTAGAACATTTCCAACTTAAGTTATAATATTGTTTACTAACAAATTTTAAACTAGCATTGTGGGAGTTCCCACAAAGAGAAACTCCTCCAAAAATTGGCGTATGCCACTAATAGCGACGAGCACACGGTATTCTTTAGTAAAAGGCGAAAGAATAGTTCGCTCTGTGCTCAACGCGTGGCTGCGTGGCTTGGAGCTATCTCAGCTTGTCATCTTATAGCTAGGTCATGCACGGGATTGTTTTATGCGTTTCCCATGTGGGACTCTTCTCAAATGGTGTTATTTTATTACATTTGTCTAAAACAGCCCATGAAATGCTTCGCTTCATATACTTCACCCCCTCACTTGTTTTTTCTCGACACCCATTATATTGAACTTTGTATCTCTAATTAAATTAGTTATTTAGGACAAGGGATT
Organism: Artocarpus heterophyllus; assembly: GCA_025403435.1. Lineage (NCBI taxonomy): Eukaryota > Viridiplantae > Streptophyta > Magnoliopsida > Rosales > Moraceae > Artocarpus > Artocarpus heterophyllus. The sequence goes on from CM046341.1 coordinate 12,142,775, forward strand.
GTGTACTTAAGATTAGGGATTGTATCTTTACTTGCAAGTAAGGAAGAAATTGTAGAGAATAACACTTAGTTTAGGTTTGGAAAATAATAGCATTATTCCCTTCAAGAAAAAAAAAGAGGAGAAAATCATAGCATAATTTATTATATATTGAAATTAATAGCACAACACATATTTTTTAAAAAAGGGAACTCCCAATTGTATTTTTTTTGGCTGGTTTTGAAAGATGACATAAGGCTTTTATATCCATCTTTGTTGTTCACCTTTTGCAGTCCAACTTTGGTTTACTAGACTCCCTAGGCAAACCGAAAGGCAGAGAGAAAACTCACCATCTGTATGACAATGAAAATATTCCTATTTACTGAATTTTATTTCTTCACTAGTTTTGCATACCAGTACTAGATATGCTTCATGAGTGATGTATGAAATGTTGCTGGACACTGTCATTATCATCCAGTTCTTAACATGGGAGATGCTGGTAGTTGTATTAACAAAGGACTTTCTGCCATGATGAAATTGACGGTTTTTTCCCCTCTTCCTGAGTGCGGCAGCAGGTCACACAGCAAGGAGGATTCGAGTGCTTTCATCGAGAGTTGATGATTGGATTCCGGAAATGGGAATTCAATCCTACAGATATTAAGAACCCTTTTCCTAATAATGAAGGCTCTGTCCATCTGTGGCAGGGTGATAAAAGATAGAATTGCGCCAGTTATTCTGCATCGATTCATTGCGTATAAACTTCCCTGGATTCGCTACCATGAGTTACCCGGCGAGCGACGCTTTATTTCCATCGACCGAGGGAATGAGTGAAGCTAAAAAAAATTCACTTTTCCGTTATTGAGTGTCATCAAAGCAAAGTATCAGTTGAGATTACCACTTATGTGGTGTTGTTTTTCAATTTTACTACTTTTGAAGAGAAAGTTTGAAACATATTACTTTCAATGAATATAAAGACATTATTGCTCCTAAGTATTTTAGGTTAAGGTTAAGCAAATGATATCTAAGGGTACAATTGCCATTTTAGCTATGAGAAATTGTATGGATCAAATGGAGAAGAAAAAAGTGATGGTTACACAATAGTGCCGGTAAAAAAAGCGATATGCCACCAAATTTACCCTTTACACTGTGCAGAAAATGAAACTACTCAATAATTCAACACAACATTGCCTAGATTTCATCGGGGGAAGCTGGGACAATTTGCAAACAAAGAAAATGATGATGCATCTCATTTTGCTATGGAAATCAATGCAACGAATCTGCCTGCCCAAAGTAAAAGCTCCTAAAACCATGACGTTTGACATGATTGAGGTAAAACCATACACTTTGACACCGATGAAATTTAACATTAAACAAAAGTAATACTCAGAGGAGGAGGAAAAAAGAAGACGAAAAAACTGATACAGTAGCTACAAGATCACAACTAACATCCCCCATGTGAAGGGGTCCTTGACTGCTAAAGTCTCTTCACAAGCTGCTGCTTTCAGTGCATCCCACTTATTTTCATCTTTCAGCAAGACTTTTTATAGTCCAATATAAGAACTACTCCTACAGGATTAAAAGAACTATCCTTGAAACTCTAAGGGAGAGTTTATGACGTGGGTGCACCATCTTCACCATCATCTTCATTGCTTTCTGGTTTATTCTCTTGATCGGGGTCAGCTGGAACCTTTGGAGTCAAAATGCGCCCAGACAAAGGATCCACATGACGTGTGTCGCGCGGCCCTCCTTTGCGTCCCATCGCTACCATTGGTGGTGGGGGTAATACCCCTGCTCTGAAAAGAATGCGCTGCACGGGCTCTGAAGGCTGAGCACCAACAGACAGCCAATACCTGCAAGAAATCGCAAGGAAACAGCAGGACAAGATTAAAACACACAGCGATTGCTAACTCCTAACTCAGTTTACAATTTTGAAAATTCTGAGTGTGCTCCTTTGGCCCACCGTAACAAATTGTACGGCATTATATATCATTAATAATTCTCATGATGTGCTAAACTAAGGATTACAAGTTTTAACAACATTTCAATCTTGCAGAGTTTCAGCTCTAGAGTCAATCCATAGCCAAAGCCACTATCCAGACATACATGGCATGTGCAATCTTCTAATTCTGGCATGAAAATAAAGCTCATAAAGGTGAAAAAAGATGGTTGGAATTATAATTTTATTTGGTTAGCGCAAGAATATCTTCAATCTCCAGTAAGTCTAAAACAAAGAATTTGCAGTTCAAGACTCAATTTCAATGAGAATGTCAGAAAAATACATAACTGAAACGTGTAGGAAAAAAGAAAAGAAAAGAAAAGAAAATAATGCACTTACTTTACTCTCTCGAAGTTTAGACCCATTCGCTTACCGCCATCTTGGCCTAATCAAACCAGAAAATCACTAATTATTGATCATTACATTGGTTAATAATAATATAACAAATTGAAGAAAAACAAATAAAAGTGAGTGTTTGGCATTAATTGGAAAGTTATGGAAGTTAAACAGAATTCCTAGGAAACTCAGATTACTGTGTTTTTCTGCGGTACTCAACAACTAAAAAATAAAAAGCTGCAAATAAAACAAAAGCCTCCATCATTACGGTGTTAATCAGTATCTAAACAATCAGCTCCTTTTTACAATTTTTTTTTTCCATCTCTACTAAACAAGGCAACCTAGCTTCTGATGTGAAATTTTCATGAAGCAAGCAATCGAAAAGTGAAAAAGAGAGGAAACGAAACAATTTTCCAACAATTTTCCCAGGAACCAATCACTACTACCACGAACAAACAAAAGGATGTACAAAAGCAAATTTCTTTTCATCAAAAACCGAAATCTGAACACAAAACAAGAAAAAAAAAAAAGATAAATCAAAGTTTCGAAATGAGAGAAGAAGAAGACAAAGAAACGAACCTGGCAAGGGATTGTAGTAGCCAAGGACCTCGAGGTGCTTGCCATCCCTAGGAGACCGGCTATCGGCGGCCATGACTCGATAAAAGGGCTTGTTTTTGCATCCGAACCTGGCCAATCGGATCCTCACCACCATATTTACGATGCGGAACGTCGAAGAAGACGACTCAGAGCAGGTTAGGTTTCCGGGTTTTTGGATATGGCGTTAATTGCCTCTGGTGGCTCTCTCTCTGCGATTTCACTCGGAGCAAACGACGTGTTCGCACGAGCATTTGACTTTCTAGTGATGGCTTTCTCTGGTTTTGGCACGTCGTTTGGTATAAACGACAGTGAGCATTAACTTATGCCAAGGCAAGTGCTAAAAACATAGTAGGATGGGACATTTTTATTTATTCATTTATTTTTTTAAATAAGGGAAGGGAGAGGGGGACGGGGAGGGTAATACTATCATTATTGAGTTGGGTTTAGCGTGACTCAAATCTTCAATTTATGGTTGTGATAGAGAAACTTACAACCAATTAGGTTGTTCTTACTTGTCAGATATTTTTATTTCTATACCTTATATATTTTGAGGTTATTAAAAAGATTATATATTTTATTTTAAACTTTTATACATTCACATTTTAAATTTAAGTTAAAATCTTATATTGTTCTTGGTCAGTGGTTAATTTTAACCACAAATAACCTAAACAGCCTAAAAAAACTAAAAAATACATTAAAAATTAAAAAAAAAATTTAAAATGTTTGAAACATTCAAGTATTTTACACAATAAAAATCAAATTTTAACCTAAAAAAAGGTAAGAAGGTAACAAAAATTTAAAACATAAAAGTATAATATTGTTGATGTCAAGGACGAAAATGTCGGTATCTTCAAGGTTGTCAAGGTTTTAATTTATATATAATGTCGTGAATATTATTAATGTCAATAATATCGGGAAAAATAAATGGATACCTTAAGAAAAACTTGTATTTTTTCTTACAATATTGCACAATACTAAAAAATCATTATTATTTAATTTGAACCAAATTAATAAAATAAATAATACAGTTTTGGTATAAATATGAGAGTTGTATTGTGTACTATAAAAGGATGTCATCAATACATATTGATTATGATTCTAATATTAGCTTGCATACTCATTACAAGCAAAGTACAATAATACAATAAAGTGCATAAAAAACTATTGCCAAATATAATAAATTATACACAAACTTCAAGTATCTTTAATACCAAAAGAAGTTTATAAATGGTTGGAAAGCATTATGTATGTTCTAATATTGATCTAAACAATTATCTGTTAGGATATTACTCTCGAACGGTGCTGGAGGTAACTGTTCATGTGTCATGTGCATGTTTCTTTATTTTTTCATACTGTTAACCTATAAATTGGATATTGTTGATATTGTCAACCCAATTTGAGAACTATAAGAAATATTATACGTATAAGAACTTTAGTTAGTTATTAAGCTCATGAGTTAAAACTCAAGGTAAAGGAATCCTTATCAGTTTGATTCTTTGAGTAGTATTATGTCTTCATGTGCTTCATGAAGGATAATAATTAGAACTAGTAGACAAAAGAAGTAAAAATGTAGTACACATATCTAAATGTAACATGAAATAGGACTTTACATAAGAGTTATAAATGATTTATTTTAAAGGTAAAAATTATTTAAAGACTAAATAAGTCTTAATAAATTTTTTTATTGTTTTTAGGTTGAAAATATTAGTTATATTTTATTGAAAAATTATTAAAAAAAGTCCTACAAAATTGGTATATGTGCAAAAAAAAATGTTCCCAGCCTTTTTGGATATTTTGTGAAAATCTTTAAAAAAATCTTAAATTTTCATAAATATTCACCGATATTACAAATATTTAGAAATATTGGGGATATTTACGAATATCTTATAAAAAAATCGTTACCTTTTATATCTATGTCGAGACTTTAAAATATGAATATTGTCTTAAAAATATCGACAATATCACAAACATTTTCATCTTTTGTTGAATTTTAAAATATAAAGTATAAAATTATGATAATATTAAAATATAAGATATAAAAATGAAAATAACGTAGATCTTTTTTTTTTTTTTTCTTCTTTTTAAAGTTGATAGTTGGAACCCAAAAAAGAACATACAAATTGAAGAAAAACAACAAAACACGTAACAAAACAGAAAAAATGGCATCACTAGCGACCCATCTCTCGGCATTCCTGTTCCTCTTCCCGACAGGCCTCACCCGCCTTCTCCGCTCCTCATCTCTCTACCTCACAAACCCATCTCGTTTCAAATCCAAAACCTGGTACTTCTCCGAACCCAGATGGAAAAACCTCGACTTTTACGCTCTCCTCATTTACCTCCCTTTGTCCTCCTTCTCCGAGCTCTTCATCTTCTTCAACCTCACCTCCGATCACCCATCTCACCGATTCTCCTTTGCCCACCAATCTCTTCTCCTTTTCCTCTTCTGGGCACTCCTCCTTTTCATCATTCTACATGAAAACGTTGACTTTTTCTCCGTCAACCAAGGCCTCATATTCCTCTTCGCTTCTATATCTTTTCTCTCTGAGTATTCCATATTGGGGAAAGGAACTGAGTATGAGTTGTTGGGTTTGTTGACTCTTCTTTGTGCTTCTTGTTCCTTGTACTTATCAATTAGGCCCTCGTCGTTTTTTGCTGAGTTTTTGCTGTCTTCAGGCATGGTGTTTAAAGGGACTTGGATTTTGCAAATTGGGTTGTCTTTGTATACAGATACCTTCGGGTTCAAAGGGTGTAAAAAACTTGATAATAGTTTTGATGTCAAGTGTGAGGTTGAGGAGGATGGTTTTAGGGCTGAGGCTTTGATGGGATTGTTGTTTGTTGGGCATGCGGTTTTGGTGTTGGTGTTGGGTTTTGTGTCGTTTGGTGTTTTGGCAAGTGACCAGAGATTGAGTTATAGTGCGGAAGGTGGTTCGTTGCTGGCTCAGCTTGATCCAGAGACTAATAATTGTCGTTGTCATCATGAGCTTGAGATGGAGTGAAATGTGTATGTCTATACTTTTGTAAAACTAATATTTATGAGATGAAACAAGATTCATTTTTTGCTATTTTTGTCCATCCAGATGGTTGCAGAGGGATAGTTTTCAAGATTGTTATTTGTCGCCCTGATCGGCAATAATCAGTGGATGCTTTGTGTTGATTGCAGTCTTAAATTCTGAATTAGTTGCATGACATGTGTTGTTGGGTTCTGGTTAGTATGTCAAATAGTTTCATTGGAATTACTAGAATTTACTAAAATTTGAAACTTAATAAATTCTCTTATGAACGCCAATTGTCTTGAATCTCTCTCTTTTATATCCCACTTTTTGAAGCTATTATTTTTGCATCAACATTCCTAACATGTTCAATATGTTTGGTAATTGGTAGAATGTCAAAGATAACAAGTTAAACTTCTTGAATTTTAAGATAGAAGAACTTAGAATAGCGTAAACGTATTTGGCTGACATTCAATGCATGAAGCACTCGAAAAATTATTGTTACCATGAACAAAGCTATATGTTATATGATTTCAATATCCTGACTTCAGTCAAAAAAATGGCTAATGTGTATCAACGGAAGAGAGATTAATCTAATTTGGTATATCCCTCCGATGAAGAAAGCTATATATCCTGCTGATGAAGAAACGCTTAGGATTTTCCACCATCACTAAGACACGCCTGAATCTGCGGATCATCTTGATGCGGAAACGAATTCTCTAAGATCTTCTCAACTCCTGTTCTTCATCTGATCATATTAGATGTCAATATTTTGACCAGCTTTCTCCCAAAACTTTAATTTCTGCATTTTGGTACAAAACAAGCAGTTGGGTTGTTAGAACCAAAACCTTGCAGAAATTCATCACTTTGCTGCAGAATTAATAAGGGAACTGTGGAAAATCAGTCACTACGTTCTTGTAGATGAGTTCCTTTCAGAAGCTAAGTACAATATCTGTATTATTGTGGCAAGCATACCTCGAACCTGTTCACTCTTTTCTTCTTTTTCTTCTGCGCTTGGAGCATGCAGGACCTGCAAGATCAGTGACATTACTAGTCTTGCCTCGTTGAAATTTGACTGCATTTTTTATGTCTAAAAGTAGTTTAGCTGGACTTTTCTTGTTTTCCACTATTGAGGTGCTATTTCCAAATTGAAACCCCTTATGAAAGGAAAAAAAGAAAACAGTAATCTATACTGGCATTTTCCAAGAAAAATAGTCCTAAGTCGCTTTGGTTTAAAAGTCTTGTATGGTAGGAGGGAAAAATGGAAGGAGAGATAGCGGTAGGAGGATTAGTGACTGGATCATAGAACTTATGGTTATTTGGCAAGAAGGATCAGAAGAGGGTATAAGGTTGTTGGTTCAATAACTGAACTAGTCCTTCCAGGCTGTCTCATCATTTTTTGAATAAAACCTATGCTACTCCGTCGAATCTAATCAGTTCCAGTTTTTGACAGCTCCGGGAATTACCGAGGAGAATCTTTTGCAAGAAAGGAAAAAACAACGGTGAATATTTCCTTTACGTGGTATTAACAAAGGCATAGAAGTGCAATAAGCTCCAGATGGTCCTGTCTAGTCGTTTACCCTCCACGTGACCGGAGAGATATCTGCATAAATTGAAAACAGTGTAATTAGCTTCTAGGCACGGTCAAGCTCATCTGATACATGGAAAACCACCAGCTAAAGATGTAGGTATGTATATTCAAACAAAAATATGTTTAGGTATAGCCAAAGTCAAACTTAGATACATGGAGATTTACCAGCTAATTAGTTATGAACTACCAGTAGCTACGGTTAGTGTAGTCACACAAGGCAATGGAAGTTGTTTATTTGTTCTAGTACTATTATTGCTTACTTCGAGAGGTCAATTTTCCTTTCTGGACTTCCACCAGAAAGGTTCCCAGACTCGAGAAAATAATTTTTTTAATTAAAAAAAAGTGGAATCTTTACCTCTTTGTTGACAAAGAATAGTTCTCTTGGGTGAAACACAAGATAAATTGGTTTACTCGTTCCTTGATATGTGTCCAAGGAGTTCACATTCTTCAACATCTCTTTCAGATGGAACTTAGGGGGCGTTTGGTATGCAGTAATCTTGATATGAGAATGAGAATCTTACAGATTCCCATGTTTGGTATACAGTAATCTAAGTTTTGGATTCCTGAGAAACTAATTCCCGTGGGATTCAGATTACCTCATTTTGGGGTAATATGAAGCCCACCCACAAGGTGATATTCATATTCCTGGGAATCTCAAAACTATAGAAATCTCATCTTTGTTTCCATGATGATGATGATAATAATTATATTATTATTAAATTATTATAATAATATTATTATTATAAATTAATATTTCTATGCAATATAAATATAAAAATTATATGCATATAAAATAATAATTTGATAATAATGATAATAAGAACATTAACAATAATAATAAACATATATAATATATTACATATACAATATCTAAATATAATATATAAATACTATAATAATAAAATAAAATAATGTTGTACTATTATTATAAATTAATATTAATATATGATATACATATAAATATTATATCAATATAAAAATATAATTTAATAATAACAATAATAATAAAAACATAATAATATAACATCAATATGAATAGTATAATATTAATATTAATATGCATAGCAATATCAATATTAAACTATATAAATACTATTATAATAATGATAAATATAAAATATAGCTAAATATGATTAATATTTTCTATAACAATGTGTTTATTTAATGTTAATATTAATATAAATATTAATATATTATTAAGAATTGTATTTTTATTATTATTTATAAATATTATTTTCTATAACAACATTTTAATATTAATATATTGTTAAATAATAATTCTATGATTATTATAAATTAATATTTTTATATAAGATAAAGAAAGTATTATATTAATATAAAATAATAATTATTTAATAATAATGATAATAATAACATTAATATTCATAGTAATATTAATGTTAAATTATATATAATATTATTTTATTATTTATATTATTATTATTATTATTTAATATTAGTTCTAATATGTTATATTGATACATTTAATGGTAATACAATAAATTATTTTGTCAATTATACAAGATTCCTATGTACAACCAAACACAATAATATATTATTCCTAAAAATCTAATAGAAGATTCCTATGTGCAACCAAACGTAATAATCTTAGTTCCTAGGAATCATATTCCCTACAACCATTTTCCCTATAATCTTATTATTACTTCTTGAACTCCAGAGATCTTTGCAATTATCCTCTCAGCATCTGGAGCAAATAAAGAGTTTGTTTTATTTCACAGTTGCAAATTGTGATAAAAGAAGCTCTGTTTCTTTTTTTCACACTCGTTTTTCCAGCAGTTACTGATCACTATACTTATGATGCAGAAATTTCTCCTGAGAAAGCAATCTTTTAGCTTTCTTTTAATGCCTTCCATTCCATATGGATGTTTCAATATTTCAGCCACTTCAAGGGGTGGTGGTATTTTTTTTTTTTTTAATTATGGTTTCAATTGGGTAAAACAAAAACCTCAAATTCGCAAACAACACCACATTGAATCTGTAAGTGTTACAACTCCAACCTTAATGGCTTTTTGCTCTTTTAGTTAGTGAATCAAACCCCTCTGCATTAAAATGAATCCTACAAAGTAAGAGCAAGAGCAGAGCATATAGCTAGCTCTCTTCTTTGCAATGAAATGTAAAAACTATACCTCATGCACTCAAAACCTATAACTCCCAATTGCAGGGGGAGAGAGAGAGAAGAGAGAAGAAAAACAAGAACAAGAAGAAAGAAAAAGGAAGAGCATTGTCAGCTCAATCTCCATCTCACTTATTTGTTCACGGCCTGATCCGTCATCTCCTTCAGAGTCAGTCATCTCCTCACACTCAAACTCGACATTTACCTCATTTTGCTCATCGGACTCGCTCAACTCTTCCTGTTGCATCACAATCTCAGGGTGAGACTGGTTACCCATACCATCCACATATCGATCAATGTTATCACTTAGCAAAATCGATGAGTGGCCTCCTGTAAATATTGGATTAAAAACTTTCTGTATGCTGGTGAAGTGATCTGTTGCTGTTTTGAGTTTCTGTTGTAAATCCAGAATTTGGTACATTCATGGTTGATCTGACTGGATTTTGTGTGGTTACATCTTTATCCTTGGAGCTTTCCCTTCTGGATGTAGAACTTAGGTGGCTCTCTAAGTCAAGCCCATCAGCTTTCTCTGTTACTTGGGCAACAACTCAATTTGAACCTCACGCCAAGGATATTGACATCCTGGACCAATAAAGTCACCATGTACGTAATCAGTTCTTTGCAGGAGAGGATGGAAGTCAGTGCCATGTGACAAGGAGGTGGAATCCTTCAACTTCAATGACTTAGTAAAAGAAGCGACAAGATTTTCTTGGTGAGGATTATGCAAAACACTTGGATGCAGTTGTGGCTGATTTCCCGAAAAAAAATTGAAAGAACTGGAATTACTAGTGCTGCAGTTTCCATCTTCGGGTGCCTGGAATAGTACAGGATGCATCTGATGATCAGAACTCGTATTTCTTTCCTTCTCTGCATATTGATCCTTAATAATTCTGGATTCTTCTGCATGTAAACTCACAGGGCAACCATTCAGGGAATTACTTTTATTCTCACTAGATTTTGTGACATGGGAAATTCCCAACCTTCCGGCGAAAGGACTAGAAGACGTTAAATTTTCCTTTTCAGCATCACCAGTAACACCTCCAGCAGTAGACGCATCATGAAGAGAGACAAGACGAACACATGGTGGAAGATTGACAGGGGGCAAGTCTGGTGCCAATCTGACCAAGTGGGTACCATTAGATCTACGACCCCGATATGTGCGTAAATAGAGTTGGGATTTTGAGGTACTAGACATCATGTTGGGAGCTGAACTGTTTGTTTCTAAGGTGTTGGCTCCAGAACGTCTACCACCAGCAAAATGAAATGAAGGATGCTGGTACTTTGACGCAGATGGAAACTTTGCACGATGTAGCCGTTCCTGTAATTGCAATACACTCTGAGGATCTCTTGCAGCATCTGAGCAAGAGTGTCCACTGGGGTCACTTGGTCTCCAATCTGCCAAAAGACCTCGTGAACATAAGTTTTTCCAGCACTCTCTGCGCAATCATCTTCAATGTTATTGTTTCCACCAAAATTTTCTACCTGGGAGTCCTGCAGTCAAACGCGAAACTTTAACTACAATCACCAATGAACAACATGAGAGCTATAAGAGAAGGCTAACAAGCCTTGAGCCAAATTCAGGCTGCAAATAAGTGTCAACTACAAAGACCTTCGAGTGTTCACAAGTCTTATATGATTTCTGAGTTCCAAGAGCAATGCGCCACCGCCGAGGCAATAAGGATGGATCTCTGTGCGGGACAGTGAATTGCCATGCAGACATCCAGTCACACTTGTAAACCTTAAGCCCCTGAATGATTTGGATGTAAAAAACAAAAAAAAACCTTACGGCCAAAAATTCTGCTAGAGTATAGTGACCCGATTTTAGATAAGTCCGACTCAAAAAGCTCGCGGTGCGACAATTGTGGTAAAAAAATAAATATGAGATTTTTCATAATATCTGTGGTGGTAGCAGAGCCGATCCTGTGTGTACAAATGCGTTGCGGACCTATATTTGTAAATGTATATATAAGGGTATTAAGAACATATTTTGAACATGATTACCTTTTGAAGACATGCGATCTCTTGTGCAGTAAGCGGAGAGGTTTTCATGCTCCTAACTGCCTGCATAAGTAAAACACTTGCCTTAAACTTGGAGGGGAAAAAAATCTGAATATATATGCGAATTACCTAATAAAAATAAGCAGAATAAATATTATGGGATAAATTTAATGCAATAAATTTTTACAAAATTTTAATAGGCATAATAATATTTAAATTTGACACAATTACCTGCTAAAAATAATGAGTGTTACATCATAACTTGTTGTACTTTATTTATGTTATATTTTGACTTCTTTAAAAAAAATAAAATCAATTTACTTTTGACTTCTTAAAAAAAAAAAATCAATTTAATAAGTGAGGGTTCAAAATGGTTTATTTCATAAATATCAATGTAGTTAGACCTAAGAGAGTGAATGTCAACTGTCAAAATAAAACAAATTCATATCTTTAGATTGTACAAATATCTTTTTTTTTTTTTTGAAATTTTGTAAGTAAAATTTTACTTATGTTCATTCTTTTTATATATAATTTACGTTATAAAACTTTAATTACAACTTAATACATGCATCACATGTATCTTAACTAGCTCTTAGAAAAAGGAAAAGTTTTATTTAATCATATATATTGTTCAAGAACTATATCATGTGAGAGCTTTATGATATAACTTTTTAAGCTTTACACCGTTTACAATTCAAACCAATAGTTTAAACTATTATTTCAAACACTATATTATTAATTCTAATTGTTACTGTGTAAAATAAAAGTTTGAAACAATATAAAGCTTTTACATGCTACAATATTTTGGTTTCAACTTGTTGTTCTAAATATGTTCTCAAACACTATATAAGATTCTTGATATATTAAACTTATAGACCATTTAAAAAATATGTTTAAACTAAAAAAGTAACGACCAACATCTAACTGATTCAGTTAGTAGGGGCTGTTCCGCTTAAGCAAGCGACTCGGGTTTAAGATTCGGAAACGAATTCTCGTGATCTTCTTACTCAAATCTCCACAACTTTGTCTAATGACATTAGATTTTGATAATTTCACCAGCTTTCTCATGACCCTACGTCCTACATTGTGAAACACACAAGAGATTAGAGTATTAAATGCAAAATCATGAGGATGTTTTCTTATACACGGGGTTAATTTCAAAGTCATCATGGATTATTTCACATTATTTTGGCAAACATACCTTGAACCTTTTTACTTTTGTCTTCTTATTGCTTTAAGCTTGGCTCATGCAGGACCTGCAAGTTCATTAGGTAAAACTTCTTTTATATGATAGTTTGACTTCACCTTTCTTGTCCCATGAAAAAAGTTCAAATGGTTTTTCTCCAACTTCTTTTAAAAAGTGAGGATACTTTTGCTTTTGGCATTTTGAAAAATCTGAGGAGAAAAAAGTACTTTCAAAAACTCGAGGAATGTTTTTAGTATTTTCTCCTTTAAACTAGAATGTTGCTTGTCTAGGTGGACAAAGTTGAAAAAAAGAAAAGAAAAGGCATTCTTAGCGACAGCATTTCGGCTTAGGGAACACTTTATGGACATTTGGAAAAAAAAAAAAAAAAAAAAAAAAAAAGAAGAAGAAGAAGAAATTTTTATGACAAAGAAGATAACTTTGTTTTACCGGTAAATGTTTTAGCAATCATATTCTGATTTTAACAGGTTGATCTACGACTGTTTATATTAAAAATTTATAGCACGCGATACAATATGCTTCTAATTGTAGATCAAATCGTTAAAAAGTTGTTTAAACACTCACGCTCTACTAGATGAGTAAAATTGTATTCTTCATTATAAAAATTGCCAAAAAAAAGTCAAGAATCAGTTCGATTTTTCAAAAAAACGAGGGGCAAACATAACATTTAGCGAAAACTTGAGAGGTATTTTGGTATTTTTCTTTTTAACTGTTGAGTTATAACAAAAAGGAAATTAGAAACCAATGATCTATACTTTAACACTTAACGAGAAAAATTATCCAAATTTGGATTGGTTTTTAAGGTTGTTGGTTCAGTACCTGAACTAGTCCTTCCGAGCGCTTTCTCATCCTTCTTTGAATAAATCCGCTTGCGCTGTGTTTGTAGAAACTTGTCAGCAAAATAATAATTAAATAGGAATAATAAAAGATAGAAGGGAAGAAGAAATAGATTTAACGTGATTCGATAATATGCCTATATTCATAGACTACAACAAAGAAAGAGGATTTATTGGTAAAGAGCGCTATAAATAGGGCTCCATATAAATACATATTACAAAACACATAAACGAGTGAGTTACCAAAACTAAAATAAATAAGACATTTGTTTATATAAAACAAAATACAATTAAAGTCAAACCCATTATAAAGATACTTTACTAAATAATATTTAGGACTCCATACAAATACACATTACAAAACATATAACGATTAAGTGTAACGACCAAAGGAAAATTCATTAATAAAATATAATATTTAATTAGATTTGATTAATGAATTTACCCTCATAAATTGTATTTTTGTAAAAAAAAAATGATAAAATATAGAATACAATGTTAATAAAAAGTTTCATTGTAAATTTATTACGATGCTGGATATTAACAAATACAGATTTTGTGAGTTTAAATACTCAAAATTTTGTAAATAATATCCATAAAATGATTTTATATCACAACTAATTGTAGAATTGTGATATAAATGGATAGGTAATTAAGGTATAAATAAGATAGAAAGTCTGCCAAAAGCCTAAACCAGTGCAAAAAGGGGTCCGATGTGGTATAAGTATACTGCTAATTAAAAACACAGATATCAAAAATGTTATGTTTGGACTCCGAAAATAAACCAAAGGCAAGTAGGATATTTTATACAGTCTAAGAATATGTTTTGCACTGATTTTACCACAACAATATAAAAAAATACTGTGTGGTGAAAAATTATACTATGTAAAATTTTAGGGCCACTGAGTGGACACCCATTGAAACCTTATTGGGCCACCATGCCATGAAAGGTGGCCCAATCACAACTAGCCATATTAATCACCTAATTGATTACTTGGTGACGCATCACCTTTTTTTTTTTAAAAAAAAAGGCTAAGAGATAAGCCTTAATTAAAGGCTTAAGAAATAAGTTTTTTTTTTTTTTCATTTCTTCTTCCTCCTAAAACTGGCAGCCATAAGAGCTCATTCTCAAAAATTTTCTCAAGCCCAAATTCTTGCAAAATTACCCCTACTAAGTTTCAAGCTTCAAGATTAAGGTTTTGTAAACTTTCAAGGTAAGAAATCCAAACTTTTTTCTTGAATTTTCTTAGGGTTTTATTGGGTTAAAAGGGGAATTTGATCCAAGATTTCCTCATGTGAAAAGTGCTTAGGGAATTTGCAAAGGAGCTCTAGGAAAGCCTAGAATCACAAATTTTTCTTTTGGGTAAGTTCTAATTTTCAAATTTAAAGTTTATTTAGTTTTGTTTTAATTTTGATTATTTCAAAAGGCATGTGGGTGTTCAAGCAAGATTGTGATTGAATTCCATGGGTATATGGTTTATGACATGTTGGTGTTGTTGAAACTAGGGTTTCACTGTGAAAAGTGTTGGTTGATGCAAAAGTAGGTTAGTTTTGTAATTTTGATGTTAGTTTTGAAAAGAATGGTAATTTGGCATGAAAATGGTTTTAGGAAAGGTTGAGTCTGCCTTCACAGTGGCTAGAATGTGTTTTAAAACTGATTTTTACAAAAATGACCCAGGGACTAAATTACAAAGAAAAAATTTTTCTCGACAGATTTAAAAAATGACCAAAAACACCCATGTATAGTGGGAATTTTGAAAAAGTTAAAACACAAAAGTTGAAGATCTTGACGAAACTGTTAGGATATCAAATGGTTCGTCAAAAATCACCTTCCTTTGCGAGTTATTGATTTTACAAAAATTTATTAAAATTAGAAAAAAATTTAAAGGGCAAAAATGTCATTTTGCAAAAGGATTTTGGGTATGGTGTTTTGAGCAAATATGATCCTTATGAAAAATGAAAAATTATGGTTTAAGTAAAATTGTTAAAATTTTCAAATAAGGGGCGAAATTGTAAAGTTTTATTAAAATGGGGCCTTGATGTTAAATAAGGAAACTCGATACCCCAAGGTATTGTTTTAAAATTAATAAGCAACAATTTTTGCTAAAATAGCAAAATCGAGCTCGAAGAATTTAGGAAGGCCCACCGAGGGTGAAATCGTCATTTTCCCAAATTGCTCCGAAACGTTCCAAATGGGAAAAGGGATTATTAGTAAGATTTTTGCCCTTCGTTAGAGACGATAGAGTAGAGTAAAATAGGAGTAAGAGAATATGTGATTATCAGAGTTGTATACAGTTATACAACCCGATCTATTAATTAACAATCGTTTTGTATTGACACATAGAGGAAGTAGTGAAAATTTGCCTAATAGTGAAACAAGACCGTAAACGATTAGGAAAAATGGGATTGAGGTTGGCTTGCGTAGCAACCAAAACAAGTAAGTACAAATCTCGCATACAGTATGGAATTGTAGGTATAGAATATGATATATATATATATATATATATATAAAGATGTACCTGTGTGTATATCAAGGTGTATAACTATGTGTGTACAATAATATATGTACATGTGTGTATATTGATATGTACACCAGTGAGTATATAAAATATGTACCTATGTGTACTATACAATAGAAGAGTATTTATGCTTTGTGCATAACATGTGAATATGACCTCATCATGGTATGGTAGCCATAATAATTGGGCTGGAAAACACACCACCAGAAACAAGAAGAGTGTTGTACCGACTCCTGACTTAAGGGGAGTTTAATGTTATGGTATGGTTTCGGTGTCATGTAGACCTATGTGCACAATGGTACGAACACTTGGACCCTAGCTAAAGATAAGGCATGATAAGGATAAAGAATATTCATAATTAAGCATAATTGGATCATGCATTTCAGTGAACATTGCATGTGGGCGGTGTGTGGACTTACTGGGCATAAGCTCACTTAGTATTTCCTGTTGTAGGTATACCTACTAAAAGGTCAGAATAAATTCACTGATGAGCTGGCTTAGGGATATGAGTAATGTGAAGAACTGGGTATGGATGCCGCCATAGACATATTTTCTCTGTAATATATTTTAAGTTATTTTGAAACGTTTTGTGTAAAAGTTGTAATATGGTTAAGTAAGACAAAACCTCTCTAAAAAATATTTAGCAGGCAATATTATAAAAGAAAGTTTGTTTATGTAAATATATATATATATGTTTGTATTTTAGGTTGCTAAAATCTGCATGGGTAATACATTTAAAAAATAATATTCCTAGGTTTTTCATCTATACGTAAGTAAGAAAAGTGTTTTATCACATCTCGAAAAAGGAGGGTTGTGACATTAAGTTACTCAAAACTAAAAAAAGACATTTCTTTATATAAAAATAAATACAAATAAAATTAAAACTACTACAAAGATACTTTTCTTAATAATGTTTAAGGCTCTAGTGCTTGATAGCTTCATAGTCAAGGAAAAAACATATGAATAAGATCTTACCTTTACATGGTATTTAACATATGCATAGAAATTCAACAAGCTCCACACAGTTTTGTCTAGCTGTTTGCCTTCCACATGACGTGAATATATATCTGTTTATATTGATAAAAAAAGAATGTTTAGGTTTAGCCAAAGTCAAATATGATTTCATTTCTAAATTGCCCCAAAAAATATAGGCAGAAAAGTAATATCTCATCATTATTGGGTTTGTGTATTTAAAATGGGAAGAATATGACGGTGACAAAAGAAACAAATCCTCCGCTGGTAGAATTCTTTATTTCTTTATTGCTTTTATTTTATGCAGTAAAATATAGTTACATGCCATCTATTTTTTCAACCGATAAGCAAAATTTTTGGAAATCATGAAACGCTTTGAAATTTAGAATTTGAGGCTAAATACAATGCAATTTTTTAAAATCAAAAGCTTAGCAGAATCTTATATCTATAATCTGCGGAGGAAAACAACATTTAAGATGTTTATCCTCTAAAATTTTATGGATCTCGGAGCAAATTATAACTGTTGAACTTGTTAGGGATTAATGACCAATTCGTATGTCTTTTGATGCTAAGCCGTTTGTCTAAAATTGGTCAAATGCGATAGCAGAGAAATGCAAGTGCAGAAAAGTAAAAGAAAGACTATAATTTATATTGGTTCACTTTTATTGCGAGAGCTTCATTTCGTTTGAGGTTTTGCCATGACATTGAGGAAAAGTTGTACAAGGGAGCTTTGGGGAGGCAGTAGCAAGTGAAAATCAGAAGTTATAGTAAAAAATGGAAGCTAGGGTGTGAATGTCCATGGTTTGGGGCAGAAGTAAATCCCTTTTCACAACATGTATCTTTAGCTTCCTAATAAGAGTTGGTTTCCTCCTCCAAATTTCAGTTGATTTTTCCAAGTTGAATCCAAACCACTTTCTTAATGGATTTCGAATTCCTCTTTGATATTGATCTGATCAACCATGATTTTGTGACAGCCCAAAATCCCAATATAAAAGATTCTATGAACAACTATGGAAATTTTCTTTAGAGCAGTCGACTTGATTGCTTTCTTAGTGATGTAGTCGATTTGTGTTGATTTGATTTTTTAGTAGATTTCTTGTTGTCTTCAGTGGAGGCCTTCTTTTGACTCCTTTTGGTTGATGATTCCTTGATTTAGCTGACTTGATTTGATAAGTGACTGGAGATTGAGGTACAAAATCTGACTCCAACAGTGGTCAAGTCATGAATATGAAATTTAGGGAGCTGCGGGCACATACTTCAAAGCATAACTATATCTTATCAGCTTCTCTTGATGCTGGGGTTGCTTTCTTAGCCATTCTCCTCTACCTTGCCCTTCAGTCCAAGGAAATTTGGTGTCCTAACCGGTGGGAAACTGGTGACCATTGCCCATTGCCCATTGCCCATTGGCCAGTTGTCCTACAGCACCTGGTGCAGTAGCTAAAGGTTGCCACTTCCATGATTAAATTTAACTTTGCTCCTTTTCTTTTCCTTTTTTTTTCTACTATTATTCAAATCTGGGTCAAAATTCCTTTTATTATACGTAGAATGTTTTCTTTTTCTTAGGGACAATAGTTTTTAGCAATGATGCTTTATGTAGGAGTTACTTTTCTTGTTAGTTTGAAAATCATTCTTAATGCTTTTCAAATGATTTTAGTTCGCGTGCATTTTATTTATTAGCTTCATAAATAGTGATAAACCATCTTTGAATTAGTAGAGCCTGTTCTGATTAAGCCCAACCTTCCGTCTATTAAAAAGACCCCTGCCATTATTACAGGCACTTCTTTGGTGTAGAATAAACCACCTTCTTCTTGTTTTTTATTTTTTTTTAATTTTTATTTTTGGTTAAGAGTCGTTTCACTATTATGCGAAGACATTCTTACTGTAAAAAAAAAAAAAAACACATTAATCTTTTTCAGTTTTCCCTTAGACAATCCACTACAAAAGTAAGGCCAAGTATTTAGATATCCATAATCAAAGGAGACAAGCAAAACCAATTACAATACAACTTTTGAAAATCAAAAGCCTTGAAGAAACTTACATAAAAAAACATATTTAAGTGATGATCCATCTTCTTATTCCATGGGTCACTTAGTTGATCAAGTCAGCAGTATGGGCCGTATTGATTTTTCAGAATATTTTGGTTAAGAGAGATATTCGCTAGTTCACCAAACAAAACCTACTCACTCATGAAATTCATTCTCTATTACTTGAAGAATTAAAACTAAAATAAGTCCATTCATTTTCTGAACTCACAATGAGAGTAAGAACTAGATATGGTTGGCCTCTCATGCTGTTACAAAACATGATCAGCCTGTAAAAAGGGTTTTTAGCAAAATTTTTAGAGAAAAGTGCAAAATTTTAGTAGTTGCAGAATTTTTTTTTTTTTTTTTAAAAACCCACCTTATCCATACTTGCATTTGGAGTCTAGTTTTCCTACTACGTACACCTCAGTAAGCTATTGATCCCCCTCGAAATATATCTTGAAGAACTTCTCTTCTTTACAGCATTCGGACACGACTTTGTACACTTCAAAAAAGAGCTTCGGGAATTTACTTGTAAAATAGTCATCGAATCCTTCATATAGCGGTCCAACAAGATTCTGAAAGAGACAATACCATGTTAAGTGAATATTTAACATTAAAAAACCTAAATGTGTGAGAAGATGTATCATACTTGTATACACTATAAAAAACTGGATTTTTAGTCACAATAAAATGTTGCGACTAATATACAACTAATCACAAACTTTAACTTAATTTTTGTTGTGACTAAAACTTTTAACCATATATGTTTTAGTCACGAAATGTTTCCGTTATTAAGAACCCCGTGGCTAAAAGTTTTAGTCACAACAAAAAGTGATCAAAAATTTGTGATTAAATATACATTAGTCATGACATTTTGTTGTGACTAAAAGTTTTGTTAGAAAATTGTTGTGATTAAAAGTTCAATGCTTTGTAGTGTAGCATTATAATCACCTGAATGTCTTCTAAACCCTCGTCGTGATAATGATTCAACATGTTTCGAATCAATCGCAACAAGTCTCGAAGACTATTATTGTAATTTGCGTGTTGGCTCATGAGCGTGAGCACTTTTTGATTAATCTGATTCTTCCAACTTCGAACCCATTTTCCCTTCCATGTGGTACCAAAAACTGTGCCTTCAATAGATTTGAGTTCTTGTAGAAGTTTAGTGTTCTTGCTTGCACATTGACTACTGTCGTGCAGGAAATAAAGTCTCGTCTTTGCATCCCAGAACAGTGGATGGTGGTACACCTCATTTGCTTTTGGCCTGCCAAGAATAACAAAAGTAATGTTCTCCTTGTCAAGTAAAACTTTTAAGCCTACTCTAATGTTCTCCAATCCACTTAGTTATTCCCGATACAAAAGCCATGAAAATTACCTTGCAATCGTAGCCTACTAGACTACACTTCTACCATACTATTTCTGTCATACACATAATTCTACTAAGCTAAAATATTTAGCTCTCCAATTTCACAGAGACACCACAAAATACCAACCGTGCATTATTATTTAACAATTGACACAAGTTTTCGCCACAAGGATGAAAATATTGTTATCGGTAGAAATACTGCTACTCTAATTGGCACAGCACCTCAATTGCTGTTGGCCTGCCAAGGATAACAAGTGTATTTTTCATCAATATTTGAGGATTCAAGTGAGGTGCTGAGTTTCTTTCTTCTCAAGTAATCCTTTTAAAACTGTTCTTCTCCAATGCACTCGGTACAACGGCAACGGCCGCAAGGTTTTATTATCATAACATGATATAATTTTAATGTGCTGAAGATTTTTAAAATGAGCTGCTAATAGCTTAATAATTACTAATTAGTTTCATAAGGAATAACGTGCCATTTAGAAGGGGAAAAAAGATGAAAGAAAGAAAAGGGTCTTTTGCCTTTTTTTCTAAAGCTTTTCTATATATATATATATATAAGTATTAATTATGTAGAATTCATGTAGAAGGAAACTATATAGTCTCACCTAACTTCAGGATCAGCTTTCAATAAACGAGAAATAAGATCAAAAGCTTCTGGGAAATTCTCTATTGGAAACAGGTCCGGCTCTTTCTTTCTCATAATATTCTCATCACGTTCATGGTCCCCAAATGGATGCCTACCACAAGTGATGATATAAAAGAGGATGCAACCTAAACTGAACAAATCCATCGCACTCGTTTGTCGTCCATGAAGAAGTTGTTCAGGTGCCTTCCACCCTGTAGCAGCGCAACCTATTCATGATTCCCAAAAAATATGCAAATGAGACTAACATTGAAGCAAGTGAGAAGCAGTTCAAAACTGTTTATGAGAGTATATTCTGAACGGATGTTTACAATGAGACTAATAAGTTTATAGCTCAAAGCCTCAAGCGTTTATTGAATCATATATATCAAGTAATTAACAAGGGGAAGCCTTATTTTCTAGCTAGGTAGTTCTTTGGACGTATAAGGTTACTCTAGAATTGGTTAGAATAGTCAAGATGATAGAATTAGATAGATCCACGGCCAGTGTCACAATATGTATAAATGCAATGTTTAAGATAGGGACATGAGAGTACTTACCAGTAGAATGGTTACTCAAAGAGAACTTATTCTCAGCAAGTCGTTTGCTGATGCCCATATCAGAAATCTTTGCACATAAAGTTGAGCTTCCCTTAGTTATCAAAACGTTTTGGGGCTTTAAGTTTCTGTGAACCATACGCAACCGGTGTAGATGAACAAGCCCAGAAACCATGCCCCTGTGTGAGATCACAGATTGAAAATATAAATTATAAGATCAGGTGATCAATTTAGCCAGCATGAGGTTTTTGGTGGTGGGATCAACTCGAACCCACCCGCCAATTAATTTTTTTTTAAAAATAATTCCTAAACTAAGAAAACACGAACACAAGCTCTCTTTTTGTTTTGCTTCTCCAATCTCCGCTTCTTCCTCTCATCTGTTGTCAGTTTTCAAGAAAATAAAAATTTAAAAAAACTTATTTTGTTCAAACACCATCATCTACCATCTACTCTCCCTATCACCAACCCAGATATCCTAAGTTTTATCTCTCGTTCCCTTTCCGTATATCCCCCTTCCCAAATCAATTCACAAAAAAAAAAAAAAAAAAACCCAGACACCATATACGTGTTCAGACATTATAATCACCACCACTTAAAACCATATATCCAACACCTCTCAACCATACCTAAATCTTAAAAAAAAAAAAAAAAAAAAAAATCTCGTGTAGAAGAAGAATAAAAATAAAAGAGTGCAGTATAGTGTGTGCATTTGCCTGTTGGCCAATAAGTGTGTGATATATTATATCTATACTGATATTATAAGGCTATAAAAAGTGGATTCAGCATTATATATTTATACTTGTATACAGTGTGTGCAAAGATACATGAAAGTGAGTTAAAAAAAAAGGTAGTGGAGAGTGTGTGCAGCCGTGCAGGTGCAGCGTGGGAGACAAGTAGACAACATTGGAGTGTGTTTTGTGCGACGAGTGAAACTAAAAAAACTAACAAAATACATTAGGCCCAACAGTGGAAGCCCAACAAACCGCCCGCAAACTGCCCACAGTTCTACGGGTGGTCTGTGGTTTGCTTATCTGCTAACCCGTCATTCAAAAAAAAAGACCCACCCCCACCCCCACCCCCACCCGCACCCGCACCCGAAACCGGCAATCCCCCACCCGTTCACCCCTAAACATAACCAAGAGATGTTAATTCGAAATCCAATTGAGAAGCTTTGTAAATTGAGCTCAGCTATGCATAACAAGATTTAAAGTTAACTAACCGCATCAATTCCAGTAATAATGGTGATGGACGGCCATTAATTTCTTTGTAAAGCTTAATGACTCCCAGAATATTCTTCAGATTCTTTAGGCGGTCCTCCTCATATAGAGTCACAGATCCCATACCATCATGAACGTCGTTTGATACAAGCTCGTATTGATGAAATGATTCCGCATAATATATTTTGATGAGGTCATCCAAACTGCAGGGACAGCGCTCTAGAGCAAGATAAACAAAGTCTATGTCTTGTTCTAGTCCATGATACCTTACTATATTCGGGCCATGATCAGTTGCAATTAGATTTTGCCTTTCACGTGTAGCAAGTTCAATGTGACTTCGAAGAAAGCGTTTCACAGCTACTTTTCTGCCTTCATAAGACCCCTCATAGACAAAGGTCCCGTCGGTGCCACGACCAATTACCTTTGATAGAAAAACCTCTAGTTTTCCCACTATCAGCGTCCGATTTTCGTCGTTTGAGCTACAAGAAGTACTGCTATCTTCTCTATGCTGATCATTTGACAATAAATTTAGAAAACTGATACCCTCCAATAGAAATGGTTGATAAATAATAACTTTATGGAAATATTTCGAGTAACTCTAGAATTATAGGGGAGTGTAAGAAGTAAATTAAATCAATTCAAAATTATGTAGGATGTGATCAATTTAAAAGAGAGACTAGACATGCGTATAGTACAATTTTGACAATTTAAAGCAAAATTTGTCTTTCATTTTATGAATTGTGAGTTTGATTTTGTGATTTTTAGAAATAAATATTGCTTTATGGACGAGGATGTCAGGTTGTTTATAGAAGGTCTAACACCTGTAAATGTAGGAGATAATGTATCAGGGTGAGAAATAATAATATATTGATTCGTCACTTTGAAAAGTCAGTTGAGAGTGCGTTTCAATCCCCACTCGATATTGGACCCAAAAACAACGAAAAGCAACCAAATGGAAACGAACAAAAGGGTGAAGCTTCAATTAAAGGTGGAAAATCTAGTAGAGGAAGGGAAAGAACTTGAAAAGAGGCAGGGCAGAGGTAATTTTAATAAAAACAATGGAGAAGAGGGCATCTCAGAGGTGCAAAATATGTAAAAGAAGTAGTCATATTGAAGAAGATTGTTGGTTCAAAGGAAAGCCACAATGCTACAATTGTAAAAAGTTTGGCCACTTGCAGAAGGATTGTAGATTTAAGATTACTCAATAAGCTAATTATATTACTAAGAAAGGTGGTGAATCTAACTTGTTTTATGCCTCTTTGAGTGCTCCAGAGTCAAAAAGAAAAGCATGCTACTCAAGTATAGGTTGCTTGAAAGATGAAGAAAGTCGGTGGTATTTGGACAGCGGTTGTACCAACCATAACAAAAATTTTTTTATCGATATGGAAGCTGCAAATTCGACAGTCAGGCTTGGAAATGGTACTTTGATGGATGTGAAGGGAAGAGGAACAATAGGAGTCCAAACCAAGAAGGACTCAAGATTTATTCGTGGTGTCTTGTACGCACCGGACTTAGATCAAAGCTTGCTAAGTGTTGGGCAGCTTGTGGAAAATGGCTATTCACTCCATTTTGAAGATGACAGTTGTACTATTTTTGAAAAAGGAGAAGAAAAGTTTATTCTAGCAAAGTTGAAGGTGGAAAGCCAAAGCTTTGTAATTGATTTCAAGCATGGCAGCAATGTGGCTTTTATTATTGATGCATCTAGTGATTTGTGGCTATGGCACAAGAGGCTCGGGCATTTAAATTTTCAGAGTTTCAAGCTACTTCATCCAAAAAAAATGGTGCAGGGACTTCCAAGAATTGAAGAAAAAGAAGTTTGTGAAGGTTGTGTACTTGGGAAGCATCACCGACAATCATTCCCAAAAGGAGTAACTTAGAGAACAAATCAACAATTATAATGGGAACAAATCCATGTTTTCATGGTAGGACCAGGCACATTGCACTCAAATATCTTTTCAGGAGAGAGGCCATCGAGGATGGTGAAGTTCAACTCAAGTACTGCAGGACAGATGAACAAGTTGTAGACATTTTTACAAAGGCCCTTGTGATGGCAAAGTTTTCAAGATCAGCACATTAAGGGGGAGAATGTTAATATTTAATGTGCTAAAATATTACTTCTTTTACTATAGTTGAGTTAATGTAATTATGGTTAAGTTAAAAGTCAATCAATGGCTATAGAAATGATACTTGTATGGCTAAAATATGAACTTGTGAAGTATGCTAGAGAAGGAAGTGATTGTCATTTTGTATCTAGAAAATCAGATCAAGAAAAAGGGGGATTTTGTTCTTTTTTTTTACTCCCTCTGCCCCACGTATTTTCTCCTAGCTGCTGCCATTTTATTTCTATGTTAGACATGTGTTTAATCAATACTTTCGATGGTGATCTTTTGCTGAAGCAACAGCCAACATTTTGCAATTAGTGGTACAACTAAAATTGACATTTAAGATATGTTAATTCACTAAATCATATACTTAAAGTTGTTTACACATGAACGAGAACTTATGCATTGCTGGTCTCTTAAAAACTTTAATCTTTTCTTCCTGTGAAGTTGCAAACGATAGGTATCAATCATCAATCGCCAATTAAAGAGAGTAAGAAAAAGCATATCAAAAAAGCGTGAATGAATATGGACAAATATGGGCAGTGGATTACATGGCGCTCTTGGCCAGTTGGGGTAAACAAAAAAAAGCTATTTGCATATTCAAAGAATCAAGTATATACAAGATTTTTGAGTATGTCTTCAGCAAAAATGACGATATCCTAGCATAGATCAAAGAAAAAAAAAAAAAGGCATCTATATGGTTAAGGAAGAACAAAAATAGAATAACATATAGCGATTAAAACAGTTGGAATACAAAGCAAATGAGCAAATTAGTACGCTTGCCTGCATCCAATCGAAGGAATCTTTAGAGCCCGACATGTTCTGCTACAATCTTTAACAGTCTCTGGCCAGAAAGCTTAGACGATGAGAGATAGAGAAGAGGAGGAGGAGGAAGAAGGTGAAGTGGGCGGTGGACCCTTGTGTATATACAAGGAGAAAAAATAGGAAAGGAAAGGAAGGAAAGACGTGCACGACAAGTGATAAACAATCAGATATGTAAAAGAAAAAAGGTTAATGAAAAAATTAGTCCTATTTTGCTTATTGCATTGAAATATAATTTTAATTTATAAAATTTTAATAAATATTTTATAATAATATTATTAAATTATATTAAGATGTGTATATATATATATGTAAGTTTTTGTTTATTAAATTAATTCATAAGAAAACATCAATTTAAAACAATGAGTCTAATTTATACACATATATATTATATTAAAATTAAAACCTTTTTATTTTAAAACAAAAAAACTAAGGAACCAAGACCCGTCAGTGACTCGACATAAAAATGGAAAGTAAGAGGGGCTTAGGGTTTAAGCTTCATGGCAAACGACGAGTGTATTTAAGGAATGAGTTGAAATTTAAAAATTATAATATAAGATAATTTTACACTAGAATAATTTTTATAATAACTTTACCATATAAACTCTATTTTGTTTTTTAGCCGATGGCGATCGTGGCGGACATAATCATGCGGAAGTCACTCATGGCGAAAATTAAAAAATCCTAGCCAGAGGCGATCGTGGCAGAGATGATGATGCGGGTCGTGGAGAAAATTAGACATCTTAGCTAGCCTAGCTCTAGGCCGGTGCTTTCTTTTGACTAACTTAGCAAAGGGTGATCATGAAGATTCACGTGATAACTTACCTTCAAAATAACTCGTAGTATTTATATAACGAAACAATAATCTTCAAAAAGCTCTTCTCTCAATTCTGGTGGTGGAATGGGTGACCAACTACATGCAGGTGCTTTGGCCCATTTTTCGGAACTTCCTGCATCCATGAGTTCCTGTTTCCAAAGGAGAAAAGAGAGAATTTTTTTTTTTTTTAATATTTAGTCTAGGAATAGCAAAGAAAGGGTTTGTGTGTTAACGCTTTAAATCTGTTCGTACCATGCAATGCTTTTTGAAGCATTACATGATGGTTAATAGCAACTTGGATCGTCGTTTATTTTATATATTAGGTCTCCCTTGATTATCAAGGTAGCTTAAATTAATGTTAACATAAATTTTTGGGTTGTTTTTTTTATGTTTTACCATTTATTTTGGGATTATCAGAACTTTATATCTTATATTTTGAATTTTATCATGTTTATTCTTTTAAATTTTAAATCTTTGTATTTTCTTATCTTTTTTTAGTCAACAATTAATTTTGACTACAAAAAGACCTAAACACTCTTAAAAAAATAATAAAAAATACATGAAAAATTGAAAAAAAATTCTAAAATGTAAAAAATATTTAAGTATTTTATACAATTACAATCAAACTTTGACTTGAAAAGGCAAGTAATTAGATTTAAAATACGAAAGTATAAAAGTGTTAAAATTTAAAATACAAAATATAATTTTTCGATAACAAAAGAATATTGGAACAAAAATAAAATAAATCTAAATGTTTCCATCATCCAACACACTATATATTGCTTGCATGGTGCGACCACAAAAAGAGTTGTTGCAGTTCTGGCCTAATTTAATAGGAATTTCGGCAAAATAAGTTAGAACTTATAAGCGTTAGCTTAAGCATGAACAAATTTTTATGCTACACCATAGTAAAAAATAAAAAATTATAGTGTAAAAAGACCAAAAGCTATAATATTTTTAACCAAAAAAAAAAACGCTCTATGTCAAGAAGTCTAGTCTTGATCAGCCAGCGCCTACAAACCTGAAAGAAGGCCGTTGCACTGATCACGTCTGAATTGTCTTTGAAGCGCATTGGGAATACTGTTATGATTTTCCGTGGCTGTCAAAGACAGGAAAGTCTTTTTATTTCATCTAGAATTGCAGTTAAAAAAAAAAAAAGGAAAGAACTTCCAATAGAAATTACCTCTGATAAATTTGTAAAGTTTTGGTTGAAATCAAGAAAATAAACCTCAGTTGCTTCTGCTTACTAGCCGGTTTGATTTTAGTTTTTGAATTTACAACAAATCTTTCTAGACCAGAGAAGATATAATCTCTAATATTTAATATGTTGCTGATTTTATGCTCCAATACTATATCTATTTTTTGTTATATATTTTAAATTTTGGAATTTATAAGCATTTTTTTGAATTTTTAAATGACTTAAAAATAACGATGTTATAATTATTTAATAGAAAGGTCAACACATTAACTAGTAAAAACCAAATATCAAAAATTTTGTGTATACTATACTTTGTGCAAATTTGACACTAAGGATAGAATATGTCAAATTTGACATTAAGTTTAACATTTCATAGAATTCATCTTACTCAAATACCATATTTTGGCATTGCTGGGAGTTGCAGAGTGGACTTTACCCGTTTAATGACAAAGAATGGCTCTCTAGGGTGATAAACAAGCTTAATTGGCTTAGACATTCCTTGATATGTGCCCAGGGAATTCACATTTTGCAACATCTCTTTCAGCTGAGAACTTGTTATTACTGCTTGCAGTGCAGAAATCTTTGGAATTATCTTCTCAGCATCTGTAAACATATAGAGAGAGTTTGCATCATCACATAATAATAAAGAAAAGGACTTCTAGGGGGCTCATCCTTTGGTTGGGCAAACAAAAACCTAAAATTCTTAAACAACACATTCAATATGTCGTGCTGAAATGTAAGATGCATTATTGATAGGACACAAATTTTAATCATATATTTATCAAATTTGGTAAAATTATCATATTTTTCTTAATTTAATATGAGTCAAATATGATTTGATGTTTAAAAACTGTACTCTATAGGCAAATTATACCTGTTTGACACTAATTGATTTTAACTAACTTTTTAGTTAAGACCACATGCTACTATAAAAGCAAAAAATTTACTATAGTAAAAAGCTCTCATATACTACAGTATTTATAGTTCTAATCAATAGTTATAATCATTATGCCAAATACTTTCGTATCTCAATCACCAAATATTTGACTTTTAAAATATACAAATGTATGGACTTTAAAGAGGACGTACTAATTATTTTTCCCTACCCTATATAAAGATGATACAGAAGGATTGCAAACCTTTTTTAGTAGGAATTTTAGCAAAGTCAAGTCTTAGGGCTAGCTGGTATCCTTCTTTTGCAGGTTCAGTAATCTCCACAACATCAGAAGAAATTCCCTCCACCATCTGAATGGTATAATTTGAAAGCCCACATGATAATTGCTCACCTTGGGACAGTAATGGGTTTGATATTGACAAGTAGGTGTATTCTGTTTCTGATGCTGAAGACTGTCAAACATTATAGACCAATCATGAGAAGATTAAGCTAACCCAAGTAGTGGGGTTGATTTTGCATTATGACAAGTAGGTGTACTGTTGAAGTTATTGTTGCTAGTGTAAAGAATAAAATAAACCCGAATCTCGTATCTTTGATAAATAAACACAAACATCAACTTATAAGGATATTAAGCTACCTCTTTTATTATCTTTCAAGTTGATTTTTTGTTTATGTTTTAATGATTTGATACACAAATTTATCTCACCCTTTACAATTACATCTATTCGACCACCATCTGGTGTTTGAAAACATATTGCTTAGTGCATCCCAAAAAATAGGTCATTTGGAAGCTACTTCTGTTTGTTGATGTTGTTAACCCTGAAAACATGAAAATTAGCAGGTACCTGAATGTGGTATTCCACTGACCCAAACTCGTACAAGTGGTGATCAATCGCCATGGGCTTTTGAGCACTGTCAATTGAAAGAAACAACATTCACAACCCAAATGGTAAATGTTTATAAGATCACTTTTTACTTTACTCTTTTGGTTGATGAAAATGAGAAAGAAACATAGTCATTTTACTCTTCTGTTAACTATTTTTGTTCCTTTCAATCCAAAATTTTGGAATTTTCTTTTTCTTGCTCTAATCACTCCTTAGAATTTGCCATTTATATATATTGTTCCATCCACGTTAAATCTAAAAACAAAAGGCAATTGTATGGTTATGCAAGTTATATCCCCACACGAATACTACCCTAATAAAGATATCAATAACTGCAATTTTCTCATGAAGTTTTTTTTTCTTATTTTTATTTTTCCAAGTTATAAAGTTAAAAGTAATGATGGTTGTACGCATAACGTAACAGTAAAATCATATTTAACTACATTTAAAGGTGAAAAGTTTAAGTCCTTTAATCTCTAAGTTCAAAAATAAAAAGTTTAATACCGCTACTAAAAAAACAATAAAAAAAATACACTACATATTATACTGAGTCCTATTATTTTGTTAATATCGAGGTTACAATAACAAAGGACTTTTCTAAAGTTGAGCCTCCTTTTGTTAATATCGGGGTTACAATAAAAAAGGATTTTTCTAAAGTTGAGCCTCCCGAAGAATGAAATGTTAGGAGTTAGGCGTGACAACACATTGCCCATCTAGTGAATTAGCAATGCTCCCATATTAATCAACATTTTCATTTTGTCCATAAATTCTGTGGGAAATTGCGTTCCCACCTGGAAACCACATTTACTTGTCTGCCAAAGTACTTCTCACTATAGTATTTTTTCGCTTCTACAATAAGATTTCATAAATTCATTTATTTTGACCGTACTTTTAGACTTCTTGTTACATAATTTTTCTTACAAAGTACATTTTCTCCCTTGTATACTTATAGATTGTTCATGTTAGTTATTTTTATTGCTAAATAATAATTTTATTGCCTTTAGACTCTGGTCCCTGTTACATTGTACTTTAAAAAGGTGTAATTTAATATAATAAGCTATTTGTTCATGACAGTTGTTTTTTCTGTATTTTACCAGCCAAATGTCAATCTTATTGAAAAAAACCATTTTCATCCCATGGTTAAAATCCTGTTACTCATAAAATTATAAGTCTTAGTTTAGTATAGAATGTATTTTTTAAACTGGGACACACCGTTTTGTTAATAGCGAGATTATAACCCCGTAAGGTTAAATAGGATTGCTCATCTTATTGCTTTTAGTTTAGTCATATGACGCTCTATGAACATGTTGTTCTAGATGCAAGAACTATCACGTCACTTAAAAAAAAAAAAAAAACTTGCAATTTTGAGCACCGAGATAGTCATGAATTTCAGAATTTTTTTCCATGCAATACATTGTAAACATGAAACATGAGTGTTGAACCATATAAGCAATGTAAAAGTTGTGTTTTTTTTTTTAATCCTAAAAAAGATGTATTTTTCTTACCGGTATAGTTTGAGTAGGATTTCCTTCAGAGCTAGAGATTCCCTTTCCAAGGATGCCATCCTGAGAAACTATATGAATTATGAATCTCTCTCTCTAGTATCACATGTTGCCACTGGAAGTGAAGCCTGATATACCATGTTGCAAATACAGTACTGTTTTTTGTTTGGTAACAACTTTGAGTAACTTCAAGTTCTCAAAGTTGCACTCAAGTTTAGTAATCTTTGAAGCAAGTTTAAATCAAGTTTTCTGTTCCCCACTAAAGCTAATTTTCAACACCTACACATTTCATGTCACTTTTCCTTCATGGGATATTGTTGACATTTAGGACCACATCTTTGGTTGATCAAAGATTGTAAAAGTTTGTGCTCTAAGTAAAATTTTTTGAGCCAATCTCACCTAGAAGTTTAGATTTGACAAGAGAAAAAAGTGAATTTAGCCTACAGCCATCAGATTTAGGGCTTAAAAAAAAAAAATGGGCTGAGAGCGAGGGTGGAGCTTTGGAGAATTTGCTCCATGCCCCCAAAACCCAGGCATCTTGTGTCTCAAAACTCAAATTCTTGATAAATTTAACCCTAAACCTATGTAAACTTTATTAAATATTTAAATTATGTACATATGTTTCAAACTTAGAATCTCAAATAAATCTAAATTCTATAATGTTTCAATATAAATTCACAATTTTTTGGACTCTAACACAAAATTCTTTGCTAAATTCAAGCCCCTGATTCAAATTCCTGGCTGCGCCGTGAGAGAGAATTAGAGACATTATTACGTTGGAGAACATATGATTCCATTATTATACGGCAATGATCTCAATGGTGGATTGCGGATAAATATATATATTTGTCCTCCAAGCTAGAAATGATTTTACTAGTGGGATTTGAGGTTTGCTAAGGACACCTGTGGTTCTTTTCTCTCCCTTTCTTTCTTTTTCTCCCCTCTTTGAGCTCGAATGTTAGTTTCTAGATTCCAAATAATTTAACCACATGTGCAAAATAACAAAAGAGGGTCGTTTTAAAAAGTTCATGTTGTTCTAAAACAAACAATTAAATAAATAAATAGTAGTTACAAGCATAGCCTAACAGTAAAAAGGACGCTCAACTTTTAATATAAGAGTAAATTTACATCTATACAATATTGAAGTTGGGAGTTCAAATCATTATTTTAACCAAAAATTCACGCTCAACTTTTAATATTGGAGTAAATTTTCACCTATACAATATTGAAGTTGAGAGTTCAAATCTTTATTTTAACTAAAAAATAAATTACTAAATAAATTACTTGATAATTTAGCCAAATCAGGTAAGATGAATTAATGAACAATGACACTACAAAAATTTATAATTACCAACTACATCATACAGTGAGGGTTCCTTTTTTATTTTTATTTTTATTTTTTGGAAATAAAGTATAAGGCTCCCTTTTATTAGCAGAATATATAACAATAACAATAGTGATATTTGTAAAGTGGGGCTTCCTTCAACAATAAAAAAAAGGGAAAAAAAAAAACGTGCGGGCTGTATTCTACAATTATTGAGATTTAGTATATTTGGTAGGGTGAGACTTGAGATTCCATCTTTTTCTTAGAATTGTCAATCAAGCATGCAATTAGAGGGTCATATTTCTATATTTGCCTCTGACTAGTGCAATTGTACAATACTAAATCATTAAGAGATTAACGACTGTTTCTCCACTTGACCAAAGTCCAGAAGATAAAAAATAAAAATAAAAATAAAAATAAAAATAAAAGAAGTCAATTTTTTTTTTTAAATGAGAATTAACGGCTGTTAGTTGAGCCAAGATAACATAATGATGTATAGGCTGATTGGTATGTAAGTTTAAAACCGTTTAAAACAGTTGAAATCATAAAGACAGTTTAAATTAACGTTTGGTAGAATAATAATTAAGGCCAGTTCAGATCGTGAAGGCGGTTTTAAAATAGCCAAAATCCTCAAAATTCAAACTTTGTCCTCTTAAGTTCACATGGTTTGAACTATTTTTTACAGTAAAAATCATTCACATTCTCGCTTTTCTTTTATAAAAATAATTTTTCAAACACCAATTCTCATTTTAAACTTGATATAATGTTTTATTCTCGTTTTAAAACTTTACGTTTTAAATGTCAGTTTAAAACTACCGTTTAAATTATACAGTTTAAAACCCACAGCTTAAAGCACAAAGCTATATACTACATTATTCCGAACCTACGCACCAAACAAACTAGTAGTTTTCTATACATGTTTAATGAATGAAACATTAGCTTTTAGCCAAGCAAAAAAGCAATTTTCTAAGCCTCACCCTATAGATATCTCCTTATCAACAACTTAAGTACACCCAAAAAAAAATATACTTGTATTGTCATTCTCATTCACATCATGGCCATCATTCGTTGTGAAATCATGCTTAGCAACCAACACAAGAAAACAAAACCATTAAAAGTTATAGATAAAGAGACACGTTACTTCCATAGATGACATCGGTTTAGCTACCAAAATTGTCAAAGCAGCATGCGGTGTTGTTCAATTTGGCTTATCTTTTGAGTTGTTAAATTCAAAATTTTGTCCTTTTTTTTTAACAATTAGTAATTCTCCCAAGGAGAACAAAGAAAAATTATGAAGAAGTTGCTTTATTATGGGTATTTTTTGGTCCCACAGCCGGGGCCTGGTACGTTTCTCGAACGTATTGTTGGAGAGGCCTAGAGGCTCTCTTATATAAGTGGATCAAATGTTCGAATCCTAAAGGACGTTCTCTCCTGCGGGAGGCAAATCCGAACAAAAGCCCCTAGGCCCTCTGACAATACGTTCCAGGGACCCAACAGGCCCAGGCCGTAGGGCAAAAAACCCTCAACATGCTTCATTTAAATTGCTAATTGAGACGATACGCATGGTGATGGCACATAAAAATTAAAACGTCTTATTTGGTGTTTTCGCTTCTATTTGTGCAGAGGCAAGGTGGAGTATCCTATCATGGCGTTAGACTAAAGCAACATTAATTCACTTTTTTTTTTTTTTTTTTTGGGTAGGCGTAAGTTGTTCTAGTCATGCTTCTTATACAAATGTGAATTTAACAATTAAAATATAAGAATCCTAAAAAAGGATTAAATAGAAGAGGTGGTGCAAAAAAAAAAAAAAACTACTTTTATTATGTTTTTGGTAGTAAAGTACATTAATTATGTTAACCATTTATGAATAATATTTGATATGGTTAACGCTCATAAAGGCAAAAAGAAAAGCATCCAATTAAAAAATTTGCTTTAAAAATATACTTAATTAAGAAAGTACTAATTTAAATTAAAACAAGGAATAATAGTAAAAATAGCAATGAAAATGACCATAAGCTATAACCATACAACATAGTAGAAACTCATTTAGACTAGGATTTTTTGGTCTAGCTAAATCGAAAATTAGGTAACACGGAGTTTTAAGAAAGGCGTGCTCAATCTTCCATTTTATCAAAGGAAAAAAAAACTTTGTTTGAACTATCCGATTGCGTTAAGCAAGTATTTTTTTGTCATTATTTAGTGAGATTTTTACGATGTTAGATACATTAGATAAAACTTTAACATATTATAATATAAAACAAAATACAATTATAGTATAAAGTTTTTCGTATGTTATAATATTCAAATTAAAAGTTTTGATTTTCGAACGCCTATCCCATTAAAATAACTTTACTACTCTCTATTTTTTGAAAAAAATCTTTTGGCACCTTACTATTCTTATCCCAACTAATGGCCCCCAGTGGGAGGCCCGCACGACGGGCCTTCCCTGCCGAGCCGCCTCTCTTCGCCGTTCGAAACGCCACCTTTACAGGTGAGTCCTAGAGTGCCTGTCTAGGAAGAACGAAAAAAATATATATTCTTATCCCAAAAAAATTTCACTTTCATTTCAAAAAGAAAAATTCCACTAAAAAAACACAAACAAATAGATAACATTGTTTTAAAAAATGAAACAGAATTAACTTGCAGTCTAACCATCCCTGATCTGTCTAATGATTCTTATCCCAAAAAACAAATAAACAAACAACACCAAAAAAAAGGTAAAGTCAAATTAATTTTTTTTTCTCTCCCATTTAATAAATAAACTAATAAACAAATTTGTTTCCCATTTTTGTTCTCGGCACCAATTTTTTTGGTTTCTGTAGTTTTTGTACGACTTGGCTCAACTTTCCGTCACGTTCTCGGGAAAAGTCATGTTTTTCCCGAGTAGATTATTCTAGTTGGAGTTGGCGAAGCGATTATTGGGTTCTGTTTTTCTCTGTTTCTGTACCTTCCTCATTGCAAAGCTCTGATCTCGCCGAGTTTGGGCGTTGACCTCTGTCAATGCTCCGATTCACACACACGAAGAACCGCAGGTCTTGAATTCGAGGCTTTGAATCTGCGAATCGTTGATTTGATTTGATTCTTTTTTTCTGGCATTGGAGAGAATTAGGTTTTCTTTTAAGGAACGACGAAGAATTTGGTGGGGGATTTCGTCGGTGGATAACTGTAGTCTTGTTGATGGATACGCGTGGAAATGATGTTAATGGCCGCATAGAAAACCCTATGGATTCTGTAGACCCCAAGACTGAGAAGCTCATTAATGGAGGAGGAGGAGGAGGAGAAGAAGAAGATAGCGATTGTAATTCTCTTTTGCCGCCGCGAAGAGGAGGGATGTCGAGAAAATCGGATAAGATTCGGCGAAAAGTCCAGTGGAACGACAAGAATGGGAATAAGCTTGTTGAGATTTTGGAATTCGAACCGAGGTAATGAATTTTCTAAAATTTAACATTTTCTTGTTTTATTATATATATATATTTTTAATTTTATGTCTGTACAATTGCTTAAAGTTCAAGAATTTAGATTTTCTGCTTTTAATTTTTCTTCTTGTTCTGTTGGGTTTTTTTGTTTTTTGTTTTTTGTTTTGTGATGATGGGGATTTTAGGTAAATAATTGATGATCTTTTTTTTTTGGGAATTGAACAAAGGGTACGTTTAAAGATTTTGTATTGAAGCTAAGCTTGGGATAAAATGAGATGTCATTTACTTGTTTGTATCTGCAAATATTTTGGGAGGATGATAATAATGGTTTTCCATTATGTAAATTATGTTATTTGTTTGGTGATGTCTAAAGTAGTCAACTTTTTTCCTTGAATTTTATACAGTTACCAACTCTTATTCCAATGATTTTGTGTATGTTTCTGGTAATAAATTGCAATTTAAGGCTTGCATTTTTAGCAATCATTAGATGATAAAAGGGTTTTTTTTGTTTTGTTTTTGGATCGGTTGTGGTTCTGTTACTTTCCCCTTTTTGCTAATTTAACTAGCTTATGCCATAATAAAAAGGAATAGTGACGTTTGCTTTGTTCTCGTATAGACAGTCTTCGTTTTAGTTTTGAGTTGGAAACTTGAAGGCTTACCTAGCTCTTAGAAAACCTTTTTTTTTTATTGGCCTTCTGCGTTGCAATTATCGGAGCAGTTTTAGTTGTCTGAAAGAAAGCTTATACGAAAGGTGGCTCTAGATATCTGCGGTTCTGAAAATTAAGTTTACGGTGAAAGGTGGACCAATGGAAATTTTTAAAGATTTTGGAGCTTGACTTAAAGGCATCCTAGATTCTCATAACTCATGAGGTGGGAGTTTGATGGAGCATCAGAAAAATTTGGGATATGTTTTTCTTTTATTATTAAAAAAAAAAAAAGATGTTGCAGCCTGCAACTGAAAATTCCTATCACCTTTTGTTTTTATTTGCATTTTTTTTTATTTTATTTTTAGTAAATCTAGTAGCTTGGGGTAGGACTGGAGCTTTAGTGAGTGCCAACATTGTTGGGATGTGGCTATGTGCTAAATTTTCTTGAAATTCAGGTTTCTTAATTCTACTACATGAATTCTAGTGTAGTTGATTACTTTAGATGTTTGGCTGGTAAGTTTGATGGGAATGTTATGGTAATAAGGTTTTCATGGTTGTAAACGGGATCAATTGGTTCTCTCTCTAAAAGCAAAAAGAAGCATACTATTTGAACCCTCTGAAAGTATCATGAAGATCTTCTATCATGGATTCCTTTAAAAGAGATAACAAGACAATTATGAAGAGCTTATGCTCATTGCATCTCATTTCAGAACGTTCACAATTGTACACACTCCAAAATTGATTTGAGACATGATTAACTTTCTTTTCTAATGCAGTACAATAGCTGAAATCATAAGTCTACTCTTTCCACTTGTGTGTCACAGATGTTCTTGATAGGCTGTATTTACTGGGGCATGAGTTGGACTTAAAATTACGGAATTGTTATAGGGCCCCTTTGGTATGGTATGGGTAATTAATAGGAATGATAATACTGGGAAAGTGATAGAGAGTCATGATTATCAGAAAACACGCATTCTTGTTTGGCTACATGGAGGCATCTCTTCTCAGATTACTTAGAATATCTAGCACGTTGCCTCACTAGAGCGTCGTATGATTTTGTCTAAACAAAAGAGTATTTTTCAACTGCCCATATGATATATCCTAACAGGGTGTTTGGAAGAGTATTTTAAACTGATGGTTTGAACTGTAAACAGTGTAAAACTATCACATGCTACATTAAAAAGCTACAGTGTAAAGCTCTCACATGCTGCAGTTCTCAAACCCAGACTGATGGCTTATATGACTACAGTTTTTTTCTTTGTTTTTTTGGATAACGGATTTATGAGAGTGGGTTTGCGGTCTTTGTTAGAGGTTATGAAGGACCAAGTTTATTCTGTCTTGAAGACGTTGTCAGACAATGATATTATGCTTATATTTTCATGAAATGCAAAGATTTATGCTGGCCATCATAGACTTCTGTAACGATTGCTACGTTCATATGTAGAGAGTTATGTGTGTGTGAGTAAATGGTATCGACTGCATTTTGAAGTTGATTATTATGACATGATTTTCTACGAGCATTGGATTTGTTGTTGCTTTTCTTTGTTCAGATTGTGAGCCCCTGACCCCCCATTCTCGTGTGTATTGCAGTGATGTGAGCGATTCTGACGACGAGGATTCAGATTCTTGCATATGTACCATAATGTAGATAAAATTTCACTACACCAATCGCCATCAAATTCGGCTACATCAAACAATTGGGTATCTCCGCAATCTGATTTGAGATCTTTCTGTTTAAAAAAAAAAATTCTCTGGTTTCAACAAATGTTGGAAGGATTGAGGGAAAAAAAAGGTCCAGAATGTGACAAGGCGGTCTCATATTTACTTCCGAATTTAGTTCCATTTGTTAGGTTGATGCGTTTCCGTGGTCCAAAGCAGACAAGGGATGATGAGAACATGTCTTCCACCATGTGTAACGTATTACAACATACAAGCTTTTTTGATGCTTTCTCTACGTTTCTTGACATGTAATATAGATTATACACTCAACAATATACTTGGATAACTTTTTTCATTGCTTTTCTTCTATTCCCTCATCACCAAAAAAGCAGCCAAAAAAAAAAAAAAAAGCTTATCAGAAGTCTAAAACTAGTTGGGATTCATCTTTATGCTTGGTTGACTATTTAACAGTGGCATTTTTTAGGCATCTAACCCATTTTGCCTTATCGCTTGATTCACAAAATTCTTTCTTTGGTTAAAAAAAAAACAAAAAAAAGTAAAAGGTAATAAGTGTAGATGAATGTAAGACTTGCTCAGAATCATTGTTGTTGTTTTACTGTAAATTTTTGGACGCTACTGAAAGTCATTGGTTGGAAAAAGCCACTTCCATATTTTTGTCCCAAACTCAAAATCAAGAACAGCATAAAATTATTGAAGTAAACTTTTCAACATTTCTAACTTTTATCCAAGCAACAAGGCTTTAACAGATGGTGAAAAGATCACTCTCACAGAAGTTCACAACCACCCAACATTCACGAGACATTCAAAAGACCATTAAAGACAAAAACACACACACACACACACACACACAAAAACACAAAAAAAAGAAGCACACGCCCATAAATTCTCTCTTTCTGTTGGCATTTGCGCCGGGAAGACAACAAAAACTTGCCTCACTTTTGTACTTTTGCAAAGATCCTCTTCACTTTTTATGTCAAAATATGCCGTGTTTTCCCATCCATCAGGATTTGTTCACCAAAAAAAGTAGGCCATGATCCTGAATTTTTAGCCCTGTTTTATTGATGACACTTTGCAGGCCTCCAAGGGGTTGAACTACAACACTGATATGGATTCAAGAACTTTAAGGATTCAAGAACTTAACCAACTTGAAAGGCTTGCGTTAACCGCAATTTCTTGAAGAACAGGTTTGGACTGACTACGCCGGCGTCTTTCTTCGAGAAGCAACGGTTTGGAACTTGGCATTGGTACAAAGGGCAGTGAGGATTCTTGAGGCAATAAATTATTTTCCTTCCTTTGATGCTGCTTAGATGGTGCTGCTGCTTTCGCTTTCGCCGTCCTCCACTGAGTTAGATTTTCCACAGGTTTCAGAACAGAATGTGTGTAGTCACTCTTTTCGGTGCCTGAAGAAATATTGGCCTTTTCTTCAACATGTTCATCAGAAGAAACTTTCTTCTCTGAACTCATAAATGAAGTGTAGACCTGCTCAGTAAGCCCGTCTTTGCTTACTCTTTGGCTGTCAATATCGCTCTCTCCGCCGTTCTCATCGTCGTTGTCGTCAATATAATCCAAATCGTCATCGTCCAAATCACTGTCTTCGAATGCAATGTCATCCTCTTCATCATAAAAGTCTCTACAATTTTGGTATCTGTAGTTTAAGTTGGAAGATCCACCTCCGAATAGTGAAGTAGACAAGCTTCCTTCCTCGACTTCTTCGCATTTCTTTTTCACGTTCTCGTTCTTTTCATCAGCCAAGAATTGATAAGATGTGGAGATGGGCTCATAAGTTTGCACATTTAGATCAAACCTGACTTTCTTCCGGATTTTCGAGCCGAGTTGCTCCTTCGGCTTGTGCCTAACAAACACAAGTTATACCAAAAAAAAAAAAAAAAGTGAAGCATCTAACATTTTCACAAATTTTTTCCAAGCCAAGTAATGTCAATCAAATAAAGAAAGCTTGCAAGTAGTATTTACTCACCTGGGCTCAAAATCTGCACTGGTAGTGAGATTCTCTGCTGTGCCAAATCTTACTATAGATACGGATGAGTCCAATGATTCATAACTCCCATGTTTCTGCAACAAAATTTGAGAAAACAATATTGGGTTTTAAATCCAATGTTGAAAGAAGTAGGAAAACAAATACTTTTAAAAAGGTCACAAGCAAAAATACCTTATATGCAGATTTTCGCTTCTTTCTTTTGTTGGGAAAGCCAAAACAGGCAAGAAAACACGCCATAATTGGAAGTTTAAAAAATAGTAACTATAACTTAAACAAACAAATGAAAGGGAAAAAAAATAACATAGAGATGATATTTCTCTCAGTTCAAAAGGGTCTTTCTCTTCTTCATGTTGTTGAGAAAATATCACCTCAAATACAAGCAGAAACAGAGAGAAGAAGAAAGGGGGTCTATAATGGTGATGGAAAAGTTTAAACCCAATTGGCTCCAACGGTTTTTGAAACTAGTGTGACGTTGGAGTTTAATCATGACACTCTTTCTTTCAATTAAAGAAATGTGGGGACAAAGGGAAAGCAGCTTTGTCTGTAGCGTAAACTGGGAACTGCATTAAACATATGCGGCTCCTTTTCTTTGTTTTCCCTTTTTGCCCTTTTCGAACTTATAAAAGCCAGCCATTTCATGCTTCAACAATTTATCCGTTGGCCAACTCATGAGCTTTCTTTTTTTCTTCCTTTTTGGTAGACCAGCTCACAACCTTATTAGATGTTTAACAAATTTAATTTCACCTTATTAGTCTAACTTACATAGTATAACAATTTTATATATTATAATATAAAGTAAAACAATATTATAAGATAAAACTTTCAATTACTACGATACTTTTATTGTCCGTTTGGTTCGAGTATTTGAATAGAATATTTGAATGAAGATTTAAATTTTTATGAAAGAATATACTGTAGCAAAATAATTCGAATCATGATTCGAGTATCGAAACAAACAGACCCTTAATTATAAGTTTTAGTTCTAATTCATTTGCCAATCACCGTATTAGTGGCTATCTTCTTGGCAAATAGGATAACAAATGGTATAATACTGGCCATTGATATTTGAAAATTAAAAGTCTAGAAAATAAAATAAAAGCAACAATGTATTGTTTGAAGTGTGGAGATTTCATTGGACGTGTCAGAGCTCAAACTCAGACGGAATGTTTATGGGATACCACATGCCCATGGCTGGTTTTGACAATGTTCCTATAATCATAAAACACAAGATCACGTCTCTTCAAGTATATAAGAAGAGGGTCACGAGTTTGTGCTTCAATCTCAGTTTTCCATTTGTCAACTCGGATTGATTCTAGTTGCTACGACGAGCCAACAAGGCCAGTGACGAAGCCAGAATATTTTGTCTACAGGCTACTATACAATAAATTACTAATATATAGTTATATATTTTAATTATTGAATGAGATTACAAATTATAAGTTTTCTTAAAATTAGAGGCACAATAGTATATTTTAAATTTTTAATGGAGACACTGTTATAATTTTTCTTATAAAATATAGGTTATTTAAACTTTTTAAGGTAAAAAAATTAAAAGTTTAAAAGTTAAATGGAGGCACATATCCCATTCAACAATAATTGGCTCCGCCATTGTTCGTGAGCCAGTTGTGATCAAATGACAATGATCAAGGAAATCAACTTCTCGAGACGACTGCTCGGCAAGACCCCTTGCATTAGTAGCCACCAAAAGGCCATGGAAGGAGAGAGCTACTACAAACTAAAAGGGACTCAGGCTCAGAGGCGGAGCTAGAACTTTTGCTCAGTGAGGGAAGAAATTAGAAATAGTATTTATTGAATGAAGATGCATTACTATACATTTCAATGATTGAATGGGGTGTAATTATAATTTTTATTGTAAAATAGGAGTACAACAACAAATTTTAATTATTTCGTTTCGGCATAACGACATATTTGAGTTATTTTGTAAGACACGATCTTAATTTTCATTTAAAATAGGAACATAACTAAAATTTTAGACTACAAAATAGGGTTAAAAATTTAAATTTTTAAAAATAAGTGGGGTGATTAGAATGACTGTAACATCTAGGAGTTAACTACGACTACATGACAGAGTAGATGAGTCAACAGCTCCTTAAAATATTCCGATAATATTTCGTGAAAATCTTCCATTTTGAGGGTTAAGTGAACGTCAAACAATCCTAATCTCTTAGGATCCAAATCCCACAATAAATGTTTATTTAGGGTAGAAAAAGTCTACTCAAATTTAAATAAAGAAACTTACTCAAATCACGAGACTAAGAAACAGCATACATTTAGGGTGTTTGAGAGAATAGTTTAAACCATTAATTTGGGTTTGAGAAATATAGTATGTGAAAGTTTTACACTAGCTTTTTACTATAATATGTGAGAGTTTTATACTGTTTACAGTTCAAACTATTGGCTTGAACTACTCTTCTAAACACTCTATGAGTTTTTATTTTTAAGAAACACCTTATTCTTGCCTAACTCTCTGGAAGTATGAATTTTCTCTCCATCATCATCTCTCTCAAAGTTTTCTCAACCTCATTTATATTATATCTTTTCTGTATAGTGAAAACTCAAACACTACAATAAATGTAGCTCTCATATTAAAAGTCAAACGTTATGAATTTGTTTGTCTATTTTTATTGTTTATACTTTATATATTCACTCATATGCTATATCCACATTAGACAATGGATCAAACATTTGATTTGTTCATTGGTCCCAATATAAATTAGCTGCAAAAATACATACCCTACAAATATAATGAAAAAATGAGTATGGCATTTCAAAGCAGGGGCAAATAATCAACAAAAAAATAGGAGAGCGCGCACACACACTCTCTCTCTCTCTTCATTTCCTTATTTTAGGGGGAAATAAGAGTCGTTATTCATCAATGATGAAAACCATGTGGGAAGATCTTTGCAAACGGATCATCTAAGTTGGGAAAATTTGTTAAATATATCCTTCTCAATGTGACAAGTTCGTGGCATGCTAATTGTCTATTTGACGCTTACAATGAAGCTACACATACATATAGATGTTTCATGTTTTTGAATTATAAATAACGAATGCTTATTTTATTTTAGATGTTCATAAATGATAAATAAGACCCATAAAAAAAAATATCTTTCAGTTTATTTAAGGATTAAATTGACTAGTCCTTTAGTTTGTACAAGTTCAGCTAAACCTTATAAACGATTTGTATTAGTTTAGATCATTTCACTTGAATGGTCTGGTTTGTACCGAAAAAAATCAACTTTTAGTTTAGGCTTTACTTATAGAATGTTTGAGATGAGGCTCAAAACACTATAGTTACTGAAAGCTTTAAATTGTAATTGTTTTTTACTTCACACTATGTCACGCCCCGAAGTACGGGAGGTGACGTGGCAGAATATTTAAGTTAATTAAAAGAGAATTTAATTAAAACCAATGGTTTAAGAATCAAATTAAATGAGAAATAAGAAGATTAACACCACATTTTTATAAAAGAATTTATAAATATTAAACGAGTAATAAAAATTAAATAAAAACCGCGAGTATGGGTTCCACAACCCACAACTTGTGCACACAGATGGTACTGACAATCTCATAAATACAATTGCAGTCCAAGTACAAATAAAGTTAACTCTTACATGCCTTGATTAAATAGTACAAAATATAAATAAATTCCTCCTATTGCTCCTGAGTTCGGTCCGAAGAATCATCTCCAAACCTAAATGGGAAACCACCTAGAAGGGGGGGAAATATAAAACAATAAAACGTGAGCGAAAGGCTCAGTGGGACTATGTTTTATAAAATAATTTAATGCAAAGAAACATATCATTGTTTAGGAGTTACTCAAAAGAAGACTTAAATAAATAAATAAATAGATGAATAAATAATTAAATAAATAAATAATTGAGTAGAACCGTCCTGAGTCAGAACAGTTTACTCGTACAATCAAAAATACCATTTTTCTTTTACCTAGGCAAACCATGATATCACCACCGTAGTGGCCCAGCTGGGTTTCGGGACCTGCCCCCAAGGTCGATCGCTACACGACCCGATCTCTGATATGGCATCATGCTTATATGTTCATTATCATTATCATTCAAAACCCAATTACCGAGTGTTGTCAATTACATTCATTATGAAATTCATTTCAGATCACGGTATATTAAAATATAACCGATAAATCCATTTTCAGACAACTGTTGAAAACATTTTGATAGAAATCCTTTTCAAGCCAAATCATTTCAAAACCAGGCTACCAAAGAAATAGTGTAACACCCGAGATTTTTAATGCATTAAAAATGCA
The DNA here is from genome assembly GCA_025403435.1 of Artocarpus heterophyllus. NCBI lineage: Eukaryota > Viridiplantae > Streptophyta > Magnoliopsida > Rosales > Moraceae > Artocarpus > Artocarpus heterophyllus. The sequence continues at coordinate 12,187,296 of CM046341.1, forward strand.
TTAAATTAAGGATTATGTTAAGACAAAGTACAATTAAAGAAAAATACTGTATAATAAGATGGAAAATTATACAGTGTTGGAGCAACGCAGTATAAGAATTGAATTGTGTGGGACCACAATTCCTTTTTATACTTTTATAAAAGAAAAGAAAAGAAAAAAAAAATCAGAAATTCAAAGCAAATTCGAGACTTTCTCTCTCCCCTTTCTCTCTCTAGAATTTCTCTCTCTCTCCTCAAATCTCGTTTGAGATTCCAGCGTTATTTTTCGACACCTCCCATACCAGTGGAAAGCTCTCGTTGAGCTGAGTCCAACTAGGTGTCGTGCCACCCAAATAGCCACCGGAGGAGGGCCCACGCGCCGCCCAAAGTGGCGGCGAAACCCATATTTTCCCGACGTCGTTTCTTGGCCGTCCGACCACCAATCGACGTGATTTTGGTGTCTATGGACTCAGTGTGAGGAGAGGAACAAGATGGTACCAATTTTCCAGCTCAATTTTGGCTGGAAAGGCTTCGCCGGAGCTGCCCGTCTCCGCCGTGTCGCCGCCCCTCGAGAACCGCCGATAATGGCGACGGTGAGGTACACCGCCGCCACCGTTCGACTCAGACGGCGACGGGGAGTGAAACCCCTCGCCTAATTTCACGCCACAGCCGCGGTTGGTCGGAGTTCCACCGCCGTCGTCGAGCGCCGCCGCGACAGCCACCGATCACGACGTTCCCGGCTGCCTCGTCCCAAATTGAAAGGGGGAAAACGTTCAGATGGTTGATAAGAGCGTGAAGCAACTCTCAATTGCACGAAATGATGGCCGGAGGACGGAGAACGGTATCTCCGTTGTGCACCGCCGTGGATCTAGGTGGAGCCGCCGTTCCACGCGGTGTTGAGCTGCCCCATCGTAGGGGAAACACTCAGAGGAGGTCGGGGAACAATTCCCCCACCTCAATTTCACGGTATCTCCACCGGAGATAGGAAATCAGAGCCGCCGGTTTCCGCCGTGAAATCCATCCTCGATTGGAGCATATGGAGGCAGAATTGGGTGAAATTGACCCCACCAATCGACTCAGGAGGGTCGAATTAGGGGGGGTAGGCTCAAGCTCAGCCCTCAACGGAGCCAACCGCCACCGGTCAACGGCCGGTCAACGGCGGTCAACGCCGGTCAAAGGGCAAAATGGGATTTTGTGATCCGGACCTCCGATCGAAGATCCGAGACCGCCTTCCGACTTGTTTCGACGCTCTGAACGCAATGGTGACCTCCGTTCGAGCAAATTTCACTCCGATGAAAATCATCCGGTACCGACTGCACGCGAATCGAGGCGATTCAAACAGCAATATCGGAGTCCAGAATGACGTTTTCAAGAATGGATGATCTCCAGGAAGCATTCCTAGCCATTCATGGTCGCTCGAGGAGCACTGCAGAGGATGCTTCATATACTGTAGATGCAGCGAGATACAACTGGATCTGCTTAGCTTGGAGTTCAAGTAAGTAGGAATCTCGACTGCAGTATGAACTGTTTTAGATGCTTTCATAGAAATTTATGAAATGCATGATCAGTGATTGTTACACTGTTTTATGTAAGAATAGGTTTTATAACGTTATAAGGTGACGAAAAAACCCGTTAAGGGTAAAATCGTCATTTTTAAGGAAACGGCTAGAACGGAGTCGAACACTCCGATTTAGCATAATGTTATTAGATGGAAAATGTTCCGTGATACGTTAAGTAACGTTACGGTCATATGAGATCAGAGATTTCATAAGAGATGTTTTAAGTAAACGAGTGGTAACCGATGGGTTACAAAGTTAAAAGGAAAAGTAACCCCGGTGGGTTACAAGGCTAATTGAAGGAAATGTAAACTGACAGTTTATAAGGTTGAGTAAGAGAATGGTAGACCGATAGTATACCAAGTTATGAATAAGGAAAGAATGATTAATGTTTATGTTTTATTATCAATCGAGTGGATTGATAATAAAGAAAGTTAATTAATGAGTCGGCTGTCGTTTGATCAGGACACAGAGGCCGACCAATGGAAGGAAAAGGAACGAGAAAGGAACGGAATAGAGAACGCTAGAGCATAGTTTGGGTAAGTTTCAAACCTCACCTACAGCATGAAGTAAATGATTTTTAAATACTCATTTATATGTTTGCAAATGTGTTTGCAATTGTTAAGCAAGTTTCTTTTAAAGTATGTTTGCATTTATTATGCAAAAAGTTTTAAAGTTCAAGAAAAAGAATTGCAATGAAATTGCAATCGTTATGTTAAAGGTTTATTGGCATATTGATATGCATAACGTTATTTAAAAGTTTAAGTTATGATTTTCAAAGTATTGAAAGTATGTTTTGCATTATGACAATGCATAATGTTTTATAGTTTAAGTTAAAGGTTTAATGATGCATTTGCTATGCAATAAGTTGCATTTGATGTGCAATAAATTTAAGAATAAAAGTTATAGTTTGCAAAATGTGTTTGCATTTTATGATGTATTTATTAAGCAATATGTTGCATTTGTTATGCAATGAGTGTTAGAATGCAAATTATGATTAGTAAAATGTGTTTGCATTTTATGTTGCATTTATTAAGCAATATGTTGCATCTGTTATGCAATAAATTTTATAATACAAGCTATGAATTGCAAGTGTATTGCATATGATGTGATTGCATTTGAAATAATCACTAAAGTTAATAAGAAGGTAACGTAAAGATAAAAAGGAAAGTGTCGTACCAGCCTCTTTGTTATGAGGTAATAAAAGTAAAATTAAAGTGTGACCTCCTAAAGGTGAGGTACAAGACCTCAATGTTTGATGGTCTCAAGTCTTCCACAAGGGAAGCATCATGTTTATGATCTCATGATTAATGAGTTGGTACGAACACTAAAGTAAAGTAAGGAACAAGGATAAAGGTTGAGAAAGAAATGAATGTTTAAGTTTATAGAACGTTCATAAAATGCTCATAATTGAAGTTAATAATTGAGCATAAATGGAGTCATGCATTCTGATGTTACTTGAATGCTTTTTTTATGAAATGTTTATATGTTATGTTTATGGAAAACATTCTGAAAAATGTTTACGATAAATGTTTATGAATAACGTTTTCATGTTTTCAAGAAACGGTTTATGAACGACGTTTTAAGATAAACGTTCAAGAAATGTTTTAAGAGAAAGGTTTTACATTAAATGTTTATGAAAAACATTTCATGTTTTCAAGAAAAGATTTACGAATGACGTTTTAAGAAAAACGTTTCAGAAATGCTCTATGAAAAACGTTTTTAGAAATGTTTAAGGAAAACGTTTATGAAAAATATTTTCATAAATGTTTATGGAAAACGTTCATGAAGAACGTTTCAAGAGAAAGGTTTTCATGAGAAAAGTTTTAAAGCATGTTTAAATGCTTTGTGAGAATATGTTTGAACTTGCTGAGCGAAAGCTCATTAAAAGTTTTTCATGCTGTAGGTAATTTATGGGTGACCAATGGGACCCGTTAGAAGAGCTGGGTGCTGCGGAGGACAGATGCGAAGATTTGGGTATGGATACCATCACTGTTTGCTTCCGCTATGCAAAGAAAATGTTTTCCATTGTTTAATGTTGTGTTTTCAAAGTTTAAAGAAAATAAGTTTTATGAATAGTATTAAAAGTTTTAAGATACAGTTTACAAACTGTTTTATGTAGTTATAAAGTAAAATTTTAAACTATGATTTAATAAATGTTTCTTATTAAGTTTTAAGAAACGTTTTGAAATGATTTTAAAGACAAGTGTTGAGCGATGTCTCAACTTGAAATGCGACAGAGGTCGCATCAGTATTAAAGAACGTTTAAGGAAAGAAAAAAAAAATTTACTACAGTATTTTCTTACTAAGTAAGTAAGATTACTGTATCATGAAACGATGATTATGAAAGTAAAGTGACTGCCCGAAAAGGCGGGTCGTCACAGAAGTCCTACCTCAATACTCGTGCCGGTGCCCCACACCGTAATCCCGGTCCGCTATACGTTAGCTCCGCGGAACCACGAACGATCCTAGATACAAACTAAGTCGATCAATATCTAGTTTGAAACATTCTATGTTACTAAATCATTTCATGATGTCCTAGTGTGCCATTTGTACCTTTAAAATCATTCTATAAGGTTGGGATTTAAATCAGGGTTCAAAACAGTGAAAACGGGTGAAAAATCACAAAATTTTCCATGCCTCGGTCGGCCTGCCGGACTCCCTGCTTGCAGGAAGCAAAATTCGGTCGGCCGAACACTTCCCCAAGTTCGGCCTGCCGGTCGGAAGAACACCGGCCTGCCGATCATCACTCCGGCCTGCCGAATTGGGAAAATCCAGAAATCCCAGCCACGGGTTTCTCGATCCCCAAAATTCAAATCTTGATTCTAACCTGTTTTTCTCAAATCTCAGGCATAGAAAAACAATCATAGTTGATAGAAAAACATACTAGAACATGTTTGAACTCATTTAAACAAGATTTAAACTCGAAATCCTCAAAAATCCAAAAATGAGAAAATGAGGAGAAAAATAGAAAATCTTGAATTCAATCCGTTTTTCTTCAATCTAAGCTTAGATTCTAGTTGTTCTAAGTTCATTTAACTCAAATCTACGGTTTTCTAAGCTTAAACAACCCTAGATTTAAAAAATGCACAAAATTAAAAATTTTGTAAAAAGTTTAGAAATTTTCGAATCTAACCTCGAATCGAAGCTTCAATCCGCGATCTCGGTTGCTAAATCACGTCCCCGAGCCTCCTCCTTGCTATCCCAAAGCTTGGATTCGAAATGGGGTTTAAAAATTTGAGAGAGATGTAGAGAGAGAGAGAGAGTGCCGAGAGAGATCAAGAGGAAGAGAGAGAGGCTGCGTGAGAGTGAGGAGAGAGAGAGAGAAGAAGGAAATAAATAGAGAAAATCGGTGGGCGGTTTTACTGTACGAAAACCATGTGCCGCCCACGGTTTTACAAAACGGAGTATTTTTAACATTTTACAAATTGTTGTGTTTTAAAACTCAAAACATCATTTTAAAACAATAAGAAATCATTTGGACGCATCAATTTAACAAAACAACCAAAAATTCAAAATCCCACCAAATAATCTAATTAATGTTAAAACGTTAATTATGGCACACTAATTCATCATTTATATTACATTAACATTAAATAAATTTCGAGGCGTTACAACTCTCCACCCCTAAAAGAAATTTCGCCCTGGAAATTTACAACTCATTTCAAAAACAAAACAAATGCGGATAAAATTCCCGCATACTCGACTCTAGTTCCCAAGTGGCTTCATCAACCCTGTGATGCTGCCACAAGACCTTTACCAACGGTATCTCACAACGACGCAAGCTAATCACTTTTCGGTCGATAATCTGAATCGACACTTCCTCGTATGTCGTATCTTCCTGAACCTGCACATCGCGGAATGAAACTATCTTACCCTGCTCAGGTGGACACTTCCTAAGCATCGACACATGAAACACATCGTGAACATGAGAAAGTTCGGGCGGAAGATCAAGCCGATAAGCGACCACACCAACACGCTGAGTGATCTCGAACGGCCCAATATACCTCAGCGCGAGCTTCCCACTCACTCCGAACCGCATAGTTCCCTTACGAGGTGATACCCTCAAGAGAACAAAATCTCCAACCGCGAACTCTAAGGGTCTACGTCTCCTATCCACGTAACTCTTCTAACGACTCTGAGCTGCCCTCAACCGATCTCGAATCACCGCGACTTTCTCGTTGCTATCACGAATCTTATCCGGCCCAAGAATAACTCTATCTTCTGGCTTGGCCCAACACACAGGTGATCGACACGGTCGCCCATACAATGCCTCAAATGGTGCTATACCGATACTCGCCTGATAACTATTGTTGTACGCGAACTCTGCCAAATGCAAACATTGCTTCCAATTCCCGCCGAAGTCCAACGCACAAGCACGTAACATATCCTCGAGAACCTGAATTACCCGCTCAGACTGCCCATCAGTCTGAGGATGGAACGCCGTACTGAAGTTCAAATCCGTACCTAAAGCCTCCTGAAAACTCCTCCAGTACTTAGCATTAAACCTGGTGTCTCGATCAGAGGTGATGGACAAAGGAACTCCATGCAACCTTACAACGTTCTGCATATACAACTCCCCAAGAATCTTCCTAGAACACGTCGACCTAAACGGAATGAAATGCGCCGATTTCGTCAACCTGTCGACCACAACCCAAACTGCATCGTGCCGCTGCTCCGTCCTCGGCAAACCTGTGAGAAAATCCATCATCACATGCTCCCATTTCCACCCTGGAATAGGAAGCGGCTGAAGCTGACCTGCAGGCTTCTGATGCTCGGCTTTCACCTGGAGACACATCGAACACTTGGTCACGTACTCACGAACATCTTTCTTCATGCCTCTCCACCAATACTGCATCTTCAAATCACGATACATCTTGGTGCTCCCCGGATGAATAGCGAACTGAGACCTATGGGCTTCTTCTAGAACGACTTTCGTCACCTCGGCGATAACTGGAACTGCAAGACGCTCCTGGAAGTACAACGATCCATCTGCATGCACGCTCCATTCCTCAAACTGCTCCCCATTCTGAATTCGCGACCAAATCCCCTGCAAATGCCGATCCTGCCACTGATTTTGTTTCACCTTCCGAACAAGAGCTGGAGTCGCTTCCACGTGATATACCGAAACTCGATCACAGTCTTCATGATACCGTAGCCGATACTCACTCACTGTCGCATCCCTACTCCAATCCTCAAAAATCAAACAAGCTAGAATCCCTGAAGACTTCCTGCTAAGCTCGTCCGCGACCACATTAGCTTTCCCAGGATGATACTGCAACACAAAATCATAATCCTCCATATACTCTACCCATATGTGCTGCCTCAAATTGAGATCCCTCTGAGTGAACAAATACCTCAAACTCTTGTGATCGGAGAAGACCTGAAACGATGCTCCATACAAGTAACACCTCCAAATCTTCAGCGCGTAGATCACCGCCACAAGCTCTAAATCATGAGTAGGATAATTCCGCTCGTGAGGTCGTAGCTGTCTCGATCCGTACGCAACTACACGTCCAAGCTGCATCAGCACGCATCCAAGTCCGCGCCCTGAAGCATCCGCATAAACCTCATATGGCTCATCACTGCTAGGAATAACCAACACTGGAGCTGAAGTCAACCGGTTCTTCAATTCCTGAAAAGCAAGCTCACAATCTTCATTCCACTCAAACCTGACATTTTTCTTGATCAATCTCGTCAACGGAGCTGCAATCTTTAAAAAATCCTTTACAAATTTCCTGTAATATCCAGCAAGACCCAAGAAGCTGTGAATCTCCGCTACGTTCCCTGGTTGTTCCCACTCCAATATAGCCTCAATCTTGGACGGATCCACTGAAATACCATGCTCCGAGATAACATGACCCAGAAACTTGACCTCAGTCAACCAGAACTCACACTTTTCCCTCTTAGCATACAATTGGTGCTCCCGCAGAGTATGAAGCACGATCCGAAGATGTTGCTCATGCTCCTCCCAAGTCTTAGAATATACAAGAATATCATCAATGAACACAATCACGAACTGATCCAGATACGGCCTAAATATCCTGTTCATCAGATCCATAAAAGCTGCCGGAGCATTCGTCAACCCAAAAGACATAACCAGAAACTCAAAGTGCCAATACCGAGTCCTAAAAGCTGTCTTAGGAATATCCTCTTCCTTGATCCTGAGGTGATGATAACCTGAGCGCAAATCAATCTTTGAGAAGTACCGTGAACCTCCCAACTGATCAAATAGCTCATCAATCCTAGGCAAGGGATACTTGTTCTTCACAGTGACATGATTCAGCTACCGATAATCCACACATAACCTGAGAGTCTCATCATGCTTCTTAGCAAACAAAACCGGTACTCCCCACGGAGATGTGCTGTTCCGAATATATCCTGTATCAACAAGCTCCTGAAGCTGCTTCCTCAATTCTTTCATTTTTGTCGGCGCCATCCGATAAGGTGCCATAGAAATCGGTAATGTCCCTGGAAACAACTCGATACCAAACTCAATCTCCCGATGCGGTGGTAATCCTGGCAACTCGTCGGGGAAGACATCCTCGAACTCATCAACCACCGGAATCGCTAAACTGCTACTCGAAACATAGGGCTCGCAATCCAGGTTGGCAAGGAAAGCACAACAACCTAGATTCCTTCGCCCTCCTAGACACGACTTCATAAGACGCTCACTCATTGACCAATCACCACCACCCTGGTAAGTGATCGTCGTCCCCCTATCAGACACTAGGGTCACTTTTCTAAGTTGGCAGTCCATGACTGCACTATACCTGGACAACCAGTCCATCCCTAGAATTACATCATAGGAGCTCATGGGGAGTATAATCAAATCACTTTTCAAAATCTCATCCCCAATCTTTATTTTACAAGATTTACACATACAATTTACACACACCCGCCCCAAGGGAGAAGTTATAACTAGGGGTTCATTAAACTCTTCTATCTCTAATCCCAAGGCATGTACAAAAGAACTCGAAATGAGAGAATGAGAGGCACCGGTATCAAACAAAACGCGAGCTAAAGATCTGGAAACCAAGATCATACCGTCAACAACCGCGTTACCAGTCCGAGAATCTGACCCTCCATATGCCATTGCATGAACCTGCACTGGCGCCTTTCCTTTTCCTCTACCGACATTGCTGGGTCTTGGATTACTCGGTCGATGCTGCTGAGATGGAGACGACTGCACACTGCCTGTACTCGGCGCTCTATACTGAGAAACACTGCGCTGAAAATACTGCGGCTGCTGCCCCCGTGCCGGATATGAGAATTGCTTAAGAGAGAACTGTGGATACTGCAACTGCGGGTACTGTGGAGGCGGAGGTAGGGTCTGAGGCTGAGACGAACGACTGGCATCCTCCCCGGTCTGAGATCCAAGACGAGCACTCCTGATCGGGCAATTCCTCTTGATGTGTCTGGGCTGCTGACAGAAATGACAATGAAAGCTGTAGGGATTGCTGCGCCCACTGCCAGACGAACTGCTGCTACCACTGGTCGCACCGCCTTGCTTGCCTTTCCCCGGAGCTAGACGACTACTGGTGCTCTTCCTGCCACTCCTCTGCGGTCCTCTTGAAGCCTTGGCTCGGTCCTCACAATACTGCACATAATCATTCTCCACGGAGATCGCCGACGACACAAGCTCTCCGAAACTCCTAAGCCGTAGAGCAACCAACTGCCACCGAATAGGAGCCTTGAGTCCTTCCTGAAACTTAATACATTTCTCACGCTCCAATGCCACCGCCGATGGAGCAAACCTAGCCAACTCATTAAACTTTGCCTCATACTCCCGCACTGACAGCTCACCCTGCTGCAACCTGTAGAACTCAGCTGTCTTCTGATCTCTATACCCTTGCGGAAAAATACCGATCATAGAACAGCTCCTCGAACTTGTCCCAACTGATATCGCCACCACGCTCTAGACGCTTAGCCTGCTTCCACCAAGTGTTAGCGCCACCCTCGAGCTTGTACGCAGCAAACTCCACACGATACTCCTCAGGCACACCAAGGGTATCTAGATGCTTCAGGATCGAGTCCAGCCAATACTCTGCTAACTGCGGATCCCCATTGCCATCAAAAGTCAGAATAGACGCCCGTCGGAATTCCTTAAAGAACGCATGCTGACTACCAACACTAGAGTCTTCCGGTCTAGCCCTGGCTGCCATCTGCTGAAAAGCCACAAACATAGACCTCATCATGCTCTCATCATTTCCGAACTCGACGTCAGCAGTCGAACGACGTCTAGGTGCCATTCTCTCACTTCTGAAAACAAAATTTGGACAGTCAGAGGTATTTCATTGTCAAACCTATGTGTGCACAATTCTCAAGGTTCATAACCTTGAGCTCTAATACCATTCTGTCACGCCCCGGAGTACGGGAGGTGACGTGGCAGAATATTTAAGTTAATTAAAAGAGAATTTAATTAAAACCAATGGTTTAAGAATCAAATTAAATGAGAAATAAGAAGATTTCCACCACATTTTTATAAAAGAATTTATAAATATTAAACGAGTAATAAAAATTAAATAAAAACCACGAGTATGGGTTCCACAACCCACAACTTGTGCACACACATGGTACTGACAATCTCATAAATACAATTACAGTCCAAGTACAAATAAAGTTAACTCTTACATGCCTTGATTAAATAGTATAAAATATAAATCAATTCCTCCTATTCCTCCTAAGTTCGGTCCGAAGAATCATCTCCAAACCTAAATGGGAAACCACCTAGAAGGGGGGGGGAAAATTTAAAACAATAAAACGTGAGCGAAAGGCTCAGTAGGACTATGTTTTATAAAATAATTTAATGCAAAGAAACATATCATTATTTAGGAGTTACTCAAAAGAAGACTTAAATAAATAAATAGATGAATAAATAATTAAATAATTTGAGTAGAACCGTCCTGACTCAGAACAGTTTACTCGTACAATCAAAAATACCATTTTTCTTTTTACCTAGGCAAACCATGATATCACCACCGTAGTGGCCCAGCTGGGTTTCGGGACCTGCCCCCAAGGTCGATCGCTACACGACCCGATCTCTGATATGGCATCATGCTTATATGTTCATTATCATTATCATTCCAAAACCCAATTACCGAGTGTTGTCAATTACATTCATTATGAAATTCATTTCAGATCACGGTATATTAAAATATAACCGATAAATCCATTTTCAGACAACCGTTGAAAACATTTTGATAGAAATCCTTTTCAAGCCAAATCATTTCAAAACCAGGCTACCAAAGAAATAGGATAGAAGTCCTACCTCAATACTCGTGCCGGTGCCCCACACCGTAATCCCGGTCCGCTATACGTTAGCTCCGCGAAACCACGAACGATCCTAGATACAAACTAAGTCGATCAATATCTAGTTTGAAACATTCTATGTTACTAAATCATTTCATGATGTCCTAGTGTGCCATTTGTACCTTTAAAATCATTCTATAAGGTTGGGATTTAAATCAGGGTTCAAAACAGTGAAAACGGGTGAAAAATCACAAAATTTTCCATGCCTCGGTCGGCCTGCCGGACTCCCTGCTTCGGCCTGCCGAACTGCACAGTTCGGCCTGCCGGAGGCAAAGTTCGGTCGGCCGAACAATTTCCCAGGTTCGGCCTGCCGGTCGGAAGAACACCGGCCTGCCGATCATCACTCCGGCCTGCCGAACTGGGAAAATCCAGAAATCCCAGCCACGGGTTTCTCGATCCCCAAAATTCAAATCTTGATTCTAACATGTTTTTCTCAAATCTCAGGCATAGAAAAACAATCATAGTTGATAGAAAAACATACTAGAACATGTTTGAACTCATTTAAACAAGATTTAAACTCGAAATCCTCAAAAATCTGAAAATGAGAAAATGAGGAGAAAAATAGAAAATCTTGAATTCAATCCGTTTTTCTTCAATCTAAGCTTAGATTCTAGTTGTTCTAAGTTCATTTAACTCAAATCTACGGTTTTCTAAGCTTAAACAACCCTAGATTTCAAAATGCACAAAATTGAAAATTTTGTAAAAAGTTTAGAAATTTTCGAATCTAACCTCGAATCGAAGCTTCAATCCGCGATCTCGGTTGCTAAATCACGTCCCCGAGCCTCCTCCTTGCTATCCCGAAGCTTGGATTCGAAATGGGGTTTAAAAATTTGAGAGAGATGTAGAGAGAGAGAGAGAGTGCCGAGAGAGATCAAGAGGAAGAGAGAGAGAGGCTGCGTGAGAGTGAGGAGAGAGAGAGAGAAGAAGGAAATAAATAGAGAAAATCGGTGGGCGGTTTTACTGTACGAAAACCATGTGCCGCCCACGGTTTTACAAAACGGAGTATTTTTAACATTTTACAAATTGTTGTGTTTTAAAACTCAAAACATCATTTTAAAACAATAAGAAATCATTTGGACGCATCAATTTAACAAAACAACCAAAAATTCAAAATCCCACCAAATAATCTAATTAATGTTAAAACGTTAATTATGGCACACTAATTCATCATTTATATTACATTAACATTAAATAAATTTCGAGGCGTTACATACTATAGCCGTTGAGATTTTATTTTTTTATTTTTTAAGGGAGGATGAATTTGTAAAGGGGGAGGGTTGGTAGAATCTAGAGGGGCAGATGCATTAGACTTGATTTTTGGCAAATGAAAAATACACTTCATCAAAGATTACATCTCTAGAAATATAAATTTTGCTTGTAGAAGAAAAACATTAGTATCCTTTATGATCCTAAAAATGTACAAGCAAAGGATTTGCAAGCCAACTTATGCTGATTGTAAGGCTTTAGATTTGGAAAACAAAGGCAGCCAAAAGTCTTTAACTGAGTATATTTAGCAAGTAAGGTAAGACCTGTTTCAACCACAAGTCTATGCTTTCTTGCAACCAAACTGTTTATGGGGTTCAACATGCTCCATTCCCCTTGAAATTGAGAAAAAGTTCCTAGAGAAACTATCAATAAAATGGATATAGTAGTTGTAGATTTACTCACAAAGTAATATTTTATTTACCTCGTGAAACAATAAATTATTTTTAAATATCAAATTATCATGTAATTGGAGTTAGATAAATTCATAATCGCACCCATGAAAGCCCTTTAATCTTCATTGCCCGCCCCCATCCCTGACTCTTTGTCTCCTTGCTGCTCTCACACTCCTTCCAACTCAATGTCGTGTTCGCCAAAGCTGTTGTGCTTTCGAGATCTACAGTCCCACCATGGGATACTGTTAGGGTTTTTGAAACCCTACGTATGACTTTACACATAATTTTTGTATTGCCTTCTTGGGATCAAAAGGATTTGAATTTTGAATTAATTTTTCTGCAAGTTTTGTTATTTGTTACCGGGCATTTTAAATTGAAGTTTAAAATCAGTTTTAATCCCCATTTTTGGTGGCTTTATGGATATGGAAGTCTGCTTTCAAGATTCTAGATTATGTGGTTTTCAACTTCAAATTAATTATTTGGATTATGCACACATAATACTGTTTGTTTTATCTGTTAGGTCCTAACACATACATATAACTCATGCCCTATTGACGAGAAAAGAAAATGTATTCCTTATAATAGATGCACCTTGAAGACAAAAGAAATAATAGTAAAACGCAAAATTTTAGTGTCTCGTCGTTATGGGTGTCACGTGATGCGCAATCAATTACGATTAAGCAGACCTTTATGCTTATCGGTAAATTTTTATTGGTTGGTTTACGATCGATGGCGGTCAGTTTTGAAAAATACAAACCGACCTATTATAAGAAAGGTTTGTTTAGTTTTCGACCGATAATGGTTGGTCAGTTTTTGACCGATAATGGTTGGTTTGTGGCGATCGATTTGGCAGTCGGTTTTAAAACATAGTAACCAACCAGGCTACATGTAGTTCTCCCATCAGTAACCTACTTGATTTCACTTGTTTTGTTTTTTTGTTCCCCCCTCCCCCCCCCCGCCCCCAATATAATTGTATTAGATGACTTAAAATTTGAACATTTTGGGACCAATAATGTATAAATTAAACCATAAAACTAAGCAAACTAGCAAGAAAACTTATCGTTCAATAATGAAGTCCAAAGTTTTAAATTTTAAACATGATATGGTGTTTAATGTGACGACCCGTCTTTGGGCAATCACTTTACTTTCTTAAACATCGTTCTTAAGCAGAAATCTTTCTTACTTAGTAAGAAAAATACTGAATTAAATTTTTTTTTCTTAAACATTCTTTGAAACGTTTTTAAAAACTGCTGCGACCTCTGTCGCCATTCAAGTCAAGACCTCACTCAACACTTGACTTTAAAACCATTTCAAATCGTTTCTTAAAACTTAATAAGAAATATTTACTAAAACATAACTTAAAACATAACTTTATAATTATATTAAACAGCTCATAAACTGTACCTTAAAACTTAGAAACATTTCTTCAAACTTTGTTTTTCTTAAACTTTTGAAAACACTATATTAAATAGTGGAAAATATTTCTTTTAAACAGCGGAAACTTGCTGTAGTGGTATCCATACCCAAATCCTCGCATTCATCTTCCACAGCACCCAGCTCTTCTAACGGGTTCTACTAGTCGCTCATAAAACTACCTATAGCATGAAGAAACTTTTAATGAGCTTTCGCTCAGTAAGTTTAAACATATTCTCACAAATCATTTAAAACATGCTTTAGAAACTTTTCTCATGGAAACCTTTTTCTTAAAACATTTCTCATAAACATTTTTCATAAAACATTTCTAAAACGTTTCTCATAAATGTTTTCATAAAGCATAACGTTTTTCATAAAATATTTAACATAAAACAATCTTCAGATTGCTCTTCATAATTGTCATTTATGTTTTTTATAAACATTTAATATAAAACATTCCTCAGAATGTTTTCCATAGCATATAAATGTTTCATAACAAGTAAAATAAGTAAAATTACAATGCATGTTTTCATTTATGCTCAATTATGAACTTCAATTATGAGCATTTTATGAACATTTTTTTCTTACTTTAACTTTCTTTCTTCATTCCTTAGATTTCCTTATCTTACTTAACTTTCTATCATTGTTCCTTATCTTTTCTTATCTTACATTAACTTTCTATCCTTTGTTCCTTAGCTTTCTTTATCTTATAACCTTTAGTGTTCGTACCAACATTTTTAATCATGAGATTATAAACGTGATGCTTCTCTTGTGGAAGACTTAAGACCATTGATCATCAAGGTCATGTACCTCACATTTAGGAGGTTAAACTTTAACTTTCTTTCATTACCTCATAACAAGAGACTTGTATGATACTTTCTTTTTATCTTTACGTTACCTTCTTATTAACTTTAGTGAGCATTTCAAATGCAATCACATCATATGCAACACACTTGCAAATTATAACTTGTACTGTAAAATCTATTGCATAACAAATGCAACATAAAACACAAACACATTTTGCTAATCATAATTTGTATTCTGAAACTTATTGCATAACAAATGCAACTTATCACATAACTAATGCAACATATAACGCAATTACATTTTGCGAATCATAACTTTTATTTTGAAACTTATTGCATAACAAATGCAACTTATCGCATAACTAATGCAACATATAACGCAATCACTTTTTGTATATCATAACTTTTATTTTGAAACTTATTGAATAACAAATGCAACATATAACACAATCATATTTTGCAAATCATAAATTTTATTTTGAAACTTATTGCATAACAAATGCAACTTATAACTTATAACTTAAGCTGTAAAACATTATGCATTAACCAAATGCAAAACATACTTTAAACATAATTATTGCAATTACATTGCAAACTTTTACTTGATCTTTAAAAACTTTACGCATATTATATGCAATCATGCTTTAAACATAATAGTTGCAAGTATATTGCAAATCTTGATTTAAACTTTAAAACTTTTTGTATAACAAGTGCGAACATACTTTAAAAATAATTTGCACAACAATTGCAAACACATTTGCAAACATATATATAAACATTTTAAAATTTATTTACTTCATGCTGTCGATGAGGTCTGAACTTACCCGACTATGCTCTAGCGTTCTCTATTCCGTTCCTATCTCGTTCCTTTTCCTTCTATTGGTCGGCTTCTGTGTCCTAATCATACGACAACCGACTCATTAATTAACTTTCTTTTTATCAATCTACTCGATTGATAATAAAACGTAAACAGTAACTATTCTTTCCTTTTAACTTGACTTGTATACTATCAGTTTACCCTTTTCTTTACTTAATTTTGTAACCCACCGGGTTACCTTTGTTCTTAAGCGTCCCTTAGTTAAACTTCCCGTCTCAGTAGCGGTTTCATTACTTAACGCATTATGGAACATTTTCCGTCTAAGGACGTTATGCTAATTCGGAGTATTCGACTCCGCTTTGCCCTTTAAATTTTTTTTTCTTCTAATTTTAACAAATTCTTATAAAATTAAAATCTCTCAAACGATTGAGATTTTTGACGAACTGTCTGCAAAACTTAACAGTTTCATCGAGATCTACAACTTTCGTGTTGTAACTTTTTTAAAATTCCCACTGTACAGGGGTGTTTTTGGGAAATTTTTATTTCTGCCGAGAAGAAACTTTTTCTTTCAATTTAGTCCTTGGAGCATTTTTGTAAAAATCCATTTTAATCAGCATCTCTACCCTTACAAGGGCAGTTCCAACTCTTGTTTCAATCATTTTCATGCCCACTCATCAATTTTGCAAAATTAGTACTAAAATTACAAAAATAATACTTTTTGCAAAAACTAACATTTTCAACAATACAACCCTAAATTTTCATAAGATCAACATGCCCTAATTCATGTCCCCATGGAATTTAATCAAAACTTTGCTTAAAAACCCATATGATTTTTGAAATAACAAAAATCAAACAAAATCACTAAACTTTAAATTTAAAGAATTAAATCTTACCCAAATAGCACTTTATGCTTCTAGCCCTCCAAGAGCTCCTTTAAAACCTTTTTCCTAAGCATTTCTCACACAAAAATGCTTTGAATTAACTATCCTTCTTTAACCCAAGAAAAACCATAAGAAACCTTGAAAAAGTTAAGGTTTTACCTTAAAACTTGTTAAAATCCTTTGAACTTTGCCTCTTGAACTTATTGGGGCTATTTTGCAAAAAATGTAAAGTTGCAAAATTCTTGGGAGAGCTCATCAATGGTGGCCATGGGTCTTGGAGAAGGAAGAGAAAAATTTTGGTTAAACTTGCATTAATTGCATTCCTATCCTCTTAGGTGACTTATCAAGTAACCCATTGGGTTAGTAGGTGTCTCAAGGGGATTGGGCCACCTTTCATGGCTGGTGGCCCAATAGAAATGCAATGGGTGTCCACTTGGTGGCCCCACAAATTTACACTGTATAATTTTTCACCACACAGTATTTTTCTTATACTGTTATGGTAAAATCAGTGCAAAAATATATTCCTAGACTGTATAAAATATTTTACTTGCCTCTGGTTTATTTTTGGAGGCTAAACATAACATTTCTTATTCATCCATGTTCTCTAAACAGTATTATTTCTACACTACTTTAACTTAAATAGTCCAATTTTTACACTGCATTAGGGCTGTACAAAAATCGCCCCGCACCCGCCAACCGCCCGCCCCCGCCCCCGCCCCCACCTATCTCAAAAAAAGCGAGTTTACGTTAGCAACCCACTAGTGGGCGGGTTCAATATTCGGTTGGTGGGTTTGGTTTTAAGTTTTTGAGGGCGGGTTCAACCCGCACCCGCCCGCCTATATATTTTTTTAAAAAAACTTATCATTTATTTGATTTTGTTCTTATTTTAGAGATGATTGAACAATCCAACATTTCAAGCATGGGCTCGGCTGCCTCTTGACATATTAGAAACTGGAAATTCTCCTATTATTTTGTGAAGTGATCAAAATTCAAATCAAGTAAGTTAGTAGAAAAAGTACTAAAAGAAAAAGAACACTTGACTTTGTTCATCATTTCATTTGTAGTATTCTAGTATCTTCGAACCTAGTGAATAGGCTTTAATTTTTATGGACTCTTGACTTTGTTCATCACTTTATATGTAGTTGATGTTTCTTGTTGCAGTGAATGATTATGTTTCTTAATTTGTACTTTTAAATATGGTCACTGTCTTTAAGCATCAAACTTGTTGGGAATGCTTTATGTATTATCATCTTATATTTTCTACAAATTTTCTTCACTTTCTAAAAAAAAGGTCCAAAAAATTACATTGGGCAATAGCATAGGTCTAAACCGTCTCAACCCGCCCGCAATCACCCAAAACCAAACCAAAACCGCCCGTCATGTGGTGGGCGGTTTGCGGGTTGGTTAATCGCCAACCCGCCATCCAAAAAAACCGCACCACACCTGCCCAAAAACCATCAAACCGCTCGCCGTTCACCCCTACAATACATATTATAGTGTAATTTTTATACTATATAACTTATCAGTGTACTTTTTTACACTGTATTATTCTAATACTGTATAATTTTTCATGTTATTATACAATATTTTTCCTTAAATTGTATTTTTCATCTTAATATAATCCTTAACTTAATGCATTTTTAATGCATTAGAAATTTTTGGGTGTTACATTTAATATGTGACATATTATTATATTCTATATTTATATTTTTTAAAAAGAAATAATAGAGTGTTTGGAACTTAGTTGGAACCAAAATATTGTAGTATATGATAGTTTTATATTGTAGTATATGAAAGTTTTACATTATAACAGTTAGACTTAATAAGTTAGAACGAAGTTGCCAAACACACTCATAATTACCTGGTGAGTTTGCTTTCCAAACCGACAAAAAAATCTATTTCGATAACCAAACCGCTCACTTTATGAGCAGTCAGTTTTCTAATCAAATCGGTCGGTTTTGATATCGAAAACTTTTTTCTTTTTCATTTCGATAGTTTTTTTTTTTGGCACAGCCTTACAGTCCACGACGTTAGAACCCAAGCTGCTCACAAATAGTGGGACCAACGTGAGTCTCCAACTAAATGGTTGAATCCTATTTTTCCTCCTTAAATACAACTCCAAACCAAACTAAATGTCAACCGTCCATCTCAAATCCACATCGGGATCACTCCCATTATCAATCGAAGCCGTCAAAACGAAATTCTTTTTCATTTCCCAATTGCGAAACTAATGCTCCGTTTGGAAAGAAGGAAAAAAAATAAGAGGGAAGAGAAAACTATGAAAGAAAGAAAATTGCATAAAAAAGATTTTGATTTTCCTTTGTTTAGAATACAAAGGTAGAAAGAAAATGATTTTATTTTCTCTTGTTTGATATTACAAGAAAAACCAAAAGAATACAAAAACTATTATTAATACATTACCATTTTGCCCAAATATTATTAGCTATTTCCCTAATTTGCACATAATTTGTTTTTTGAAATTTTGATTAAAAATAAGGACATATTGGTAGCTTTAATTTTTTTACATCGTTGTTAAACTTTTCTATCATAAAATATACCTATATTTAAATAGATCAATTTTAATTAGGTCAATGTGCTATTTCTTTCATTAACTTTTTCTCTAATATATTTTATCAAATGCCTTGATCAATTTTTATCCTCAAATCCCTCAAATGTTTTCTTTTTCTCCTTTTTTTTCAACCATCCCAATCACAGCATAAAACGCACGAACTAGCTCTCTCTCACTTGACCGCCGCACGTCTCTCTCTGACCTAAGTCGAAGTTGGCCACAAACAAATCCTCTCTTTCTTCTTCTTCTTCTTCCTTTAAAAAACCCCAAAACAGAAAGAGAAATATCATATACACACACACACACACACACACACACACATAGATATAGTGAGAAGGAGAAAGAAAGGTGTTGAATTGAATTGAGATGGATTCGGATCAGGGGAAGCTATTCATTGGCGGAATTTCTTGGGAGACGACCGAAGAGAAGCTCAAGGAGTACTTCGAGAACTATGGCGAGGTTTTGCAGACCGTGGTTATGAGGGAAAAGTTCACCGGTCGGCCCAGGGGGTTCGGCTTCGTTGTCTTCTCAGATCCCTCCGTTCTCGATAGGGTTCTTCAGGACAATCACTCCATTGATGGTCGAACGGTCAGAAAATTCTCCAATTTCGCCATTTCTTTGATGGTTTGATTCAATTAATGTCAGTGTTTTGTAATCCAATTTTGTTGACATTGAATGAAATTCAGGGACTTTGTTCTTGATTGCTGGTTTTCTAGGGATTTCTCCGTGGATTCAGGGCCTTGTTTGTCGTTGTTCAAAAAGATAAAAATGAAATGAAATTCAGTCTAGAAATATTTGGTTAATTATGTCTCCGTAATTAGTGTCAACCCAAACAAGCCCTTAGTGTTCTGTTCGGAAGTAATTGTTCATTAATAGCATTGTGTTATTGGGTGGCTGTCCGTACTCTGTACGAGGTTATTTATTTTGTAATTCTTGTCATTTTTGGGTTTTTCTCGCCGCTGCCACTTTTTTTTTTTCCTTTTTGTGGCGGACGTTGGTTTCTTACTAATTATTCCTCATTTATTTATTTATTTTTATTGAGCTTACCACTGCTTAAATATACTTTCTTTCCGTGACTTTTTCCTAACTGGTCTAGCTATGAGTTTTATGTTTCAGGTTGAGGCTAAAAGGGCCTTATCAAGAGAGGAGCAGCAAACCTCTGCGCGAGCTGGAAATCCTAACCCTTTGAGAAATTCTGGAAATGGTGGGAATGTCAGGACCAAGAAGATTTTCGTTGGAGGGTTGCCTCCCACTTTAACCGAAGAAGGTTTTCAAGAGTACTTTGAAGTTTTTGGGCATGTAACTGATGTAGTAATCATGTATGACCAAAATACAGGACGACCTCGTGGGTTTGGATTTATTTCCTTTGATGCGGAAGACGCTGTTGATAGGGTTTTGCACAAGACTTTTCATGATTTAAATGGTAAGCAAGTGGAAGTAAAGCGGGCACTTCCTAAAGACGCAAATCCTGGTGGAGGTAGCCGCACTGCAGGTGGAGGGGGTTATCAAGGATATGGGGCATCTGGTGGCAACCAAAATACTTATGATGGGCGAATGGACTCCAACAGGTTCATGCAGCCTCAGAATACTGGTGCTGGCTTTACACCTTATGGTTCTTCTGGGTATGGTGCACCTGGATATGGCTATGGTCCTTCAAGTAACGGAATGGGTTATGGGAGTTATAGCAGTTATGCTGGCGCTAATACTGGCTACAGTGGCCTGGGTGGTGCTGCCTATGGGAATCCTAATGCTGGTTATCCGGTTGGTCCACAAGGTGGCCGAAATTCATGGAGCACACAGGCCCCAGCGGGGTATGGTACCATGGGCTATGGGAATACTGCTCCATGGGGTGTTACAGGCAGCGGTGTTGGGGCAGGCAGTGGGGTCCCAGATTCTACGCCTCTGGGTCAATCTCCAAGTGCTGCTGGGTATGGAACTCAAGGTTATGGTTATGGTGGGTATGGTGGTGGTGATGGATCCTATGGGAATTCAGCTGGATATGGTGCTGTTGGGGGCCGTTCTGGTAGTACACCAAACAGTGTTGGTCCAGGCGCTGTTGAACTACAAGGAAGTGGCAGTGCCTACTTAGGAAGTGGCTATGGTGATGCAAATGGCAATGCTGGATATGGAAATGCAGCGTGGAGATCCGATCCGTCACAAGCTTCTGGAAATTTTGGTGCTCCTCAAACAAATGGTGGGCAAGTTAATTATGGCAGTGCTGGGTATGGTAGTGTTCAGGGCCGACAAGCGCAACAACAGTAATTTTACTACTTGGAAGTTGAATTGAACCTGCAACTTTATTTGATGGATTGGCGGAATGAGGTCACAATCATTTCTCATTGCCAGCGGCAGCAGCCTCAATTTGGACATCGATGCTCTTTGGGACGATGCTCTTTGGGACTGGTTGGATTGCTTGAATCCCAGTATTGTGCTACTTTGCTATTATATATAATAAATAATAGTTTTAGGGCACTGCAGATGCTCCTCTTATTTAGTATTTTCTGATGAGTGTAGTTTTAATTTGGCGTGCTTATAATTGTCTACTTGCTGTTATTTTAGTGTCTAAGCTAAAGTAGCTTATATAACCTTACTTATTTATGCTTGCTTTGTTACATGAGTATTCTATTGTTGACATCTTGCTTCTAATTATTTTTCAGTTCATAATAAATTGGCAAGTTATTTTGTTTCTTATGAAAAAGTAGTAATTTTTTAGTTTTTAAAGAGTACAAGATGATGTATCAATTTAGTAGTTCAGTTATTAATGCATGGTTTCACATCGCAAGTAGGAAAGTGGGGATGTAGGAAGGTTTTTACTGATAGCAATGGAGCTATGGGAAGATCACTTCGTATGAGTAGCGGTAGTGCCTAGTGGTAACGGTAGTTGACACTTTGTCGATGGCATAATCATTTTCCCCCTGTATTTGCCCTTGTGTTGTACAGGATGAGAGGTGCACGAGTTATGAAGTGAAGTGTCCACTCATGGCTGAACACGAGCTTCATGGTGGGTGCATCTTCACTTGGGGGGTGTTCGGCATTGATTGGAAGTTGAGGAGTTTGTTCAGTTGAAATTATGCTTTTTCCTGAGACGAATTCTCCAGCCAGACCAACGTTGTGAAAACTTTGCAGATTCCTCGGCATTCCAAGTCACTAATTTTGCAATTTTTGTGGTTGCCTAATGGAATTTGTGAGGTGACACAGCCCACTGTATGTTGAGTAGTAAAGCAGTAAAAGTAGTGGTCCACTTTTGGATTTGAATGTATAAAGGCTGTGTTTCGATTGCTAGGATTATCGCCCGATATAATTCTTAATGTGCAGACGACAAAAAAGGTGTTGAAAACGGTTTTCATAAATTTCAGAATGTAGTAGCAGATATTCTGATTTGCTCTATTGCTATTTTTGTTTTAGGAAATAGGCTAAATTATTTCAAGTACTTGCATTAGTTTCTTACCCTGCATTATTTTAGAAATAAATTCTAAACTGCTATTTATACTAGCGGAATCATGGTAGTACTCTATGATATCACCAGTCTTAAGTTAGCTAGATTTTCTTGTGTCGTAAGACTTAAACTGAATCCTTGGGCGTTAGATGAAATCAGGACATCACTATAGGAGTCTTTTTTTCCCTTCATTTCTGATGTTGCAGATAATTTTCACTCTCTTTTATGATGAGTTGGTGGTGCTTTTTGCACCAAGTGGGGTGAGATTAACAACCTGAGGAACAAAAACGATTCCTTTTTAATTTGAATTTTTATTGTTGATTTATGTCCATTGGTTGACAAACAAAAAGAATAATTCTAGGCTTTTTGCAACATGATTCTTGTTTGTTGAATTAGCATATTTTCGTCACCACCTGTGTACTTGCCTTCATATTTAAAGTTAAAATCTTGCATTGCGCTTAGCAGTATTGAATGATTGATTTTACTTTTTTCAAATGCCAATCTCATTTTTCTTGCTTCCTGCTTGAAATTAGAGAATTTTCTTCTCTCTCTCTAAAGCAGTTTTTCAGAAAATCATTGTGGCTTTTTTTTCTTTTCTGTTTTCGTTTGGCGTTAATGTCGGTTCCATTTCTTCCTAATCTTACACAAATAGAGGGGAAAAGAAAGTACCATAGAAGTCCCAACTTTACAAAGGATCTATATGACTGATTTACACCAAACAGTGTGGTTCAATTCCTCTTACAAAGAATCAAAGGTCGTCATGGAGAATGAAAAAGAGGAAAATGCAACAAAAGAAAATGTATTTGTCAACAAGCAGAAGGAAAGCCTTTGTACGGATTGCAAAATGCAGCAACATTGCCTGGACGTGAAAACACGATCTGCATTTTTTCACAGGTGCGAAGTGATTAGTCGAAGTTTTATGAAAAAAATTTTCCTTGGCAAGAAAACTAGATTAATAAAAAAAATGTGGTCGAAGTCACTTTTTTTGGTTTACAAACAATGTAAAGCTTTCACATGTTAACATAACAATGAAAAATCGTTATAGCGTAAGGCTCTCACATGTTACAGCAAAAATAGTTATAACTATTTTGTCAAACACCTTATAAAAAAGTAACTGTTGAAAATTTTTATACCTGGTAATTTCCGAGCGTATGTGACTTGAAACCGGCTGCACAATAATCAAAATAACACTCCCATGCTCTAATAAATTTTTCATTGAATCCAAGAGCAAGAATTTCACTGAAAAACACGAGATTTATGCGCCAACATCAAACCTTAATTGGTCAAAGCAGCTAAAACGTGCTTCTACATTTAGATTATGTTAAAGCTCGTGAAGAGAGAGGGGGGGAAAAAAAAAAAGACGATTTTACAACCTTTGCTTCTCCAAGAAATTTTTCCTCCAACACCTGAGCGTTTGGTGGTAATGAATTCCAATGTTTTCAATGTGTTCCACGCTGCGGTTGCATCAAGTTGGGCAAACAAAGAAAATAAGTGAGAAAAGAAAAAGCAAAAATCAATAATCCATGCTTTAAACAGAGAGAGAAAAAAAAAAAAACCATACCAAAGCCTGGATGCGGCAGCCATGGCAGATGTTACTGTACTTAATGAAGGTAGACATCCACCAGGAAAAATGTACTCCTTAATAAAATCTGAACTTCGTCTGTACTCGTCATATCGTTCATCGGGGATCGATATGAACTAACGGAAATTAAAAAATAAGTAGCCATCTTTAACTGTCAGAAGTGTAATACAGATGTTGCCACTTTGAACAGAAGTGTAACAAAGAAGAAACATGCATTTTTTTTATCTTAATTGTTACCTGTAAAACAAGAAGGCCATTTTCTGCTAGCGCAGATTCACAGCTGCCAAAGAAGTGTTCCTATGAATTCATGGCCAACAGCTTCTAACATCTCACTGAAAAACAAGAAAATACAACAATGAATCATGTAATTACTAGGAAATTGTTATTGTTTGGATGTAAATTTTATAGGTACGGTGTCTTTACCAAGATATGATTCTGTCACATTTATATTCCAGCCGGCAATTGGCGGTAGTCACAGAGAAGAAATCTGATGTTGTCCTGATAGCAAAATTGATCAAAAGTTAACTAACATGTACAGAAATTATGAGTGTACATATATGTATATATAGATAGTATACATATGCTGTTGTATTGAAGTTTTGTTTTGTTTTGTTTTTGTGTTTTGTATTTTTGTTTTTGGTTTTATAGTTCTTCTTCTAATTGAAGAATTTGGTACCTGAAGGCCAGCATCTTTCACTCTCTTCTGTGCTAATTTCAGTTGCTCCCCTGAAAGAGTGATGCCGGTGTATTTGCATCCTGGTTTACTTGACAAGTTCAATGGCTAAGCTTCCCCATCCACAACCAATGTCAAGAACCTCATGATTCTTTTCAACTCTGGCCTGGATTATAATGAAGTGTAAAATGAAAAGACATGTTTTGAGAAGGCAGGAATTGGAAATTCGACAAGAATTTGCAGAAAAAAGTACCCTACTTTCTCAATCAGAAGAGAATTTTTTCTCATTTGGGCAACCTTCAAGTCCTCATCTTCTGCCTGTGAAATGATTCAACATGAGAAACTAAGGTTTGCCTTCTAAGCCATGCCTCTCTCTCTCTCCTTTTTTTTTTTTGGAGGAGATGCCTCTCTCTTTAGATGAAATGTTTAAATGAATAATTCGAGTTATGTAGTTCTGACCTTGAATATAGCAGAGGAGTATGTCATTGTTTCATCCAAGAACAGGGCAAAGAGTTCATTACTCTACAAACACAGAAAAAAAAGAAGAATTAAAATTTTCTGTTATCTTCCTCTTTTTGAATGAATTACTTCTTCATTTGTTGTATTTTTAGTTTTTTTGCAATATTGGTGCATCTCTAAACTTAAGATTTCTGGCAACTTATACTCTGAACTTTATTCTAGCAAATGGACCCTAAATTTTAAAATTCGTTCTAATTGTGATGGAATAGCTAACAAAAGTCAATTTACAGATGGGACTGCCCCATGATTTTTGAGTAAAATGCATCCGAAATTTTTTGTTGGTTGCCAAATTTGATAGTTTCAAGTCTAGGTTCCAAAAAAAAAAAAAGTTCAGGGTTTAGGTGCACCAGTGCAAATTACGCTATAATTTCTACACTTCATTCCTCTTTAGATGGTTTCATGTTAGCCAATTCTCTACATTTCTTTTTCAAGTATGTCTATACTCTATAGGCTTAATATAATGTGGAACCTTTCTCAACTTTTTTCAAAGACATGAATAGCATCTGTAACTTATGCCACCTAATTTTTATCTCAGGATAGAATAACAAGGGGTCATAGGTTGTATTTCTCATACTCTTGAGATTCTCAGAAAAGAAAGTAGTGTAGGAGTTCAAAATGTCGTACTAGATCATAATATCGAGAAACGTTCCTACGAGCCTGCGTAAGAGTATTTTGCCTTGAGACATGCTGAAAGAAATATTTTGCTGAGGCTATACTAGCTGTCATTAACATTGGAGTCCACCATCCCCTCAAACTATGAAAAAAAGAAGAGTCTTCAGTTAATGAATTCTGTTGAAACATGAACAACAGTAAACTGTAAACATAACAAATAATAATCTGGTCAACATTATATATATCTCTGTACCTTTTCTTTTTTGATTTTGGGACTGAAGGGTTTGAATCTCTGTTGGCAATGAGAACCTGGAAAATGCATTAGAAAGAAGTATTCAGTAGAAGTACATATATCAGAAGAAGATTGCCTTTTATGGAACTTTTTTTTTTTCATATTCTCACCAGAAAGAGATTAAGAAGACCTTCATCTTTATCAACAAAAGTGAAATCTCCATTGATATATGCATCAGCAAGGCCTAAATCAGCTTGTGTTGTCACCTGAGAGATAAAAGTTTTACAGCTGTTAATAAAAGTAAAAAAAAAAATCATGCATTTATAGTAAAAAGGATGATTTGTTAGCTTCGTACCTTCCAGTAGAACTGTGGACTGTGAACTCTGATAATAGTTTTATAGGGGCATTTTTTTGTGCTGCGCTCAAAAGTGAACATTGTGCCTCTTTCCTCCGATAAACTATCGCAGCACATAATGTCATATATCCATAATTTCCGAAAAACTTAGAAGTTGATTCTAAAAAAGGTTAGTTTAATTAAAAAAATGGCGGGAATGCAAAATATTCGATCTGTTACTCACGCTAAACATCCGGCAGAAATGAAATTTTGAAGAAATCTAGTAGTGAAAAGGCTTGCTCGGTTTCTATCATTGAAGGTACCATGTGTTTTGGATTGCTAAGGAGGTCAAAACTTTTTCCAATCATGCCATATGCAGCTTCCATTCCAGCCTGTTAAATGGAAGTCTTACTTTTCTGAACTTTCACTAAAATGAAAAAAATTTTCGAGAGATGTTTGGAATGACAAAGGTTTGGATTCTGCATACTACACCCAAAGAATTAAGCTATAAAGCTTATATTATTCATCAACATCTACCTTTAATCCATCCTCGTGGAATCCATAACCTGAAAGAAATAAAGCATAGATACGCAAATGGTAAACATGAAACTAATACAAACTGGTTAAAAACGTGAAATTGCAAAATAAAGGGAAAAAAATCGATGGGAGCGTGCAAGCCTTTGTACTAGTTTCATGATTTTGAAGTATGCTTACCCTGTTATGCTCCACAAAACCAAATTCCTCTCTTGCCTTGAATGTTTTGAAGCTCGAGTGACGCCTTCGATGCAGCAACAGACGGGACTGGATGGCCAGTTGTCCACTTAAGTAAGGTACGCTTTAGTGGACTCTCTGGATTGAGAGTCACAAGAAATGGGAGACCTGTTTCCCCAAGGTTCTGCATGCTCAAGAAATTTAAAGCTCTACTTAGGACAGCATAAACTACAACAAAGGAAAATCATTTCCTGGGACAACCAAATTTCTTGCATGTACATGAAATATATCATCACTATGTAATTTGGCGACTGATTGATGACATCAATCGCACGTTGAGCCAGCATATTCTAAGTTGTCTTAGTTTCATAACGGATCATGAAACTAAAATATAAGTTGTTGAAGGTAAAAATGTTCGGACAAAACAGTCGTCTCAATTTTACAGAACATTCAGAGTTTTGATTCGTGAGCATTCATGATGTTCATGATAAAATTTGTTCGTGATGTGTATCATTACCAAAACATTTGGTTTTGGTGTGTACTACTCACCTGCAGAACATTGAGCCAGTATGTCGAACATACTTTTTTATCCGTACTTCCGAGAAAATTCCTTGCACTCCATGCTGCTGGGTTTTGTGGCATTAAAGTTTTGTCACGATGAAGGAAAATATCGCTGCCAGTAGAGGGTTCAAGCATGACTCTACATGTTGTCTGAATTTAACCATCAGAGATCACATTTACATTATCTTCTGAGACCTTAATCTGTCCCAAGTAGAATATCAAAATAATTCTATTCAAATTAGCTATTAGCATAAACCATTTCCGGTTTTTATCCATGCTAATTTTTACATAGCATGCGATTGGTCGGAAAAAAACTAGCACTCGCCATGATTCATGATATGTGCCTCTTGTTTGTTTTCGAAGTTATTCCATTGTTGTGATTGAAAAGGAGATAGAAGCACTCACCTGTAGACATATTGGAAAGCACCAAGCACTCTGCGCTCCTCTGAAGTAGCTTGTTCTCCAAGTAATCTCAAAGCATCAGGAGCATGGACGGCCAAGATGCATCCGTCATATGGTTTTTTTGAACCATCTTCAGAGTGTACTATGCAACCTGCTAATTTTCATACAAACTTTACAATTAGAAATAAGTCATAATTCAAAACCGTGACTAATACTTGACGAATCGAGAAATGACGGAGCTTTTAATCTCGAGTTTTATCACTTACCCTCATCAGATGTTGAAACCATTTGTACTTCACATTGAGTTCTTATTTGACAACCTCTATTCTCCAGCTCTTCTCTCACATGAATTTTATCTCAAAATCAAGAACAGTTAAAGGGACTTTCTTTTTTCGTATAACAAACGTGCATATTTTCAGAAACTTCGTTGCAAAGCAGCAACAAAGCTAATTCATACCTTCTTCACGTAGCAATGTGAACGTCCTTTGACAGTGAGCCATTGAGGCCGCCCGAAAAGCTGATCAATCATGAACAAAAAGATGCTTAAGAAGCAAGAAATAGACATTAAAGAAAAGGAAAAGAATAGGGTGTTGCATATACCTGAAGGAGATGATGATTGCGACAAAATGAGAGAACGGAGAATGCCGAGGAGCTCATGACAACTTCTGAAGGGCAAGACCAGATTGACCCGCATATCGGAATCTATGCAGACATTCATAGTTTTATTGCCAGGTTTGGTAACATTGTTCTTGTCAAGGATGTGACATATAATTCTCAATAATATTAATGGTCAAAGTGTTCTCACAAGGTAAGCTTTTTAAAACAGTTCAGAGTAACCACGCGACTTTAGGAACTCTCCCAGTGTTTGATTGCGGTCTATGTCTGGGTTGTTCTCAAGCATCTCAACATAACTGCCAAAGAAAAATAAACAAATAGACAATGAATTTTTTTTTTTTTTGAGTCAAATAGGATTATATTCCCAGATAATATTTGCATGGTGGCTGCACATTGAAAGAGTTCAGATATTATTTTATTGAAGTAGTTTTATATTTGAATTATCGAGTGTGACATGGTAATATATATATATATATTTTAAAATGAAAGTACAATTATAACTTTTCAAGTAAAATAAAGAAAAAAATTAAAATCTTTAAAAAATTAAGGGGTGGAAAAATTTTTCAAACCTTGAGTGTAAACATAATGTGACTGTACTACTGTGTATAATATATGTTTCATATATTACAAGAACTACATACGTCCTGACCATATTGAGATAACTCTAAACTCTCTTATAAAAATTAGAGAGGGTCAGCATAGATTATTAATAGTTCTGCGCGCCAGTTTTAAATAGTTAAATACTAATAGTGGCCATCTTATAATTTTTCCTAGATAATTAGTAGGCTAATTACCTGATCACATCGTCCTTGAACTTGACAATTTCTCTAAGCATTTGGTAGAAGTAGGGATTGAAGAGGTTCCTCTTCTGAGCAAACAAGCTTAACAAGCCATTTCTACTTCCCCACTTGTATCCTTTTCCATTGTCTAAGCTTACAGAAAACGACATATCTGATGTCTCCATCTCAACTCCAAGGTTCTCAAACAACTCCATCATATTTGGATATGTTACCTGCCAAATTAACACAACGTTACTAATGTTTATAAATGAGAAAATTGCACGTTATACCATACTTTTAGAAGTTATGTTTATTTATGTCACGCTTAAAAAAGTTAATGCGACATTATCATTCGTATTACATGTTAAGTTATACCATAAATAAACATGTATTACATTTATAATAAAAATAAATATTAAAAGATAGCTTTTATAAAATTCCCTTTTATAAATCTCCTAGATCTTTAAAGGCATGAAAGCCCTTCAAGTAGAACATTCATAATTATTGATATGATTAGAATTAAATTTTAACTTTTTTTATTATAAAAATACACATCATGTACCGTCTTTCTAAAATTATTCCTCCAAGAATTCAATTTAAGAGGCCTTAGCCCCAATCCTACCCTTATTAACCACTGGCTAACTCTAGTGGTGTCATTAATTTTATAAATTTACCTATACCTTTAACTTGATATAATTATAATACAATTCATTTTTTTGAGGGAATTATAATACAAATTTAACATTTTAACATTGAACAATACTAATGCATTATTATATTTTCATACTTTATTACAAATCGTCATGTTTTTCATGGCGTTAATCTTGATTCCTTATGAAGTCCACTTTTTCCGATTAATAGAAACTATCCTTTTATTTTCTGCCAAGATACCCTTGGGTCCCTTTTTTTGGGGTATATATACTCATATATATATATATATATATATCCTTTAAAAAGTTGCTGCCATTCAACCAACTGGAGAAAGGTCCAATTTATAATCCAAGGCCGACGGGCCCTTCCAAATCCAAGAGTAACATGACAAAGCACCAACAACTAAGCACTTCTTGGATCTTGTTGGCAAGTCCTACCCACCCTATCCTCTCATTCAAATTATTTTTCCAAAAAAAAAAAAAAAAACCGTAACATATATAAACTATAAAGGAGAGTTTAGGAACTTAGCTGAAATTGTGACTTAAAACTATAAATATAAAGGCAATAGCTTGTAAAAGTGCTTTATACTTTATACTATAGTATGTAAGAATTTTACATTGCTCACGGTTAGAAATAGGATTACCAAATGTCCTTAAAATATGTTTTATATGATTCAGTTTTACAAAGTTGGATTTCATTAAGTTTTGCAAAATTATAAGATTTGTTTTCTACTAATAGTTTCTTTTTTTTTTTTTGTACCCAACATAAATTCTTTTTTTTTTTTTGTTAGAAGCTACAAAAGATTCTCCTACTTTTAATAAGAAATTTCCAACTGTATTCGTTTGTCCTTCTCGTTCTAATAATTACTAATCATATGGGAATCGACAAAATTTAGAACATAAAAGGAAATACGTAAGATTTGTTTATTTTAATTAATGTTGTCGCAATACCATTGGTTGCATGGTCCACCATGAGGCAATATACCCTTGTTCAACTAGAGGGTGATTTTTTTTTTCCAAGTAATAAGGTTTTGGTAAATGGGAAGGGATTTTTTATTTTTTATTTTTTAAACAAGATGTGGGCAGTGAATATTGAGGGAATACAAACAAAACCGCTTATCCTAAAAGACTGATAATGTTATCATCAATCTACATGGCTCGGAAAGACAATAAATTATATATTTTAATAGTTCTCTACTCATCCAAAAGACTTCTGAAAACTTTGATCCAAAGTAAAAAGAAAAAAAAGAAGAAGAAAAAAACACAACAAAATAATGGAGCAATATATTCCTTTTCCCCTATAAAACACATGCGATCAAGGCAAAAGTAGAGAGGCCTATTGAACTCAACTCCACCGGGTGGAGTAGGCATCCCTCGCGTGTTGCGGGCCCTGTTTGTAACGAATGTTGCTTAACTAATTATGACAGATTAAATAATCATTTTCCGATAGTCAATGATAATCTAAACATCAAAATTAGGAGCATGTTTGTTTTGTGTAATCTTTAGACTCAATAGATTCAAATTTAGATTCGAGCATCGAAAATCCTTTAGATACATATTTGTTTCCCCCAAAATCCGAATCCCTTGAGTATCAAGAATCTAAGTTTTCAGAGTCCTGATCCCCTAAACTTTTGATACTTGAATATTTTTGTTACAGTAAAAGCTAAAATTCTCTCTCCTATATTTTTGAGGAAAAAAAATTATAATTTCTTCATTTGATATCCAAATGAGATGATTCTTTTTTCATTGTGTTCCTAGTAAAGAGAGAAAAATTAAGATCCATTTTATATTTTTTTAAAGATTATTAGCGTTAAGATTTTATTATTACGGAGAGCCCGCATGGCCCAATGATCTTTTATATATTTTTCCAGTAGTAATTTTAGGTACTATTGCATGTAACGTAGGTTTAGCAGTTCTAGAACCATCAATGATTGGCGAACCTACGGATCCATTTGCAACTCCTTTGGAGATATTACCTGAATGGTATTTTTTTCCCGTATTTCAAATACTTCGTACAGTGCCCAATAAATTATTGGGTGTTCTTTTAATGGTTTCAGTACCTGTGGGATTATTAACAGTATTATTTCTCCAATCACAAATTCTAATTTTATTAAAACTCAAGTGCACATCCAAACGTTAATTCAGATAACAAGTCAAATTATTAACTCAAATCCTACTTCAAATCATAGAACTCAAATCAGAATAACTAATTCGAATCTATTTACTATTTACCTAACGGACTTTTAAGTGTGTGTGAAAGAAAGCCATGTACCCGATTGAAGACCACGAAACCAAGGTCCAAATCAACGCCATCAAAAGTGACGGTATTGGCATGACCGCCCAAATAGTGTTCCGTCTCATAGAGATCCACTTCGACGTCGTTCTTGGCCAGAGTAGAGGCTGAGACCAGTCCACTAATCCCAGCTCCAATCACAGCAACTCTCATCTTCATTCTTATTTTATATCATATGATTTCCTCTGCTTTTATTCACTCAATTCTTCTGCATTAATAGAGTTTTTTTTTTTTGGTGAAAATAAGAAATAAAAGAAAGAAAATTTGGTCAAGAATATGAAAAGAATGAGAGAAAGAAAGAAAACCCAAGAATCAATACTTTATTTGCACTAACAGAAGTCACGATAAAAGGCTCCGGTCTTAAGAAAGAGAATCTTGGGATTTAAAGACACTCAATACACAAATAGATTGTACTTTTGAACATGAACAATGAATGTCAATTTTTTTTTTTTTTTTTTTTTTTAATAATAGAAAGAGTTTGGCTTAGATCTTTTTCCTTATGTCATTGTCACACATTGAATCGAAATATAATTAAGTAGTTAAAAGTATCTGGAAAAAAACATTATTCCTTAATGGATAAATGGTATCAAGAATGCTATGTAATTTTCTGTGTTTGAAGCCCTCTTGCTCCCTGCGATTGGAGAAGAAATGGAAGTAATGTAGATGTGTTTGGATGAAAGGAAAAACAGAAGGGAAAAAAATCAGAAAAAAACCCACAATTTTCTTTTTCTCTCTCTTTTTTTTTCTATTGCTCTGAACAATGGAAAGATAAGCTAGCTATAAAGATGAAGGGTTTTGGACTTTGTACTTGAATATATATAGACCATTCACATATGGTTCATACCATTCACGTTATAAACATTCATGTATATGTAAATTGCAATTTGGCCCTTCTCTTTTTCTGAAATTATACTTTGGTTCTCCAACTTTAAATAAAAAGCATTAAAGAGCGAGGACGCTAATAATTAAGCAATAATATACACCCAAGTAGCAATAGGAAATGTATTGGCTGAAACATAGATGCGTTAAGCCAAAAAAAAAAAAAAAAAGGTGAGATTGATCTCAACTCAAACTCCAACTCTCCGATTGGATTTTTTTTTTTTTTACTCTGTTTTCTAGTTTTAGTACTTCTCTCATAAAAATATTTGTCTGCTTAAATTTCAATCTATAGTGGTCATGGTTTTCGTTTAACTCACATCACAATTTGATTTTGGTTCCCTGATTAATCAATTCTTCTTTTGGTTTAATTAAATATATATTAGTGCCTTTTGAAAATGAATTCAAACTTATAAAATTGAACCATAAACCGTGTTAGGCTACTACAGTGTAAAGCGGAATATATTATAGTGTAAAGCTCTCATATGTTACAGTGTTTAAGTTTAAACTCATTTGTTAAACACTTGGGGTGTTGGGAAGTGTGGTTAGAACCGAAACTTTTAAACTAAAAACTATAGCATGCGATAGCTTTATAATGTGGTTCATTTTTTTCCTTATCACTATAACATGTAAGAGTTTTATAATGTAACAACTAAAAGTTTTGGTTAGAACTGATTTTACCAAACGTCTTATTGGTTTAATCTGGAAGTTTTTAGACGGGTTGAATTGACATCAACAATTGATCCGTTGCATCATATATCAATTAGAGGATTGAATACATTACATCAAACCAAGGCATCTTTAAAAGTACTTGACTACGTATTTCTTGCACATCTCACTTGCCAAGTTACATGTTATTTAGCAAAAGCAATAATATAGACTTTTTTCATTATAATGAATTGGCTTTACATGTACTGATTCCAGTATTCTACGATCGTAAGTTTGTTTGACTTCTATATAAAAACACATCTTTACTAAAAAAAATATTGATAATATCTTAGAATTTTAAGGCAATCATGATATATTTCCTAAAAGATTAAGTTTCTTAATTACTAACACAGAGGAAATCAATGTTCGGATGAACCCTTAGATTTGAATTGACAAATTTTGTTAAAAGGTATATGTAGACAGCAGGACCAAAATTCATGGCCTTAATTAGGCAGTTACACACGCAGCTTAATAGAGTGTTTGAGAAGTATAGTTTGGACTAATTTTAGTTTAAAAGATTATAGTCTATAAAAGCTTTACACTGTATTTCATTTTTCTTGACATGTAGTATGTGAGAGCATAGCAATTAAAAGTTTTGATTAAAACTAACATTGTCAAACACACTATAAATTGCCTTTTTGCCTGCCAACGGGCCAAATAATTGCTTAACCAGAATTTAGTGCTTCAGAAAAAAAAAGCTCTGCATATAAATTTTTTTTTAAGCAACTGTAATTGACGTTGGAAACGACAAGATAAGGACATGTTCCCTATCATAAAACCTCTAAAATTTTATTTATTTTTTTGTTTTTAAATTTGAGAGGCAGAATTTAAACTCTACACTTTATGATAAAATCATGTATAGATTTGTTAGGCTCTGCCTGAAACAATCAAAATTTTATTTTCTTATACGTGGTAGAAAATCTTTTAATGGGCGCACTATGAACAGGAGCAAAGATAAATGCCAAGTGCCAACTAATGCAAGTGTAGTGGGTAGAAGTAGGGTGGGTTAAGGGAAGATCTCAGCATCCAATCCTGAGAACAACTATACATACATACATACATACATACATACATACATACATACATATATATATATATATTAAAGATATTATTAAATAGAGTCATAGTTATATATTTCAATAATTAAAAGAGGTTATATTTGTAATCACACTAAAATATTTTGTTATTATTGAGTGTATGGTTGAAGGCGCAATTATAATCTTTCTTGTAAAATATGAGCATAACTAATTTTTTAGAAAAAATTAGGGTAAAAATTAAAATTTCAAAAGTTAAGTGGAGTTTATGCCTCCACTTGCAACAATGTGGTGTCCGTAACACACATCTTAAATTATTTGGTTATGATTAGAGGTTTTCAAGGATTGAATTTTGTATATTTGTGAAAATCCAATTCGCAATCTGATTTACAACCTTTGGATTAGAAAAATCCCAATCCATTACTATTCAGATTTAGCAGATTAGATTTCACTAATTCATGGATTGAGTTACGAGTTTGTAAAATAATAACATCAAAAATTGAAATAAACTTACCATATAATATAAAATAGCACGATAAAATTAAAATTTATTACAACCTATTCAATTAAGATAAATTAATTTTAATAAAACTAAAAATCAAATCTTTTTAAAAAAGAAAAAAAAAGAAGCAAAACTCAAAATAAAATCGTGTTCATTTATCGATAATATTTAGATATTCAAAAGGCAATTTAACTTGAATCCAAAATAAGACATGACTTCCCTTACTACTTAGATATTGAAAAGGCAATTTAACTTGAATCCAAAATAAGACATGACTTCCCTGCAAAAAGAGAGAAGCGACAAACTAGTTAATTTACCATTTCTAAATGGCTGGGCTTTTTAAACACAAACACCAAATTGTGTGGAAAAATACATTGGAAAGATTTTTTTTTCCTGAGATTTATTAAAAGAGTCTATACGGACTCACTATTTTCTTTTTGGTAGTCCAATTCGCACCGTTTTGGTGCTTTTTTTGTTTTTTTTTTTTTGAGTTTTCACCTTTTTTCTTTTGCTTTTTTCTTTCTTTATTTTGCTTTTTTTTTTTTTTCTCCTTTCCCCTTTTTTTACTTTGCTTATTTTTGGCTTCATTTATTTACCATAGTCTATCAGTTTTTTAATATATATATATATATATAATTGTATCAATGTCAATATATTTTTGAATGTATTTGTTCTTTACCATTTTATCCTTCATGAAACCCTATGTAACATCGCTAAGTGGGGGTTGGTAATATTTAGTAAATAAATTTTACGATATCGTTTCAAATCATTTAAATTAGTGTCCATGTGTCTTTAGAATAAAACAAAACTAGAATATTCTTACATACAAATCCACAGTTTTAGAGTAACACTAATTATTAAAACACAAGAATCATCATAATATAGTTCCCAGTCCATAGATAATTAAACATAGCTAACACTACAGTTTAAAAGTCATGAGCAAGTGAAATATATATAAAGCTAAAAGAAACTCCGACACGTCACAGGCAGCAATATCGTCTACTCCCTGAAAGGCGCGCTTGACAACTCAAAACTAATGATCCAAGAGTTGTCCAATGAGGGGCCTCACCAAGACGTTTCACGTACAGTGCGTTTTGGGACTTTCTGGTCCCATTCTCTCATATTCTTATCGATAGATATAGAGTCCGTATTATCTAACCATACTTCTCAAAATTGTTTTAAGACATGTCAAATCACTTGATTTCACTGTATATTACGTAACGAGTCTTGGGTAGCGTGTTTCTTAGTGACATACATATAATATTTACAAAATAATATATAAATTATCTTGCAAAACAAATAATCAATTTTAATTAAATAAAACCTCACAAAAGTTGAGTAATAGAATTATTACATCTTTAGTAAATAATCTACTAACAACCTCTAACTTGTCACCAACACCACATATGCTTCAATTACCTTGACCATCTTATGTTGTATATGGTTAGAAATTATCCTAACAATTTCACTGTTCAAATTATCATTATGTCAATTTATTTATTAGTGTGCCTCATAAACAAGAAGAAGAAGATGAAGAGAAAAGGGAAGAGAGATAAAGAGAAAATTTTAAAAAATAAGGTAGAATTGGATGCTGCTTGTCTCCAAGCAGATAGAGAAAATCAAAAGTGAGGGTGGATAAATCTTCCATCGAAGATTTTGAGCAGAAAATGCCAAATGTAGAAAAATGTTGGGCATTTTCGTAAATAAATAAAAGTTTAGGGCATTTTCGTAATTATGTTGAATAAGTGTAGAAAAATTTTGGAAACATTAAAAATAAGTAGAATAAATTATGGGATAAATTTTGATGCAAAAATTTTTACAAAATTTTAATAGGCACACTAATATTTAAATTTGGCACAATTATACCTGTTAACAATAAGAAGTGTTACACCATAATTTGTACTTTATCTATGCTATATCAACATAGTTAGACCTAAGAGAGTGAATGTCAACTATCAAAAGAAAACAAATTCATATCTTTTTAGAAGTAATTCATACAAATAACTTTTTTTTCTTTAAGTAAAATTTTACTTATATTCATTCTTTTTATATAAAATCCACGTTATAAAATCTTTAATTACAACTTAATACATGCATCACATATATCTTAACTAGTTTTTAGAAAAAGGAAAAATTTTATTTAATCATATATATTATTAAAATTATATATAAGTGTTGTTGATGACCTTGAGCAGCTCAACACTATGTGCGGCTGCACATAGTAGTTGGACTACCTTTTCGACATCTGGATAGGCTACTCTATTTGGACCTACAAGACAAGGGTAAGTCTTGGAGTGAGGGGGACACTGTTGTGGTGCTTGCCAAAGGCACTCCAATATTCAAGTCAGGTATCTGATAAGGATGAGCTGGGTGGAGAGAGCCATGGTTAAGACAAGAGAGTCTACTTACCTTTGGGGTGGTGCTATTGCTCCTATTTATAGTGTTTGATGTGGATTGGGTGTGAGGTAGGTTTGTCCTATGACCTGGGTAGGCAGCTATATGGAGTTTGAGTGGCTAGCGACAAGTGTTATGATCTTTAGATATGGAGGATTACCCATTGGAGGGATGAGACAGTGGCACATAGTAGTCTATGGGGTGTTTCTCAATCCCATTAGCAGAAGTGTGATCATGCCTGGAGGGGGCTGGCTTGGTTGGCCATCGGTTAGGTTACCGGCCTTGCAACAAGGGTTTCCTACTCAACGGTGTGCCTGGTCGGCGTGGATAGTCACTACCAATGGGAACAACGACATTGACTGTTTGCGGGAAGAGCGTTGGCTGGCATGCATGTATCCCAGACTGTTGGTCGACAAAGTGATTGGAGAACTCCCCCAACAGATACACACACATACACGAGGTTTAGGATTGACGAATTTGATAGATTGAGAATTGCTTAATCGTTAATCTAATCCAAAATCTTCGAATTAAATTTTTTTCAATTTGTTACTAATCTAAAATTCTTTCTAACCCAATCTAAAAGCTTCGAATTAGATTGGAAGAATTTCATAGATTAACGAATTTCATAAATACCCTTAGTTATGATTAAATCAAATTGAAAAGAATACAAAAACCTTACAAAATTTTATTACCCTTCAAAACTCTGCTTATCAAAGAATTCTCTTTTTCTTTCTTTTATCTTTTCCAAAGATGAAAACAACAATGGTAACAAGGTCGGTAGCTGTCTTCTCAGTTGCAACGTCGTGAGAAACGTGTCCATTGATAGTTTGCTAACAAGATTATTCCATCAAACATGTGATTGATAGATGTTCACATGCTTTGATTGCTTATATGATGTTTACTCTACAAACGTGGTCCAATTGTCATACGCAATGTTCACTACATCCATAATTGCTTCAAGACCTTTCCTTTCATAGTTTGATGTTAATTGTGAAACGAAAGCAAGAGATTTGACTTTCCTTTTAATTTTTGTACTTGGTCAGTGATTTGTCTAATGTCTAGGACAAATTTGATCTTTTCTCTTGCCTCGGTGATGTTTGATATTCTTTAATGAATTTTAAAACCATTTTTTTTCATTTATATATTCATTATTACGTTAGTTTTTTTTTTTTTTTTGGTTGTTTTCCTGTCATCCTGTTCTTTGCCTCTTTAGTTGTCGTTTCTGTCTGTCCTGCAGCATTCAAGTCTATTGTCGCTTTCGTTTTGCCCGTCCTTTTTCTTTTAGCTTTTCTCGTCGTTTGAATATTTAAGTCGTGGTCCGCCGTTTGCCATGTTTGTATGTTGTTCTGCCGTTTTTTGTTGTTGTGTTTATTTATTTTTTTTAATAGTGGCTTTCATCCATAGACGCCGTTATCTAGTTATTTTCACTTTTTATTGTTGTTATATTTCAAGTTTTCTTGTTTTTTTTTGTTTGTGCTTTTAAATCTTCAAATTGTCTTGTTCACTGGTATTTTCATCTTTTAATATTTCTTTGTCGTTACCTTTCAGTGTCCTTTCCAGTTTATTGTCGTTCGGTCGAGTAATTATTTACATGTTGTGTGCCACTTTCATTGTCATTTTGATCTTTTTCTGTCGTTTAATTGTATTGTCCTTTTCATGATCCTTGTTTTATCTTATTCCAATTTCTTATTGCTCCGTTCTCGCAGGGGTGTTTGCGGGTGCTTTACGTGGTTTTTTTCCTAAATCATCCACAAAGCTAAAAATAAATTTTGTTTTTAAGTAGATTGATTGTTTGAGCAGTTTAATTTAGGTAGTTTGTGCTTAAAGTTAAACTTTTTTTTAATATTTAACAAAAATTATAAATATCTAAATATTTACCCTTCAAAATTTTAATACAAACCAAAAACTAAACTAAAAAGTCACAATAACATAAATTAAAATTCACCAATAACCAAACAAAAAGACAAAAATACAACTAAATAATATAAAACAATGCAACTAAATTTTAAACTTTAATTAAAGCTTTCCATTGGTGTCGATAAACCTCTTCTTTGTAA
The DNA here is from genome assembly GCA_025403435.1 of Artocarpus heterophyllus. NCBI lineage: Eukaryota > Viridiplantae > Streptophyta > Magnoliopsida > Rosales > Moraceae > Artocarpus > Artocarpus heterophyllus. The sequence goes on from CM046341.1 coordinate 12,227,256, forward strand.
TGACTTTACTTATGTAGCCGTTATTTAATTACTTTAACATACATTTACTTAGAATGCTTAATTTTGTAGAACAATTTTTTTATAACTATCTTTTTAAAAGTTAAGTTGATAGTTAATTAGTTTTAATTTAAAACTATTTTTACTTTTTGTTGCAACAGAAATAGTAATATAAAATAGAGGTTTGACAGTTATCTAAAATATATCCAATACTAGAGTCATATAGTTATTCATATAATCAAAAAAGTCATAATTATCAAAAGCTATGTGCGGAAAGCACACGGTATCTATTTCCTTTGACTCCACTCTAATCGTCCGTCATTTCGCCACCATCCATTAAACATTACTAACAAGTAATTTACCTATAGTTTAAATATTCCTGAATAAACTTTCGCTCAACAAGTAGGAATAATAACTCGCAAGACACTTGAAATAGCATGTAATAACAATGAAAATACATGTACTGATTATGCTCAGTTATAGTCTTGTCTTATGATTTATAGGGCCCGAGTAGTCGTACCGATTGCACACGATCAACGAGATGTTAGGGTTTGCAAGGTCTTAACAACACCATGACTTAATTTAATTTATCTTTTATATTTAAATTTTAAGCCTCCCCATAGGTTGAGAGGTTGGTATGACTCCCTTAGTTAGTTCACCCTTAGAAGTTTCACTAATCCTTTTAGTGGGCATGCAATATGACATTGCATAGCATACTATGATTGGAATTTAAACAAACTTACTACTTTTAGAAAACACATTTATTTTAAACTATCTGTACTGTAGATGAGATTCCTATTTACCTGTTTTCTTGTAATAGGTTTCTCTATTTGCTTGAAATTCCTTATTCTCTACAGAGAATGATTATGTATAAGACACCCATTAAGATTGTGTAAGAATAACCTATTTTATACTATTTTTAACTTTAGCATAATCGTAAGGATTTGATCACTCTAATAGATCATTATTCTTTTTATCAAAGGATTAATTATTTATTAAATCCTCATAATATTTAATTTTTCCTTAATTGCAAAATAGCTCATATTAAAGTTGATAATTAATCAATTATCTATCGTCACTAAATCTATATGACCTTAATCTACTAAATTAGACTTTTTTTAAAATTTATGATTCTTCAACTAAATTCTAATTAACCATATTCTTAATTACATCATAGTCAAGTTTGTTACAGGTGCAAAATCATTACTGCCAAAGCAGTGGCGGATTTACTCAGGCCAAGTGGGGCTACCGCCCGTACTGTTTTTTTATTTTTTATTTTTTATAAATAGGTAGCTGTAAGAATTTCACAATTTGATCCTTACGTCCCCTCTCAAAATAACAATTCTTGGGTATGCCCCACTCCACTTTGACGCTTACTCTTTAAATTTTTAACTTTTTCACCAAATCCTTTTTCATTGGTTGAAGGAGAAAAGCTTTTGCAGACCAAAAAGACAATCTTCTGATTAAGAAATTGGCTTTCTTGTCCTGCTGTGTGGTCCACGCCTTTGAGCTTCAAGATTCAGTGGGTATTTCAATCCACATCAGGTAAGAGCTAGGACAATAGCCATTTTTTCCCCTTTTTTTTTTTGTCCTAGTGAATTGTTTGATTGTTTTTCCTTTCTTTTCTTTTCTTTTCTTGTTTTTGTGTCTTTCGATAGCAAATGCTAAGGCTGATTATTCTGCGAGTTTGTCAAGTCATCCTTATATGTAGTTAGTAAAGGTACTGCCATGTCGCATCAAGAAAACACATTTCTTGTACATGAATGATGGTTGTTTACTTGTTTAATGGCATTTAATGGTGTTGTTAACTTGTGATATTGGACTTAAAACTGCTATTTTTTTTTTGGTTTGGTAATTGTTGACAATCAAACTAACAAAGTAACATGTACAAAAACATATTTTTTTCCTTTTCTTTTATTTGTATTCTTTTTTAGCAAGTTATATGATTGCTTGTTTTGTGAACTCTGTCCCATCATTGTGAATATTCCTTGCTTCCCTTGTTTAGCAACTTAATTTTGGCATTTTTTCTTGTGGGGCTGACTTGTTCGGTTTGTACTTCTAATTTGGGGTTTTGTCCTTCTGTAATAAATGCTAATTTATTGTATAAATTAAGTTGCTAAAACATATTTTTTTCCTTTTCTTTTATTTGTATTCTTTTTTAGCAAGTTATATGATTGCTTGTTTTGTGAACTCTGTCCCATCATTGTGAATATTCCTTGCTTCCCTTGTTTAGCAACTTAATTTTGGCATTTTTTCTTGTGGGGCTGACTTGTTCGGTTTGTACTTCTAATTTGGGGTTTTGTCCTTCTGTAATAAATGCTAATTTATTGTATAAAAAAGTTAAGCGATTCATGTGAATTATTAAATAATTGTGAAATTATTCTCACAAAAAAAAAAAATAATTGTGAAATTATTAAAAAGGAAGTTGTTATGGATTGCTTTCAAAAGAATGTCCTATGAGTTCTTTTTTTTTTTTAGGTTGTTTTATGAGTTTTTTTGGTATATGTATTTTGTAGCTCTTGAAAAATATGTGTTACAAAAATGTTGTAACACATATTTTTCATGTTATTAACTTCTTTAAAAAAAATTTATTATCCGCCACCACTAAACTAAAAGTCTGGATCGATCTGTCACTGCTGCCAAGATCAAAAAGTTTTGTAAAATGTTGCTTTTTCCTAAAAATTATTAGTCTTCTACCAAGTAGCAATTAATTTTCCAAGTAAAAGAAAACAATTAAAGATAGATATTCTTCCATTCAGTTCCTTTTCTTTGGTAGACAGATAAAAATGTAGAAAGTTCATTATATAATTCCTGGATTGCTATTCTCTTGCTTTACAGACAAGGTAATCTTATTTGTACATGATGGAAAAAGAATGCAGACTCTATATGTATGAAAAGGTTATAGTAACTAAGTACTTACAAGGCATAGAAAATGAAACAATAAAAAAATAAAAAGCATTGTGAAGGTATTTAATTTAATTTGCTTATTTCATTCAGTTAAAAAAAAAAAAAAAGTCTAAACAAGGCCAATTGTAGAACTATGCTGGTATTCATAAAGTAACAGATCATAGAATGATGCTTAGCTAATAAATTTACTGACAGGAAAAAAAAAAGGAAAAGAAAAACACTCAAACAAATCAAATTGTCAGAAGAAAAAAAAGAAAAAAAGAAAAACAGAAGGTAAAAAATCAACAGATTTTGAGACCAAATATTTGGTAGCGAAAACAGACTTTTTGCTATTAAATTTATATCGGTAGCAAAAAATCCTTAGCGCCAAATTTAATTTGGTTTGGCACTATATTTTTTGCTGTCAAATAGAAATTTGGTTGCAAAACATTCGATTTTGCTACCAAATTTAGTAGCAGACATTCTACTTTGTTCTATGACTTCTAGCTATCAAGATTTGGTAGCAAAAAAACATAAATTGACAACGATTAAAAATTTGATCATTATGGATGATAAATTGGCTTGAATTCCTTTGCATGAAATGGGAGTCATGATCGGTATAAATGGACGTAAGGTAATTTTTATCTACTCTATCTATGGGAGCAATGGAGCCCCTTACAAGGAAGAAAGTTGGGAGTAATTTTTGGAGGAATTCGGAATACCCTACCGCAAAGTGGAGGTACATGCAAAGTCACTTGTAAACGAATGTGAGGGTTTACCACTTGGAAAAATTCTACAAGCTTTAACTCTTACACCAGTGGACGATGTGAGTGAGAGGATATAGATATATCACATCGGATGAAGGAAGCAAGAGTTGAGCATTATCTGCTTCAGAAAGTGTTTGATGTGTTGTGATATAGCTACGAAAGCATCAATGATATACATGTGAAAGTTTCCTATCTTGCTCATCATTTCTCAAGGGTTTGGGATTCGAGCATGTAGGTTTTGAAACTGAAATCAACGGAAATGGGAAAAGCGGTAGAACCGTATATAATAAAAATTTTCATAAAAATATTGGCTGTACTTTGTAGTTACAATTAGTATATAAATAACAAGAATTTTATTGTTTTCTGATTAACTCGATAATTTGATCGCTTGAAAATTCTTCTTCTTTGATTCTATAATTCTCCCACACCTAGTCTTTAGATTGTATGAATGGATGTGTGAGCGACAAGGGTATGGGAATAAATCACATGCCTACAATTTTGCAAGAGGACAGGGTAGCTATGGAGAACACTTCTCTCTAAGCTTTCTCTCTCTAAAACTGAGTGATAGAATTAGAATTAATTAAAAGGCTTTCCTTAATAACCTATTTATACATGTATAGGAAGTGTCTTTTCCCAATTCAAATTTAATTAAATCAATAATTAAATAAATGGGAAGCTTATCTTTATTTTATTTCCCAAAGTGCATTCAAATGCAATACTTGCATATAATGGCTGTGGGCCGCACAACCACATAAATGCAAATTATTAATTTTTTTAAAAAAATAAATAAATAATGCATAGTCTAATTTAGAGAAAAATCTTATTTTTTTCCAAAATAGAAATATTTGATTTTTCAAAAACAGAAAACTTGGAGAATAAGTTACTATACTACATAGACTTTCCTACGCTAAGCGGCACACAGTGTGGGTTCTACCTATTCTATGTCATCCAATATTAAATAATTAAATAATCACATTATCTAACTTCAAAGTGTGTATTAATTATTAATGATTCACATCTCATTAATTCATACAAAATTATAGAAGTGACATAGATAACTATGAATTTATAATTTCAAACTCCAATAAAAATAATAATTAATTAACAATTTAATTAATTTATCACTTGTATTAATTTTAAAGTTACTTCCTATTCAACAAAGTTACTCTATTAAAAACTTGAAATTGCATTTTTGAAATTATAAATATAATTTATTCAAAGAGTTAGATTGTCTATTGATATAGTTATTGCATATAAATTGATCCTTCATAAATAAGTCATAATTAGAGCTAAATAAAATCCGTTAACATTTCTAATTATACATTTATCCTTGAGTGCCCTTGATTCTCTAATGAATAATAAATTCATGAATGTAAACAAAAATTTGAGCTTTAATATTATTCAAGACCTAAGTCAATGCTCAAGAGAATTATTTATCTACTTTTTGTTAAAGAAAGAATGGACTCCATCTTGAAATATTAACATTCTCGGCTACTTCACTATGCTTCCAAAATATAAGCTACAACATTAGATTCTTAAATCCGTACCTAGTAAATCAAAAGACATAATTTCATAAATATGAGTCTGCTAATAATTTAGGATTAAGATTATCTTATATATAACTATTAGTCGACATGATTAGAACTTATTATATTTTAATGAAAATTATTTAACCATTCATATCACTTCATGTCCTAGTCTATATATCACATTATGTATAGTGCACTTATTTATTAACTCACTACTTTAACGATTCGTATAAGACCGTTCTATTTTTTAATAGAAATATCTTGCACTAGTAATACTTAATTTGAAATTTTATACTGTAATTGAATAATTAATTATATGTTACTGACTATTTTAATTACCCTTAAATATTATCTTTTTGTATTTTTTTAAGGAAAAATTGAACAAAAGAAAATTTTGATTTGTCAACAAGCAGAGGGAAAGCCATTGTATGGATTGCGAAATGTAGCGACATTGCCTGGACGTGAAAAGACAATCTGCACTTTACACAAGTGAAAAGTGATCACTCCAAATTTATGGAAAAGATTAAAAGTTCCATAAAATAATTATTGGTTGCAAACATTTTCATTAGCAAAAAAACTAGATTAAAGAAAAAATAAACAGTCTTGGAAAATTTGTACCTGGTAATTTCCGAGCGTACGTGACTTGAAACCGGCTATGCAGTAATCAAAATAATACTCCCATGTCCTAATGAATTTTTCATTGAATTCAAGAGCAAAAATTTCACTGAAAAACACAAGGATTAAGCCCACCAACTCTAAAATCTTAAATGGTGAAAGCAGCTAAGAAATAAGCATAAAACTAAAATGATTAAGCAAAAACAATGAGACCAAATACGTGCTTCAACATTTAGGTTATGTTAAAGCTAGTAAGGGGGAAAAAAAAAGACAATTTCACATGATTACTTTCTAACCTTGGCCTCTCCAAGAAATTTTTCCTCCAACACCCGAGCGTTTGTTGGTAATGAATTCCAATGTTTTCATTTGTGCAAACAAGGAAAATAAGAGAAAAAGAAAAAGAGAGACTTAATCAATAAATTCATGCTTTAAACAAAGGAGGAAAAAATTACCAGATGCAGCAGCCGTGGAAGATGTTACTCTACTTAATGAAGGTATACAAGCACCAGGAAAAATGTACTCCTTAATAAAATCTGAAATTTTAGAAGCCGTTGTTGTAATTGTACTCCAATAGCTAACAAAAGTCAATTCATAGATCGGATGTCCCATGATTTTTGAACAAAAATGCATCCAAAATTTTTTGTTGATTGGAAAGTTTGACCTCAAACTTCTTAATTTTTGCATTTTGGACCTATCATCGTCCTCTAATTCATGTCTGAATTTGTTTGACTATGTTTTAAAGTAGTGTTAGATTCAGGGTCCTAAGTGTCAAAATTGAAAGTTTCAAGTCTAGCTTACAAATAACAAAATGTTCAAGGTGCACCACTACAGATTAAGCTATAATTTTTACACCTCATTACTTATTAAAAGCTTGTTTGGTACACCGTATTGTATTATATTATATTGTATTGTATTGCATTGTATTTTTTGTATAAAATACAATACAATACAATACGGTTCTTGTTAGCCAATTCTCTACATTTCTTTTTTTAAATATGTCCATTTGCTTGCTATAATGTAGAGCTTTTCTCAATTTTTTCAAAAGCATGAATAAAATCTGTAACATAGGCCTCCTAACTTAGATCTCAGGATAGAATGACAAGGGATCATAGGTTGTATTTCTCATATTCTTGAGACTCTCGGAAAAGAAAATAGTGTAGGAGTTCAAAATATCGTACTAGATTGTAATGTCGAGAAATGTTCCTGCGAGCCTACGTAAGAGAATTTTGTCTTGAGACATGCTGAAAGAAATATTTTGCTGAGGCTATACTAGCTTTCATTAACATTGGAGTCCCCCATCCCCTCAAACTTTTACAAAAAGGAGAGTCCTCAGTCAATGATTTATGTTGAAAAATGAACAATAAAAACTGTAAACATAACAAATAGTAATCTAGTCAACATTATGTTCATAACTGTACCTTTTCTTGTTTGATTTTGGGATTGAAGGATTTGAATCTCTGTTGGGAATGATAACCTGAAAGAATGAATTAGCAAGAAGTATTCAGTGGAAGTATATATATCAGAAAAAGAGAACTTGACATGGAAATCTTCATCAGATTCATACCAAAAAGAGGTGAAGAAGACCATCATCTTTATCAACAAAAGTGAAATCTCTATTGATATATGCATCAGCAAGGCCTAAATCAGCTTGTGTTGTGACATCAGGGATAAAAAAGTTTTACAGCTGTTAATGAAAGTAAAAACTTTTTTATGCATTTATAGTAAAGGGATGATTTGTTATCTTCTTACCTTTCAGTAAAACTGACTATGAACTCTGATAACAGTTTTACAGGGACATGTTTTTGTGCTTCCCTCAAAAGTGAACATTGTGCCGCCTTCCTCATAAAATATTACAACACATAACGCCATATACCCGTAATTTCAGAAAAACTTGAAAGTTGATTCTAAAAAGAGTAGACTAATTTTTGAAAAAATGGTGGGAATTACATCTGTTACTCACGTTAAACTTCCAATAGAGATGAAATTTTGAAGAAATCTAGCAGCGAAAAGGTGCGCTCCTATTTCTATCGGGGAAGGTACCATGTGTTTTGGGTTGCTGAGGAGGTCACAACTTTTTCCTATCATTTCCGTATGCAGCTTCCATTCCGGCCTGTTAAATGGAAAAGTCTTACTGTAGATACGAACTTTCACTAAAATAATATAATTTTTCAAGAGTTGTTTGGAATGGGATATGTTTGGGTTCTGCATACTACGTTTAAAAGAAATAAGCTATAAAGCCGATAATGTTCATCAACATCTACCTTTAATCCATCCTCATGGAATCCATAACCTGAAAGACACAAAACGTAGATACTTGGATAGTCAGAAAATGTGAAACCAATTCAAATGGGCTAAAAATGGGACATTGTAAAAACCGCAAATATTGTCATGTTGAAATCATGTCTCTCCCAAATTCCCTTAACATTTTTTTAAGTCTTGAGGGGTGATATCTTAATGACCGGTCGCCAAATAAAGGGGAAAAAATTGATGGAAGCATGCAACCCTTTGTACTGGTTTTCATGATTCTGAAGTATTTGAGTTTCTTACGAGCAACAAAGTGACGCTGGTATGCTCCACAGAACCAAATTCCTCTCTTGCCTTGAATGTTATGAAGCTCGAGTGACGCTTTCGATGCAGCAACAGACGGGACTGGATGGCCAGTTGCCCACTTAAGCAAGGTATGGTTTGGTGGACCTTCTGTATCGAGAGTCACAAGAAATGGGAGACCTGTTTCCCCTAGGTTCTGCATTCTCAAGAGAATCAAGGCTCTAGTTAGAACAACATAAATTACAACAGAGGAAAATCATTCCTTGGAACAACCAAATTTCTTGCAGGAACTTGTAATATGTCATCACCATCTAATTTAGTGACTAATTGATGTTATTTCACATTGAGCAAGCATATTCTAAGTTATCATAGTAACATGACAGATCATGAAACTAAAATATCAGTTGTCGAAGGTAAAGAAAATTGGGACAAAACAGTCATTTCAATTTTACAGAACGTATGGAATTTTGATTCGTGAGCATTAATGATGTTCACGATGTGTATCGATATGAAACATTTGATTTTGGAATGACATTTCACCTGCAGCACATTGAGCCAGTATGTCAAACATACTTTGTTATCCGTACTTCCGAGAAAATTCCACGCACTCCATGCCGCTGCGTTTTGGGGCATTAAAGTTTCGTCACGAAGGAAAATATCGCTGCCAGTAGAGAGTTAAAGTATGAATCTGCATGTTGCCTGAATTTAACCATCGGATATCACATGGGGGCGTTTGGTATGCAGTAATAGGTAGGAATCATATTCTCGAGAAAGTATAGTAGGCAATATGATTCCCAGGAAATCAATATTATTAAGTTTATTTGCACACATGAATTTTCTTTTAGATTCTTAAGAATAATATATTACTGTATTTGGTTATATATAGGAATCTTGTATAAACAAATTGTTGTATTATCTTTTAAAAAAACATTTCCATTATTATTTATATATTAATACAATGTTTATATTCACGTTTCTTAATAGATAATTACACTCATAATATTGTTATTATCATTAGAAAGAATTTAAAAACGTAAACAAACCTCTTTAAAAAGATTTCAACAACAGCAACAATGTTATTATATTACTAATATTGATATTACCATTGTTATTATCATAAGTATCAATATTAATATTTATTAAATTATTAACATTAATATTACTATGAATATTAATATTGCACTATTAAATTTTATTATTATTGTTAATATTATTATTATCGTTATTAAAAATTTATTATTATTTTGAATTAATATAATATTTATATTTATATTATATAATTTATAATAATCAAATTATTATTATTATTTAACAATATATTACTATTAAAATATATATAATATATAATATATTGATACGAATATAAATAATAATAACAATATAATTATTAAGAATATATTATTATTTACATTAATATTATTGTTATGTTAATTATTATTGTTAATGTCATTATTATCCTTATTATCAAATTATTATTTTATATTAATATACTTTTATATTTATGAAAATATTAATTTATAATGATAATAGTATTATTATTAAATAATAATTTTAAAATATTATATATATATAATGTATAATATATAATATATTGATATGAATATAAAAAATAATAATAATATAATTCTTAATAAAATATTATTATTTTATATTAATATTAACATTTAGTTATGATAATATTATAAAAATTTAATATTTTTTATATTATATTATTTATTTATCATCATCATCATGGAAGAAAAGACAACATTCTTATGGTCTCAAAATTCCTAGAAATATGAATAGTATCTTGTATAAATTTCATGATTAATACGATGAGTATGAGAAGCAAGCCTTCCAAGGTTCGTTCCAATTGCAGGGACGAGTGATGTATTGATCGCTATATTGGGAATCCTAAACATTCGAGAAAGGTACATAGTCAATCTTAGTTTTTGAAGCAGTCATGATATTTTCATTCCACCTAAAGCTCAAAGTCTAATGCAATGGTGATCAAACTGTGTAATAATGTGGAAATGATGGAGGCTAAGTTCATCCATTTGGAGATGATTATGAGAATTCAAACTCAGGGGAATTCCTCCTCCCACACAGATGATTATGCGACGCCTTCGGTAGAACAATGCATAAGTAAAAAGTAAGTTGCACAGCTGATACCGTGCCACCACCACCTGTGGAACCGTCCTCATCAAGTCTCAATGATTGTCAAACCTATCTTCTTTTATTGCCATCAACACCCGAGGAAAGTGGTGGTATGATGTTCGACATTGTTGCAGGGGAAAGGGTGTAGATGTACACTCCCCCCATGTAGATAAATCATTGCAGGCTTGTTGGGGAAGGTAACATGTGCGTTATAATCCAAGTTTGTTATATGAAGGACATGCTTTCACCTTCCTCGACTGAGGAACATAAGGTCATAAGTGATGTTCTTGAAGGATTTGTTGCATGGCCCAAGTAGTGGATTCAAATGGGGTTATTAACTTAAATAAGCAATGTTCTGATTGATGAACCTCGACATGGATTTTTAACTTAAAAAAGCAATGTTCCAATTGACCAATCCCATTGTCGGGGCAAAGAGCCCATGGGTCCTATCGACGAGCCAATCGAGGGAGGTCCTTTAAAGAAACCGAAGGGCAAAAAGAAGCAACAAATAGAGGATGTAATAGAGGTGACACAGCTAATGGAAGATTCGAAAGGATTACCTCCAACCATGGTACACTTGTATAGATATTCAAAGTATTCCATGGACCTCTCTAGTACAATTATAATTATATTGCTTTCTAACATCACCTAGAGCGATGATGAACCTCTATATATCATCGTCGAGGACATTGAGTGGCTCGCCAGCTTCACTTAAATCAGTATGTTATGTATTATGGAATACATGAGGGATTTAACTACTTCTAATTTTTTTTCCTAAATTGTTACTTGTCACCTAATGATATTCATTTTTTTGTATGTAGTTTCTTATGACAACATTGCCAAAGATTCCAATTGCTGAACTTGTATGGCTTTATGAACCCGTACATCACCTCCTATATGCCCAGCAATATTGAGCTTTTGATGCAATAACGAGTAAATTTGCTTGGTCAATTTTTGGACTGTAGAAGCGGACAAGTATTAGTTCATTCCATATAACGGTGGAGGTCATTGGATATTGGCCCTCCTTCACCCCCAAAAAGATTGGGTTTTATGGTTCAACCTACTTAACCAACCAGTACGACCCGACTTTGGGCAAATGATGATATTATAATTGTATTTATTGTAAACTATATAACTTATTATTGCTATCTAAATTATCTTTTGATTGGTTGTATTTTTAACGAATTGTATTTAGAGTCTTAAATGAGTGGAAATTAAAGACAAACAATAAAGTTGTCTTCAATGTGCCGCAAGGAAACACTAGATTTATAAAACCAAACAAGACTAGGTAAGCATTCAAGTATAAATATAGTTGTAATTGAAAATAAGGCGTGATAGTCATTAAACTAATAAATTGTCCCTATGTTTTTTTAGATTACACCCCGACTATGCGGCTATTTTGTATTAAAGTACATGAGAGATATTATGAATGAGAGGCCACAAGTCTTCAAAAACCTAGAATTTTACACTAATGAGGATTTAAGTGAGTTGAATGGGCAGGGTTTGTAAAACAATTCATTGCATAGTTTATATAAGAATGTTTTCGTATATATATGAAGTGTTATATTATTTTGTATATAATTAAAATTTTGTATATGTTTTGTAATTTATGCCATCAGTGAATTATGAGGCCAATGGAAACAAATGGAATACGGGAAGGCCAACCACGGGCAATTAAGAAAATGAAGCAAGCTATTTTATGGCAAGATATATATTAAATGACAGTTTATACAAAAAACTATCGTCTAAAGCAAAAATTGGACGACATTTTTTTGAAAATATCTTCATCTATTCTCAAAGGTTTAGCACCAATTCTAGCCTAGATTGACATTAGACTATGGTTATTAACCCTCATCTAATGTAGAGACAAATCAACAGATAGTTTCAGTGACTATTGTCTAATCTTTAACCGTTGTCTAATCTCCCACGTGTAGTAGTGGTTGCGGCCCCTGTTCCTTATATTGGTAGGATCTATAGTAAGATCTACCATAACATAAATGTCCTTTTTGCAAGGTGTTGGACGGTAATTATAATAGGAGACAGAAAGATGGTGAATCAGAGAGAATTCTCTATTAGAAAAGTTTCGATTAGCTCAGCTATAAGAAAATCAGTACAACCATTAGCTTAATTTCAAAAAGGCGACTCTGAATCTTAAGAGAAAATCAACAGAATGTATATGCAGAAAGTTATTAGAGAAGAGATCATAAAGAGAATACACAGTGTAAAGAGTATAGCGCTGAGAAGAAAAATCCTGCAAATTCATGTGATAAATATAGAATGCTTAAATCTCAGAATGTTATTTCTTAAGATTGCTTCATCTGCGTTTCTACAAAGTTAGATATTATTCTTTTAATGCCCCAAAGTTGCTTCAAAAGTTAAATAGTTGACAAAGTTTGAGTTTTTAATATTTTTGGATTTTACTCGAGCTTGAAATTTTACGTTGTATTTCTTCTAAATTATCTATAAATGGTACCTTTTGTATATAACATGGCTCCCTATTATATCCTCATTAGAACATTTGAGCTTGCGAAGCACGCGGCTTTAACTAGTAAATAAATAAACTTAACTATGTAAAAGGACAGTCTAAAATGTCTTTCAAAAAAAAAAAAATTACTTGCTAAAAATACCAATTCCTAAGCAGCTGAGATAAGTTTCTTGACTACTGATCATAGTGATACCTTCTTGAAAAAACTAAATCTACTTATAGATTCAACTTTTTCAATGATTGGCCAGACTTCATTAATAAATTTCATAGAAGTAATTAACCATGTACTAAGCTCTTTTGTTTTCAGTCCATGAGAATGGTATAAATTAATTATTTATTAATATATTATTCCTAACATGGGTTAATATTTTGAAAAATAAAATTTTAAAATACTGGTATACCAAACTGATTGTATTTTTTAACATTAGGTTATATTTGGTTTAATGTATTAAATCACTTTATTACACTAATACAATGTTTGATGTGACAATTGTATTGTATAAATTAAAACAGATGATAAATTAATATGATTTATGTAGTATTATAGAGTGCAACCTACTTTTAGGGTATTATATTATATTATTTTATGTTAGGTTTATAGTTCATGTTGGACTTGGATCCGACACGCGATCGGGATTAGATTGACATAGGTTGGGTCAAAAAATTTAATTTTCAAAAACTTGAGGGAAAATTTATATTTTCTAGAAATTACATTTTAGCCTCAATATTTTAAAATATTACATTTTGATCCCTCAATTTTTTAAAATACCCTTTTGGCCCAATTATTTTAAAAATTCATATTTTGATCTTTTAATTTTTATAAAATTATATTTTGATCCTTGTAGTTTTTGAAATATTACATTTTAATACCTTAAATTAAAAAAAAATACTCAATCCCTTATATAATATGCCATACACCAAATGCCATATTGTATTTTGACAATACAACATGGTATATTAATGCACCTCATACAATATAATATAATAGAAAATTACCAAACATAGCGTTAACGTAATACAACATAATGAGGGAGAAATAAATAATATACATTATTTTTTTTCTGAGGGGATAAAATATACATTAATTCGAGATGACATAAAGCCAAATAGGATGCTGAAACCAATTAATTATACTATACAACAATACAATATAATTTGATACTATACCATTGTACAATATAACTTGTGCGGTGCAATCGGTATAATAGAATACAACACCACACATCTTATATGACCTAAGTGTTATATATTAGGGAAGAAATAACTCGCAGAGCCGCTAAATGCATGCCACAAACTGTTAGGATATTTGACATGGTAGTTTGAAGTATGTAAGAGTTTTATATTATAGCAATTTTTTCTTTTTACTACAAGATCTAAAAACTTTACACGATTTTTAACTAAAAAGTTGGTTAGAACTAACATGTTAGGTGTGCACCTGATCAGTTTAACAAAGACGTTCCAAAGTTTCTAGAGTTATTCGTTTTGATGTATTGTGTTATTTCGATCTTTCAACTCTTGATTTTGATAGAATAATCAGTAAACTTTTTTTTTTGACCTAACAATAAAATTAACGAAGGGCTTCTAACAATTCATAGAGAGAATAACATCCTAGTGGCACAATAACTAAAATTTTTATAGAAAAACAGAGATACCTTGAATACAAAATATTTGCTTCACTTTTGTTAAATGCTTAAAATTAGAATATTTTATAGAAAGTAGATGCTGCATCAAAAATTTCACTTGCTATGCGATTATATATATATATATATATATATATATATATATATATATATTTAAAACGTGTTTATATATATCGAGAGAATTTTCACAAGTCATTCTTGGATTAAAGCGATACTTATTTTTATGGATTATAGATTATAGATTATCATATTATTTTTTCAATATCAATTGAATCATGATTAAATTCCAATAATGTTTAACCTTTATAGGACGTTTTTCTTTTGTTCTTAATCATATTTTATGTAAGCTTTTTTATTTTATTTTTCTTTTTCAATGTTTACGTTGTCCTTATTTTTTTAATAAAAACATTAAATTTTAGAGTAAACATGCAAAGCTTTAATTTCCATTAAAATTAATGTATTTCCTTTTTTTTTTTCAAAAAGTATAAAGTATCCATATTTTAATTATCGAAAGTCATATTTCATTCTTACAGTCAATAATGAAAAAAAAAAAAGAAAAAAAAAAAACTAATTAAGTGTGAATAAAAAGGAAGAAGAACAAGAAGAAGAAATGAATCGGCAACAGATCAGAAATAGTCGGAAGAGAGATTAGTTTTGCCAAAATTATTTGCAAACCCATAAATTTCTCGTTTTCTTAACAAAGGCAAAACAACTTTGGCAAATCCATCTGCCACAATTTAACCTCTCTCTATCTCTCTCTAACCCATCAGTTTAATATTAGGCCTTTCTCTTTCTCTCTCCTAACACATAAGCGCTGTCCATAACCAACAAAACCACCAAAAGACCAGGCTCTTTCTCTTTCTTTTATAAGGAAATGCCCACAATCTCTCCCCGCTCTCTTCCGTCGCCGGAAATCTGACCATCAGTCGACCACCGACGACGACGACGACTAAGATCGCCACCACAAGAGCCACCTCCCGTCGGACGTTCCCGAACTCGCCGGCGATGGGCCACCATACTCGCCGGGAATCCCTCGCAGGGCCGTTCCCCGTGGCCCGGTCCGCCGACGAGTATGTGACCGACCTGGCGTGGCCCTTCGGAAAGCTCGATGGCATCGACTCCGACGACATCCGCGAGACTGCCTATGAGATCTTCTTCACCGCCTGCCGGTCCTCTCCGGGCTTTGGCGGCTGCCGGAACGCATTGTCCTTCTATTCCTCCAATAACCATGACAATAACAATAATAATGGCGACGGGAATAGTGGCGGTAACGGGCCAGGGAGTCCGAAGCCCAATGGCAGCGGCGGGGTGGTGGTGACGACGCCGACGAGCAGGGTGAAGCGGGCCCTAGGGTTGAAGATGTTGAAGCGGTCTCCGTCGAGGAGGATGGTGTCCGGTGGGGGCGGGGGGTCGAATCCGGGTTCGCCAAGCTCTCACGGCAGTGGGGCGTCGCCGGCGATGTCTTTCACCGTGCCGCAGCCGATTAGGCCGAGGCGGCCGATGACGTCGGCGGAGATCATGAGGCAGCAGATGAGGGTGACGGAGCAGAGTGATAACCGGCTGAGGAAGACGCTCATGAGGACCCTCGTTGGCCAAGTACGTATTCATAATTATGGTTTTTGTGTGTATATATAATATTGTTATGCTAGCTATAGTGCATTATTATATACATGTATAAAGAAAAAACAAATGTCACAAAAAAAAGCTTGTGCATTATATATTGTAAATGCTAATGTGTGATTTTCTATTATTGTCAGATGGTATTTATTTATGTTAATAAGAATCACTCGTTATTATGTATGCTTTTATTTATGTTAATAAGAATCACTCGTTATTATGTATGCTTTTTCTTTTTCTCCTTTCGAGTTTAAAACATTAACATTTTTCTTTATGTATGTAGATTTGTTTTGTTTGGCATATCATTTAGGTGCATGAATTGGGATATTGGACGAAAGTAGATTTTGTCCTTAATTTTGGGTCATCCGCCATTGAACAAAGAAACCAAAACTTAGTACAAGATGAAATGTCATGCGTGCCCTCTACTGACAGCCAAAAATACAAGAAAATGGTACAATAGATGTTGATTATCATTATTCCGTTCAATAATGACAGTTTTCCAAGAAAGAAAGATAACTCTAGAGAAAACGCCAACAGTACTGGCATTGTTCTCTTTTTTTTTTTATTTTTTTTTATTTTTATAATTTAGTTAAATTTTAAAAGTACCAATGACCCGGAACAAGTTGAGTTATTTGGCTGTATCCCATCACTAATTATGCTAATACAATAGTTTTTTTTTTTTTTTTTGAGGAGGCAAGAGGAGTAGTTGCTAATGCAATAATATATAAATGATGCAGTATTGCTCTATTTATACTTAAAATGCATAATGCTTGAATGTAATATATTTGATATGTACTTGCAGGCATATGATATTTTAAATGCTACGTCAATTTTTATAAATTAACACTTGAAAGGAAATATAATTGTTTAAATAACTTAAAAATACAATGATTTTGGGACCAAGTGTAATATGTATCAACGTTTGACACTCAAAATAGCATTACTATGTTGAAAGTGAATTTCTATCCGAATACAAAAAGTTAACAATATTTGTACTAATTTGATACTACATTGAAAATGCTCCATATTAGTACAACTTTTAACTATTAACTATATAACGACGCATTGCTCAATTACCAATATTCATCATCATTGATGATTTTCTTTTTTCGCATTTATATTAGCATATTACCTTCATCCAAATGTTGTAACTAGATCTAAATGATCAGTACTAATCCTCAACTTGATAATTAATTTTTTACTTAAACAGATGGGAAGGCGAGCAGAGACCATAATCCTCCCACTAGAGCTCCTCCGCCACCTCAAACCCTCCGAATTTAACGACTCCCATGAGTACCACCTCTGGCAAAAACGACAGCTAAAAATCCTCGAGTCCGGCCTTCTCCTCCACCCTTCCATCCCTCTCGACAAGTCAAACCCCTTCGCCGCCCGCCTTCGCGACATCGTCCGCTTTGGTAAGTCCAAGGCCATCGACACCGGCAAGAATTCCGACACCATGCGAACCCTATGCAACTCTGTTGTTTCCCTTTCCTGGCGCAGCCCCAACGGCACCACCCCCGCCGACGTCTGCCACTGGGCCGATGGCTTCCCCGTCAACATCCACCTCTACATCGCCCTCCTCTGCTCCATCTTCGACGTCCGCGATGAAACCCTAGTCTTAGACGAGGTCGACGAGCTCCTCGAACTAATGAAGAAAACATGGTCAACATTGGGAATCACTAGGGCAATACACAACGTCTGCTTCACGTGGGTCTTGTTTCACCAATATGTCGCGACGGCGATGGTGGAACCAGACTTACTCTGTGCTGCACATGCAATGTTGTCTTCGGAGGTGGCAAATGACGCAAGGAAGACTGAGAGGGAGGCCGTTTACGCGAGGATATTGTCGTCGGCGTTGGCGTCAATGAAAGGGTGGGCGGATAAGAGGCTGAAGAGGTACCATGAGTACTTCTTGAGAGGGACGGTGGGGCAGATCGAGTGCCTTTTGCCGCTGGCGCTATCGGCGTCGAAGATATTGGGAGAGGATGTTACAATCACAGAAGGTGGTAGTGATGGAGAAGAAAAGAGGGACACCATGGTAGTGGTGGACTCATCCTGGGATCGTGTCGACTACTACATTAGGTCTTCAGTCAAGAAAGCATTTGCAAAGGTAAGTAGTAGACTCAAAATTTTCTGTGTTATTAACTATCTCTTTAATTAAATTTTAACATCTTAACTATCTCTTTAAGGCACCTTGACATTTTTTAATTTAAATGTTTATGAATGATTTATTAAAAATACAAGCCATGCTCACTTAGTAATGGAAGTTTTAAATATATCCTTATTGTTCCAATTTAAACTTAATAACATCACAAAATTAGATAACATCTATTAAGTTTTTTGGGACCTAAACTTTAAAAACTCACTTAAACTGTCTTTATAAATACCTGAAGAAAACGTATAAAAAACTTTCGCTCTTCTATTAATACTAATGTTTCTTAATTAGTTCCATTCTCTCATCATGTGCTTGTTTATGATATAGATAATTGAGAATGGGAATGACAATGAAATAAAGGAGGAGGAGGCAAGCGTAGTTCTACTTCAGTTAGCCAAAGAGATAGAAGATTTGGCCTTAAAGGAGAGGGAATGCTTCAGCCCCATACTAAAGAAGTGGCACCCAACGGCGGCTGCGGTTGCGGCAGTGACGCTTCACCACTGCTACGGAGCCGTTCTGAAGCAGTACTTAGGTGGGGTTTCGACACTGACGAATGAGACGGTCGGAGTGCTTGAAAGAGCTGGGAGGCTAGAGAAGATGTTGGTCCAAATGGTAGTTGAAGACTCAGCAGATTGTGAAGATGGAGGCAAATCAATTGTTAGGGAGATGGTTCCTTATGAGGTTGATCATGTGATTTTGAACCTTTTGAAGAAGTGGATTGATGAGACATTAGCCCAAGGGAAAGAGTGCCTTTGTAGGGCAAAGGAAACAGAAGTATGTTTGTGCTTTTTATAAGAAATAAGTACTTTATACGTGATAATAATTTTGGTTAAATACAGAGGATACCATCAATACGTTGATGAAGCAATAAGAATGCCTTTTATTTTTCTCTTTTGAAAATGTTTTCAAGTTTGAATCTTGTCAGCCCTAATATAGAAGGTCTTACCTGATTAATAGACTGTCGCTTGTCGTTTTATTTAAAACCGAGCATCTTGTGAGTAGAATTAGGTCAAATCTTGTTCAATTCTATTATCGTGTTCTATGATATTTTTTTATAATAGAGAGCGAGATGAGACTGATGATTGAGTAGAAAAAAAAGTTGAAAAAGTTAAATATAATAATTAGACCTTTTTTCTTTGTTTGCAGACATGGAATCCAAAGTCTAAATCAGAGCCATATGCACAGTTAGCTGTGGAGTTGATGAGATTGGCTAAGGAAGCAGTGGATGATTTCTTTGAAATCCCAATAGGAATCACTGAAGATTTAGTTCAAGATCTTGCTGATGGTTTGGAGAATCTCTTCCAAGACTACATTAAATTTGTTGCATCATGTGGTAAGAGAAAAACTGCTATAATTTTTTTTTTTTTTTTTTAATGTCTACTTTTTACTTCTAGTTAGTTACATGTACAGTAAAGCAATAATTTACCTTGGGAAAATGACATGAACCGGGTTTACTTTAGTTGAAGGTACTTTGCCAAGACTAAAAGGTGGACAATAATTTGAGTTAATTAAAATGAAAATTTTACTTTTATAATTCAGTCTTTTAAATTTTGAATCCTTAACACTATTCAAGCATTAAAATGTACTTTTGTTTTTTTTTTTTTTTTGGAAAAAAAGACCGATTTTAAAGTGGAGAATTTAAAAAATTGAATTTTTTGAGCTATAGAAAGAGAAATTGATAAAGTAAATATTATTACATTTATTAACTAAAATAGTTGATAAATTTAAGTAACTAATATATTTTTTTGAAAGGGAAGTAAATATTATATTCACCAACTAAACTAATTGATAAATCTATATTTATCGAGTGAATTCGATTATTTTCTGAAATTCTTCTTAAATCAAACCATTTATCATAGCAAGAGAAAAAGAAAAAAAAATGTGCTACTTAAAATACTATGATTTTTTTTTTTTTTTTTATCATGAGCATCATTGCGATACAATCATCAGCAACATCCTAAAAATACATACACACATACGTACATAATTGTATATATGTATTTTTTATGGTATTATAATTTTGCTTTATAATTAGTTTATTATTCCTAAAATGTTCTGCAGATTTTATCAAATTTCTTTAGTAACATTGATTCAAATCAATAGTTTGAACCATTTTGCTTCAAAACACTATAACATGTAAGAGCTTATTATAGTTTATTTTTACTTTACAATGTAGTATATAAGATCTTTATACTTTACCGATTCAAACTATTAATTTAAACTAATATTGTCAAACACACTTTTCAATTTCAATAGTAATTTCATACTATCTTTGCACATGTTTTTTTAATGACCAGGCTCCAAACAAAATTACATCCCAACACTCCCCCCTCTAACGAGGTGCAACCGAGACTCAAAGTTCGTCAAGCTATGGAAGAAAGCCGCCCCATGCGGTGCCACTCTAGATGAGATGTCCACTTACCAAAACGCACCATCTTCACCCAACGAAGGCCACCACCCACGCCCCTCAACCAGCAGAGGCACACAACGCCTCTACATCCGGCTCAACACCCTCCACTACCTCCTCTCCCACCTCCACTCCCTCGACAAATCCCTCTCCCTCTCCCCCCGCATCCTCCCAGCCTCCTCCCGAACCCCCAGCCGCTTCTCCAACGCCTCCAGAAAACCAACCTCCTCCACCTTTGAGCACACTCAGTCCTTGATCCAATCCGCCTGCCAACACGTCTCCGAAGTCGCCGCATACCGCCTCATCTTCCTCGACTCCAACCCGGTGTTCTATGATGGCCTCTATGCCGGTGGGGATGTCACCAACGCGAGGATTAAGCCTGCACTGAGGATATTGAAGCAAAATCTAACCCTAATGGCTGCGATCCTCGATGACAAGGCCCAGGCCTTGGCGATGAAGGAGGTCATGAAGGCCTCGTTTGAAGCCTTCTTGATGGTGCTCCTTGCGGGAGGGAGTTCTCGGATGTTTTTCCAGTCAGACCACGAGATGATCGAGGAAGACTTTGATGCATTGAAGCGGGTTTTCTGCGCGTGCGGGGAAGGGCTTATCGATGAGGGCGTGGTGGAGCGGGAGGCGGAGACGGTGGAAGGGGTAATAGCCTTGATGGGGCAGTGCACTGAGCAACTCATGGAAGATTTCAGCATTGTCACTTGTGAAACAAGTGGGATAGGGCTAATGAGTACCATAGGGCAAAAGTTGCCGATGCCGCCGACAACCGGAAGGTGGCACCGGTCAGACGCGAACACGATATTGAGAGTGTTGTGCCATAGGAATGACAGAGCGGCCAACCAGTTCTTGAAGAGGACGTTTCAATTGGCAAAGAGGAGGTGAAGAAGAAGATGATTGGAGGGAAGAAATCAGGTGGTGAACATTTTGAGTGAAAAAAGGGATTGTTGTATACTTATATATTGGTAAATCTCCTTAAGATTTTTGTTGTGGGTTTGAGAGATCATTGTACTAATCCTGTGTTGCTTTTAGGTACTGTTCTTCTATCATGCATGATTTTGGGGATACAAATTCGGATCAAAAGAAGTGGAGTACTTATGTATATAGCTTGGGTGACAGTGTATTATTTCTCCAGCTAACGAAACAAATTAAAGGCAATGATCATATAGTTTCTTTCTTTACTCTATATTTATATCTTTCTTTTTCTTGTTTTTTTTTTTTTTTTTTATGTTAAGCATTCCTGCTTCTGATATACACACACATATATATATATATATGGTCACGTGTTGCAATGACATTATTAATTCCATTTCCTTCTAGAATTTCTGTGGTGTTATAAGGACTTCTACATTTAAAATTTTACATGGATGGCGAATAATTGGATTAGACTTTGTACAAAATAACTGAATTATTCATAACTTTCTTTTCATGGATTATCAAGGAGACATGCAAAAAGTTGGAAAATTCTAACTTCTATTCTTACTGATTTTCCTTGGCTTAAATATTCCTTGTGCTGAGATCAAACTTTGTTTCTCACATGTATATATGGGATTAAAAAAAGTCATCAATTGCCTAAAGCAGTAAGCATCGAAATTTGATTTGAGATTTAGGCACACCAAAATCAATTAAGACCAGGAAACATGATTACAGAGGCCTAAAACTTTGTTTTTCTTTTTTTTTTATTCCTTTTCTTTCCTTTTTCCTTTTTGACAACTTTTACATGGAAGATAACAGAACTAGAACTACATTTTTAATTTGAGTATTTAACCACTATCACTTCAACGAGGCTATTTATAATGGGATCTCTACAAAAAGCTTTTTCATCAAAACTCCATTCTTTGTGTCACCTAATAATGTCATTGAGCATTTTGGTCATTGGATATCCTTAGCCTCGTGGCTCTCAATTCTTCCGTGAGTACTTGTATCGAATCCGAAACCTCGGCCTTGTACACATAAAATTTGGATAGGAACAAGAAGAGAATGAAGTTCGACAAGCTCAACAATGAAAAAAAGGCATAGTAATAGTCGAGATGAGAGTCGTTGAGGTTGTTCAAAATCCATCCATGGTGACCGTGATCCTTAGTAACATGTGAAACCGTCGAAAGAACGAAACTACTAAGAAAGCTACCAACTCCTATGGTAGTCGTTGAATAAGAAGCCCCGAGGCTCTTCATATTTTCGGGCGCTTGGTCGTAAAAGAACTCGATTTTTGCAACCTCCAGAAACGCGTCGGCGACTCCCATTATCACAAACTGTGGGAGCAAAATGAAAATGGACAAAGGAACTTGGCCTGCATTTTGCACAACATTATGTTCTCTAGCTACACTAAGTCTATGTCTCTCGGTAATAGAAGCAATTGCCATTAATAAAGTGTGGAGAACCATTCCAACTCCCATCCTTTGGAGGAGAGTGATTCCTCTCGGATTTTTGGTCCATTTTCGGATGATCTTGACGAAGAACCGGTCGTAGAGGACTACGCAGATGAGCGTCGATAAGGTAACGAAACCGATTAGGCTTGCTGCCGGGATTTTGAAGCTGCCAATGTGTCTTTGTAGAGTGGTTCCTTGCTTGACGAATAAGGTGTTAACTTGAGCAAGCATCATGCTTGGCACGAAAGTGGAGACCAAAATTGGTAACATTCTTACCATTTGCTTGGTTTCTTCCACTTGTGTAACTGAGCATAGCATCCATGGGCTCGTTGATCCTGTTTTTACTGCAGCTTTGTTAAGGAACCTGTGCAATTACAATATATTATATGCACAATTTTTATGCCATGTATAATAACTTTATAAAAGAAGCTCATCGCTAAACACATTATTTCTTAAGATATGTTGATATTTAAATCTGTCATACGCTGATTAATTAGTGCTTCTATCACATTTTTCAAGGAACCAATAAATATGTACAGCTCCGTTTGGAATAATCTAATAAAAAATTTAGTATATCTCCGCTATTATCTTTTAAAAAATTCATCCATTGAAAATTGGATGTTATTATATTGATTATTGAACAAAAACTTAAAAGCAAAATAACAAAATAAACAAAAAAAGTCCTTTATATATACACACACACACACACATTTAATTAACTAATTTGTTTGAGGGGTTTAATTAACCTTAATAACTTATAGAGATCAGACGGGGAGTTTAAGTTATTTTTTTATTTCTATAATATGCCAGGCTATAATATAGCCAAATATATGTAATATATGTCTTTTTCTAACATGTATATCATTTGTGTTATTAATTATATAGACCAAAATTTTTTCCAAAGTTTTACCCTTCAAAATTATATACTAACCTTAATGTTGGCGTAGAATCAATTCTGAAATTCCCCTTTTTCTCATACACTTCTGGGTCAAGCTCATGGAGTTGTTTGGGATCATCAGGATTAGGCACTCTCCATTTCCTTATGGAAGCCAAAAAGACTTGAGCCATCCTTGAAAAAGGACTCCCACTTGGCACTTTATGCCTGTAGAAAGGTGTCCCAGCCACAAATACCCCAATAGAAATAGCAAGTCCAAGAGTTGGGAGAGCATATCCAAGTGTCCAACCAACATTATCTTGTAGCCAAACAAGGACAGTGTTGGCAAACAACGTCCCAAAGAAGATGCTGAACAACCACCAATTGAAGAAGGAGAGCTTGTAAGCCTTCTCCTTCGGGTGGAAATCGTCAAATTGGTCTGCCCCAATCGTCGAGATGTTTGGTTTGGTCCCACCGGTTCCGGCGGCTAGACTATAGAGCGCGCCGTAAAACACTGCTAGCTGTAGGGTTGAGGCCTTTTTGCAGTTGTCCAAGTTGGTGTCACGACATGGTGGAGGTTTTAAGGCTGGAATTGAAACTGATAGAGTCAGTGCGGACATTCCCTGTCAATACAAACACTAGTTACTTAGCATGCAAGGCATCCATCAACGCAATTTACTAATTTAATATATCCAAAAAAAGCTATTCTCTCCGAAATTATCTATATATCCAGGTTCTGCATGAAACATATTATCCTTTTATTGTAATATCATGTATAAAATTAATATAGTAATACTCATTACTTTTATTAATATATAGTGATATTCCTTTGAAATAAACTCATGATAATAGTAACTCTTGATCGTTAAAATTTTGAAAAATGACCCACAATGTTACAAAGCAACTCAATATAAGTAAAATAATATATTACCCCCTCAAATATTGTATAATTAACTACCGTATTATTGTAAGCAAATTCAATATTTATGGAACTCTCTGTTTTGTTTTGTTTTAATTAACTCTATCAATCTTTCCTATGGTCATTTATCAAACCTTTTGTATTTGCATTCTTTTTCTTTTAGAATACAAACATACATAGATACAAGCACTCTTATATAATCATGAAGTTAAAACGTCGTTAATAAATATATTATTTATTATATTGGAATCATTATTTTGTAAGTAAACAGGTTTTAATTTTGTAGAAGGTTTTTCTAAGGACACACACTCACATGAATATCGGTGGTCCCTGTCTAAATGTGGTTTTTTTCTTTGTTCTCTTTTTTTTTTTTTTTTCTAGGTTGAATCCTCAATAGAACGTACTCATTAATTAATCTTTGAACATATTCTGTTCTCTCCAAAACTATCGTATCTTATCCCTAGAACACATGGGCAATGTTGATTGAAGACAAAATTCAAGGAAATATATATAGACACACATACAGATACACACATATATATACGAATGTTAGCTCTGTAAATCTATTAGGATATTTGGTACATAATCTGTTTGACTAAATAATAGTGTAAAGTGATAAACTGGATTGAACTAAAATTTCTACAGGATCGTTCATGTCAAACTATTGAGAAAAAAATCATACCAAATTACGGAAGCGTACCTGAATTCATGATCTTGGATTGATGTGGGTTATTGCCTTCCAATTCAATACGTATTCCTTTAATTCTTTTCTGAAGATGGGATTTCAGAGAAGTAGGAATATCTGAAAACTTTCTGAATGAATAATACGTATGAATTGGGGACCATAACCAAAATATATAACTTTAGATATTTTAGTGTATTTCCAGTTTCGCCCATCATAAAATCTGGAAATTACAAATTGGTATCTACACATATAATATTAACAAATATAACCCATACATTATTTTTAATACCCAATAAAGCCTTTTAACTTTATCTTAATTATATCACTTTAATTTAGGCTTTACTTTAAGATAGCATTAAATAACACATTTAATTACATATGTGTGCCCACATGAAAAATTATTTTTCTAACAATCTCCCACTTGGGTCACATATGTATCTTTACAAAAATGTGTTAACTTTAGTGAGCTCAACCTTTGCTATCATACATGAAGGTATTCCTGAACAATCTCGTCCATTGATCATACTAATATAGAACCAAAGCGGTCTTCGTCACAAATGTAGCGTGACTAAACCCATCAATGATTACGTATATCAATATAATCAAATGACATAGATCAAGTATGGATGTGTAGCATGGAAATTACATGCAATGTGATATAAACATGTCTATTTCCAACTGGTCCTACTTTATATCTGAATGAGATCAAAACCGTACCAAAATCAGAGTGTAAATAAGCTGTATTCTTTATTTCTGCAGAAAACATATACAAACACACCATGTCTATATATAAAGAAAATTAGCATTCAAATACAAACTCCCACTAAAACTGCATATCATCAAATAACTGAACACCCATGTGAGCAGTGTGCTCATGAAAGACCTTGGGTGGAAGCCCTTTTGTAAGCGGATCCGCTATCATAGAGTTTGTACCTATATGCTCTATAGACACCTGACCACTATGAACTCTTTCTTTAACAACAAGAAACTTAATCTCTATATGTTTTGACTTTGAAGAGCTTCTGTTGTTGTTGGAATATAAGACTGCAGATTTATTGTCACAAAACAACTTAAGTGGTCTTTCTATACTTTTCACAATCCGCAGCCCAGTGACAAAGTTTCGCAGCCATATTCCATGATTGGATGTCTCATAACATGCTATAAATTCTGCCTCCATAGTGGAAGAAGCTATGAGTGACTGCTTGGCACTCCTCCAAGAAATAGCTCCTCCAGCAAGCAAATAAATATAGCCCGAAGTGGATCGACGACTATCTTGACATCCAGCAAAATCTGAATCTGAATAACCAATGATCTCGAGTTGGTCTGACCTTCTATATGTAAGCATGTGATCTTTTGTTCTTTGTAAATATCGCATAACCCGTTTGGCTGCTTTCCAATGATCCATTCCAGGGTTACTCAAATATCTGCCCAATAATCCAACAATGTATGCTATATCTGGACGAGTACAAACTTGAGCATACATTAGACTCCCAACAGCTGATGCATATGGGATCTTTTCCATTTCCTTAACCTCAAGGTCATTCTTAGGACACTGACTTAAACTGAATTTATCTCCTTTAGCCACAGGGGTATCTCCTGGTTTACAATCCTGCATGCCAAATCTTTTAAGCACCTTTTCGATATAGCTCTTTTGTGATAACCCAAGTATACCCCGAGAGCGATCCCGGTGTATCTTAATTCCTAATACAAAAGAGGCGTCACCAAGATCTTTCATTTCAAATTTCTTTGATAGAAATCTCTTGGTTTCGTGCAATAAGCCTATATCATTGGTGGCAAGCAGTATGTCATCAACGTACAATACCAAGAAAATACACTTACTCTCACTGAACTTATGGTATATACAATCATCCACGGTGTTCATCTCGAAACCGAATGAGACTATCACTTGATGAAATTTATAATACCATTGACGGGAAGCTTGCTTGAGCCCATAGATGGATTTCTTTAATTTGCAAACCATCTTCTTTGGGTCTCCCAACTCAAAGTTTTCTGGTTGCACCATAAAGATCGTTTCTTCAATGTCACCATTTAGAAACGCAGTCTTAACATCCATCTGATGTAGCTCAAGATCAAAATGCGCTACAAGTGCCATAATTGTCCTAAAAGAGTCTTTCGTTGAAACCGGAGAGAAAGTCTTTTTATAATCAATGCCTTCCTTTTGAGTAAAGCCCTTAGCAACAAGACGAGCCTTATATCTCTCTACATCACCCTTCGAATCCCTCTTGGTTTTAAATATCCATTTACAACCAATGGGCTTCGCACCTTCAGGTAATGGAACGAGATCCCAAACGTCATTGTCCTTCATAGACTTTATCTCATCCTTCATGGCATCCATCCACTTTTGAGAGTTAGAACTATGCATGGCTTGACGGACATTGATCAGATCATCATCCATCAATCCAACGCTTTCCTCATGTTCTTGGAGAAATACTATGTAATCATCCGAAATAGCACTTCTCCTCTCTCTAGTGGATCTCCTTAATGACACAAGTTCCTGAGGTTCTGGTTCTTGAGATTGTTGAGTTTGTACCTGAAGGGGTTGAATGACTATGTCTGGTTGTTCTTGATATGCAATTTGATCAACGTCAGGGATAGAAGCCTGAACATTATCAAAAGCAATTGTAGGAATAGGAACCAATCCCTCTTGTACAAAAGGAACAGGATCAAATTCATCCTCAAAGACAAAGTCTCTAACCTTATTTCTTCCCCTAAACTCAACATCCTCAAAGAATGTTGCATTTCCCGTCTCAAAAATAGCCTTAGTAGTGGGATCATAAAATTTGTAACCCCTTGACCGTTCAGGGTAACCAATGAAATAGCAGCTCACTGTCTTGGAGTCCAATTTCTTTTCATTGGGCCTATAAGGCCTTGCTTCTGCTGGACAACCCCAAGTATGTAAATGCTTTAGACTAGGCCTTTTGCCAGTCCAAAGCTCATAAGGTGTTTTAGCTGCTGCTTTTGTTGGTACTCTGTTAAGAATGTAAGCTGCAGTCTTGAGTGCTTCACCCCAGAGGGATTCAGGTAAGGTGGAATGACAAATCATACTCCTCACCATGTCCTTAAGTGTCCGGTTTCGTCTCTCAGCTACACCATTCATGCTAGGTGAACCTGGCATAGTATATTGAGGGACTATCCCGCATTCCTCTAGGAATTTAGCAAAAGGTCCTGGACGTTGTTCACCTGATCCGTCATATCTGCCATAGTATTCACCACCACGATCAGATCTAACGGCTTTAATTCTTTTGTTGAGTTGAAGCTCAACCTCAGCCTTATATGACTTGAACACGTCCAAAGTCTGTGACTTCTCATGTATGAGATATAGGTAACCATACCGAGAGCAATCGTCTATGAACGATACAAAGTATTGTTGACCATTCCATGAAGCCACAGGAAATGGTCCACAAATGTCCGTATGTATCAATTCTAAGACATCCGTAGCTCTATTGGCACCAAATCTCCTTTTGTTTGTTTGTTTCCCTTTAATACAATCAACACAGATATCAAAATTTGTAAAATCAAGGGAATCAAGAATTCCATCTGACACAAGTCTTTCTATCCTTTTTCTTGAAATGTGTCCCAATCGCTTATGCCATAATACAGCAGAATTCTCATCGGTTAATTTACGTTTTATGCCACGAGAATTAACATGCAAGGTTTCGTTATAAGAAGCAACTGTATCAAGCAAATATAGGTTATCTTGAAATGATAAAGAACCGGTACCAACAACATTTGAATTTAAAGAAAGACTAAACTGACTATTTCCAAATGAACAACAATATCCAAATTTGTCCAAAGCAGAAATAGAAATTAAATTCCGCCTAAACGACGGTACTACAAAGGTGTCTTTCAAATCCAAATAATAACCAGAACTTAACAATAACCTAAAATGCCCTATAGCTTCAACTTCTACCGATTTGCCATCTCCCACATAGATGAATCTTTCAGCATCAATTGGCTTTCGGTAGCTCAGGCAACCCTGCATAGACACACTTATATGAGTAGTGGCACCTGAATCTATCCACCAAGTGTGTCTTGGCACTGAAGTTAAATTAACCTCAGAACAAACCAAATTGAGAAGTATACCTTTCTTTGCACGCCAAGCATGATACTTGGTGCAGACCTTCTTCATGTGTCCAGGTTTACCACAAAAGAAACAAGCAACATTTCCATCATTTTTATCCTTATCTTGTTTCTTCTGTGCTGGACCTTTAGCAACTTCATTACTTTTCTTTCTTTTCTTCTTTTTGTCCTTAGAGGTGCTAGCCAAGTGAGCACTTTCAGTCTTCTCTTGCTTCAATCTTTCTTCCTCTTGCACACAATAAGAAATTAACTCATTAAGAGTCCATTTCTCTTTCTGGCAGTTGTAACTGACCTTGAATTGGCTGAATTGTGCAGGAAGAGAAATCAAGACAAGATGCACTAGAAGATCCTCAGAAATTTCTAGATCTAGTGTCTTTAGTCTTGAAGCCAGATGAGACATTTCCATAATGTACTCCCTTATGTTTCCTTTTGCTTTGTACCTCATTGAAATCAAGCTCGCCAAAAGCGTGCTTGTTTCAGCCTTATCATTCTTTGCAAAGCATTTCTCTATAGCCTCAAGGAAACCCTTGGCAGTAGTGACCTCATCAGGTACAGTGCCCCTGAAGACTTCTGGAATGCCTTTCTTAATGATCATTAGACTCATTCTGTTAGAACGATCCCATCTTTCAAGTTCCTTTTTATCCTCAGTGGAACTAAAATCTGTAATAGTGGGACGTTCAACCCTTATGGCTAAGTCTAGATCAAGGCAACCGAGAATGATTAATACATTCTCTTTCCATTCCTTGAAGTTAGTCCCATTCAGCATAGGAATGGAATTAACATTAGCAAATATTGATGCAGATGATGCAGTAGCTGAACAAAGAACAAAATCACATATTCACATAAAAATTCACATAAAACAACCAATAAAATTCAAACAATGACATATCCCATCACAAGAAACCTGTAACAACATTAATATTTAGTCTTTGGACAGAAATATTAACTTGTAAGTGGTGTTCTTGGTGCAGTGATCAAATATTAACAATAAATTATGTCAAATAATAGGCTAATCTTTGGATCCACTTATTATTCACATACCAAAAAATAACCATATAATTGTTACATATTTATCACCACAGGTATGAATTTAATTCTGCCAAATATTAAACTTCCTTTGGGCCGATTAATATTCGCATGAATTAAATTCACACAACCTTCTTAATATCACAAATTAATCAACATCCACAAAAGAGGCTACTTTGGCAGCTTATTGATTCAATTAATTAATTTGATAATATTAATCATCTAAAAAAAACACAATTTGAATTTTAAAGTTGCATCCAAAATTGACCCCATAAAATTTTTTTTTTTTTTTTTTAAAAAAAATCAACCATATCTGGTCAACGGTCAAAGTCAACGTTGACCATTGACCGTTGACGTGGAGGGTCAAAGGGCCGGGTTGGGTGTGGACCGGGTCAGGTTAACCCAACCCGGGTCCACATTCAGCCCCCCCCCCTGCTGGGTTCTTTCTTCTTTTTTTTTTTTTTTTTTTTTATTATTACTCGGGTCACCCAGGGGTTGAGCCCCTGGGATTTTTCTGGTTACGGGCCCAATAAATCCAGGCCCGTGTCCAGCCTTTACTCCTTTTGGTTTTTTTTTTTTTTTTATGTTCTGGGCCGAAGCCCAGAATCAACTCACTCCCAGGGGTCGCGACCCCTGGGTAACGACGCCAGGCGGTTGGCACTGCCAACCGCCACAAGAGCTCCTCCGGCAGCCTTCTCACCAGCGTTACTGCACGGTCGCACGCAGGGGGGGCCGTCGCCGGCGGCGGGACAGCAATCCGCCGGCAAATCCCAAAATTAACCCCGGTTCTATCCTTTTGGCACACCCTAAATCCCCGGATGAACAGCGGCCTTTGGGCCGCCGTTTGCTTCCTCCGCCGCGGCCAGAGGCCTCGACTATCCTTCTCCGACGCCGCCCGAGGGTCTCGGCTGAAGTCCCTCGCCGGCGGCAGTGAGATTTCCGCCGGTAATCGCACGGGTTACTGAACCCAACGAAGAACGATTCAATGAAATCGTATTCATCAAACCGTGTTCATCAGTTTTTTTTTTTTTAATAACAAAAAGTTATACGACAATCAGCCACAAACAAAGCTCTCGACATGCGTGCATGGCATTAATGTGGAGAAACTAAATTCATAAATGCATGAATCCCAAATTACACACGCATATCAGACTTGATTCACAACCAAAACACACCGAATATGTATATACATCAAACAACAAATTTCTTAAACCCATAAAGAATCATTCAACCGAAAAAAAAAATTGAGAAAATATTTCTCAATAATTTAACATGAAACCGCTCTGATGCCACTTGATAGACTGGATTGAACTAAAATTTCTACAGGATCGTTCATGTCAAACTATTGAGAAAAAATCATACCAAATTGCGGAAGCGTACCTGAATTCATGATCTTGGATTGATATGGGTTATTGCCTTCCAATTCAATACGTATTCCTTTAATTCTTTTCTGAAGATGGGATTTCAGAGAAGTAGGAATATCTGAAAACTTTCTGAATGAATAATGCGTATGAATTGGGGACCATAAACAAAATATATAACATTTGTTATTTTAGTGTATTTCCAGTTTCGCCCATCATAAAATCTGGAAATTACAAATTGGTATCTACACATATAATATTAACAAATATAACCCATACATTATTTTTAATACCCAATAAAGCCTTTTAACTTTATCTTAATTATATCACTTTAATTTAGGCTTTACTTTAAGATAGCATTAAATAACACATTTAATTACATGTGTGTGCCCACATGAAAAATTATTTTTCTAACATAAAGCTCTTATATACTAGTGTAAAGAAAAAACAGCTATAGCGTAAAGCTCTCACATACTAGAGTGTTTGAACTAATTTTTTTCAATTGAAATGGTTTTTCAAACACCTATATTGTTATGACCACACAACACAACCAAACAAAATTAGTACTCAACATGAGGAATCTTTGAAAACAGCGCGGTCCGGTACTGTGTTATTTTGTTACCATTGAATTTATATTTTATTAATAGCCAACATCTTCGTGTGTAGACAATATTGTTATACTTAGCAAAGTATATGCTGCACTGAAAACGACTTCTTTCCTACTAGATATAAAATTCGAAGTCAAGCTTTCGTACCCCAAGGTTAAACATCTCTTCCAACCATTAATTTATTAATTCTTACTCTAAGTTTTGACTTAAAATACTATGACATGCCGGCCAGTAATTGTCTACTAAGCAAGACAAAAATATTACTTTAATGTAATAGTTATCCACATGTTATATATCTATAGTAAATTAAAATAACTAAGCAAATTTGTCCAAATCTTCACTTTTTCCTACTAAATACAAAAAGCGATTTATTTACCAACTGGGATCTTCTTTTTTTGCCAAATGTAATCAAGTTTCTTACTCAAGCTATATGCAACTTGTAAATATAAATTTCTTCAAAATATAAAAAAAGGAAGCAGACAATAATATATACACTCAATAATAATGTCTCATATTTTAGTGTGTGTGTGTATATATATATATATATAGATATATATAAGAAGAATATAGATGTAGAGATGATGAAAATGCATACCAAGAGATAGATTATAGATGAGCAAATGAAAGTCCAATAGCGACCAAGATGAGCGTCAGCAATATAGGCGCCCAAAATAGGAGTAAACCAAATGGCGCCAACCCAATTTGTGACATTGTTAGACGAAGTGACTGTCCCTTGATGGAGCTTCTTTGTCAGATATGTAATCAAATTTGACTTTATACCATAATATGCCATGCGTTCAAACACTTCGTACACTGCACAATTAACAATTTGTCGAAGAATTTAAGGACAAAAAAATAATTTATATATATATATATATATATTATATACCGTGGACTCGTTGCATGTATTTACGTGCGTAGGATCTTTTCTTAACCAGCTAAAATGCGCTAGGATCTTTTCTTAATCATTAGGGTCTTTTTTACCTTTATTGTTGTCAAGGAAATTGCTAATTAGTGAATTATCTCACGTGAGTGAAACAAATATCATGACCTCATGAGGTTGTACAAGTTAGTAATTGGGAATTGGTGTCTAGCTAGCAGTGGACCCGTGGATATTTTAGGTGGCCCATCATTTTGACGTAATATTTAGCTATAGGAATTGCAAAGAGATTCCCTAAAAAAAAAAAAAAAAGTTCTAGAAACGTACAAAGAGAAGGTTGATAATTAATGAATGCTGACTAGTGCATGCATTTAGAAGTAATACTGTTAGGAAGAGGCACGGAAAGGACAGCAAAAATTGAGTAATTTGTGGTGTTTGTTTATATGAATTAGAATCAAAATTTATAGTTTACGTATTGTAAAATTTTTATATATTATAATATAAAAAAATATGTTAAAATATAAAGCTTTTATATATTATATTATTTTTAAACAAAATTTTAAACACATTAATAATATAGAAGAAATATTTTTACCATCTATAAGGTTAAAATTAACTACGGGTGCTCATTAGAGTGATAATACTTCACACAAATAGTAGTTTTATAACTTAAACGTGTAACTAAATATTTCTCATGACCCAACAGGAAAAAAAAAAAAACAGAGAGAGAAAAAAAATGAAATACCAAAACAAAAGTACATGTATAAGTGTGTTTTGAGAGAGAGACAGGGAAAAAGGTACAAGTGTGAAATGAGAGACGGAGAATCTGTTGGTGTAAATGCATATAGTTGGTATTTATGAGAAATAAATATTAAGATTCTAATTAGCAGATAACAATTGGAGAGAGAAGATAGAAATAGATGAGATTGGTCAGTTTGTGCACTCTTGAGGTATAAAAGAAAAAAGAGTTTTTTATGATAGATAAAAAATATTGTGCTCTTTTTTTTTTCAAAGGTCTTTATTATTTTTTTGGTAGAAAATATTGTGCTCTTATTCATCTAAAACTCTGCCTTATTTTCATTCTTCTGTTTATAATTAACTTGCCTTCACCTTATTTTTAGCCAATTAACTTATATGAATTTGAGATTCTCGGCATATAATGTCTCTGCGTGTGTATAAACAATACATACATATATATATATACACACACGCACAGAGAGAGAGAGAGAGAGAGAGAGAGAGAGAGAGAGTAAAAGATGCAATATTATCCTCCTCTCATCCGGGGAAAAATTAAAGAAGGAAAAAAGAAAGATAAAACACCCCATTGTTTGCAACAACCATTACTGGACATATAAAGAGAGAGAGAGAGTGAGAGAGGGAGAGAGAGAGAGATTGAGATTATATATTACCAACAACAAAGGAACAAGCGGTCCATCCACCTCTCTTGGATCTAAGAACAGGGTTTCCTTTAAGATCCACTGTCCCATCTTGAGTGTACTCATCAACCCCTTCTTTCACAGCCATAATTTTTTTTTCTAATAATTTTCTACAAATTATAATTCCTCAAGGAATTTCACGAAACCCCTTTTAGCTTCTTCTTTCTCATTAGTTTATAAGATGATTTTTCTTGTAATTTCATTTGTTGTCCAAGCACCTTTTATAGACCTCTTGTGACGTCCGTCGCGGGCCCCACATCAAGCCTCCATAGGACCCATCTTGTGGGGCCCTTGGACTTACGGCTCTTATTGGTGACTCATTCATCCCTACTGTCCCCTCTGGGGCCCTTTTGTGATGTTCGGCGTGGGCCCCACCTCAAGCCTCCATAGGACCCACCTTGCGGGGCCACGGACTTACAGCTCTTATTGGTGAACCGTTCCCGTGCCGTCCCACTCATCCGTACTGTCTCCTCTGGGGCCCTCTGGCCCCTCAGGGTTTTTTTTTGCGTCCCTCGGGTTTGAACCTCAAACCTCCCTTAAGAGGTTCTTATTTCCATCTCGAGTACCCCAGAGGGAACAGTACGGATGAGTGGGACGGCACGAGAACGGTTCACCAATAAGAGCCGTAAGTCCGTGGCCCCCGCAAGGTGGGTCCTATGGAGGCTTGAGGTGGGGCCCGCGCTGGACATCACAAGAGGTCTATAAAAAGGTGCTTGGACAACAAATGAAATTACAAGAAGAATCATCTTATAAACTAATAACAAAGAAGAAGCTAAAAGGGGTTTCATGAAATTCCTTGAGGAATTATAATTTGTAGAAAATTATTAGAAAAAAAAATTTATGGCTGTGGAAGAAGTGGTTGATGAGTACACTGAGCAATGAGTTCGGGGGCCCGCAAGGTGGGTCCTATGGAGGCTTGAGGTGGGGCCCGCGCCAGACGTCACACCTCTCACTCTTTGTCATATTCGAACATGCCTATCTCAACTATTACCAACATGTGTCGTTCAACTAAATTATTACACTTCCTTTTTTTCGCTGATTCACTAAGTTATTGCACATTAAATTATCAATTAATCAGTATATTTTGGATACGTTTTAATAAATATATATATTTTGGTCAATGAGTGATCGCAATCTTATCCTCTAATTATTAACGATTTCACTATATTTATAACAAAATTCTCGAATTACCCTCGAAGAAAAATCAACAAGTTAATTATCAGCATCGTATGCAGTAAAACTTATTAATAGACTTTTTGATTTGAAAAGTATCCAAAAAAACTTATTTTGGATCTGTAAAAATTGAAATTTGTATTTGGATAAATAGTAAAAAAAAATTTAATTTATTAACTAATCTAATAAAATATTAACATTTATGATTCTAAAAAAATATACAATATTCTTAACCTATTCCTCTCTTTATTAGAAACGCAATAAAAGAAGAATCGTCTCAATCATATATCAAATAAAAAAGTTATGATTTTTTCTTTAAATATAAGAAAGAGATTTAAACTTTTATTATAGCAAACATATCTGAATCTAAAGAGTACAAGAGAATTAAAACTCTAAAAACTTAAATTCAAATAATTCATTTAATTTAAATTTTAAGAGAAAATAAATACATAATCAAAGAATTCTAAAGATATAAATGGAAAGAATTGGTCGGACATACCCAAAAAAAGGACCTTTATGTAGTCTCGTTTTTCAACCCGAAACTTTGGCAAGCAGTTAATGCGTCACGTCAAGTTTATTCAATTGCTTACTGACTATTGTGAATACTGGTTCACTCTCATTGTGGTCTGCTTTCATGACGTATAAAATACAGAGAAAATTGAGGAATCTTCCTTAACTCACTTATTTTATTTCATTTATTTTATCTTATTTTAGGAGGGTTTTTTTTTGTTTTTTGTTTTTTGTTTTTGTCAACAAAGCTTACTTAAAAGCTTGTTTGGGAACACAATTTGGACTAAAAAAAAACTAGTTCAAATTAGTTTTGTTATATTGTTTTCTCTCATAAAATTTGAATTGTTATAGTATTTTTTTTTTGTTAAAATTGTTGGGTTAAACTATGTTCTCAAAAAAAAAAAAAAAAAAACACCACACACACAAAAGCATGATGCTCGCTTCCTTTGCCTAGGTTATTTCTCTTTCTTCTCCCCCTTTGGTGCCCAGTCTTTGTAAGAGGCCTCGAAGGGTCAAAGTCTGGCACTGGCCTTGGGCTGGTCTCCAAACTCTTGCCCGATGAAAGGGTCCCTAATTAACAAGGCAAGGTTTTCTTTAATGACAGTTTGCAAATGGCAGTCGATCTAGGGGGAGTTTCTAGCCTTGGTAGGGAGGTGAGTTTTGGTGTGCATATGGTTGTCATCTTTGGCCTTGTGTATGCGTCAATGAATCCTATTCCTATATGGCTGGATGGTCTGGTGGTCAGAATTGGCTGAGAAGGCAAAAAAGAGGACTTTCCTCTAGTAAGATGGAGGTGGAGTAGGGCTCAAAGGCCTCTATTTTCTAGAGTTTCTGATTTTTGATGGGCAACGAGGCCTCAGGGTGGCACCTTTTTTGGTTGGAGAAGGTGGGTGGCGATAAGGAGTCTTCACACACTAGTGGCTTGACTCTTCTCTGGTCTTTCTTCGAATCACATGCATTGTTTGTGGCTTCCTTTCTTATCTGTAGAAGTGGTCTGATCATTGCCAGAATTTTTGTCATTGTCGATTGGGTTGTACCCTTTTGTTGTAGTTTTTATGGTTGTCAAATAAAGACATGGATTTATATGCCATATGTGTTTCTTGTGTTTTGTTTTTTTTATTATAATAACGAAAATGGTTTCTCCACCTTCTAATGTAGTTAATTTAGTCTATAAATTTTGGTACTTTGTGGTGTGGTGCTAAGCCTTGACACTTTTAGTTTCTCAATTTTAGTCGATTAGAGTTATCTATTGCCTATATTAGTGTATTTGAAAGAGCCTTTTATATGCTCAAATAGAGATGTGCTTCTTCAGTTTTCTTGTGTTGGAACTCGGTTTACGTTTTACTTTTTTGGGTACTTCAATCAAACCTTGTTGATGATTTCGGATTGTAGTCAGGGTTGAGTTGCTAAATGCATCAAAATCTTTCACATCTCTAGTTTGAAATGTAATTAATATTAAAAAAAAAAAAAACTAAGCTTCCAAATGGGCTACAAAATTTTCTATATCAACTAGAACTTTGGCCCCCCCAAAAAAACTTGCTTTTTGTAGTGTGCTCTCTCTTAAAATTTAATTTATCCTTAAATTAAATTGAATATATATTAGGAGAAAATTAGAATAGAAATTTATAATATCTAGTACAGCCACCCAGTGAGGGCACATGCCTCCATTGAGATTTATTTATTTTAATGCATATAAAGTTTTAGAAAACCACAATTATGCCTTCACTGAATTTTTAAAAATAATAGCTATGCTCTCTTAGTAAACAAATTCTAATTATTTCCCCTTAAAATTGAGAATAATTCAAATTAAATACATGAAAACTTGTATAATCTCTCCTAAGTACTTTAATATTTTTTGACCACGTCAATGCTTATGGTGTATAAATAGGACATGAATTAGTAAAGGGGTATTCCTCTAGGTTTTCCAACTATATCTGTACATTTAATGTAATATTTGAAAACTTCACTCAGTTAAAAACCTACTCAGTGTTGATACAAGAGACTAGTGCATAAAAACACATAAAAACTAGGGGTCTTCAAAAAATTTGCTAATCCACCCAAACTATTCCAATTTAAACCAAACCAAACCAAATTGG
Source organism: Artocarpus heterophyllus (assembly GCA_025403435.1). NCBI lineage: Eukaryota > Viridiplantae > Streptophyta > Magnoliopsida > Rosales > Moraceae > Artocarpus > Artocarpus heterophyllus. The sequence continues at coordinate 12,266,081 of CM046341.1, forward strand.
TGGTTTTTGTTTTAATTATGGCTGGTTTGGGTGGTTTTTTACTTAGATATTTTAGGTGGATTGGTTAGTGGTTTGAACTTTTAAACCCACCAGACCACCCACCTAACTGCCCATCAAACTACCCACGAAAAAGCCTTTTTATACAATATTATTTTTGAAATATTTTTTATATAAGAATTTTTTTATTTTTTTATTTTTTTCATTAGTCATTAGAAGAAGTACTACCTATACAAGATGCATCTTTCCACACTTTATAACTACATTCACTACAAGAAAAACTATATTTTACGACACATTATTTACGACATGTAGTTTTTGAATGTCGTTGAAAAGCACATACAACGACATCTCCAATAAATATTTCATTAATGACATTTGAAACAATAATTAACGACATCTATATATATGTCGTATTAAAGGTCTCCTTTTAACGACAATAGCTTAGTGTCGTAAATTATTTGACGACAAGTATGAGATGTCGTCAAAGCCTTGGAGATTCCACGACATCCCTTATAGACGACATCTTGACTAATGTCGTCTATAAGGGGTGTCGTAAAATCTTCAAGGCTTTAACGACATCTCCTACTTGTCGTTAAATAATTTAACGACACTAAACTATTGTCGTTAAAAGGAGACCTTTAATACGACATCTATATAGATGTCGTTAATTATTGTTTCAAATGTTGTTAATGACATCTTTGTTGAAGATGTTGTTGTATGTACTTTTCAACGACATTCAAAAACTACATGTCGTAAATAATATGTCGTTAAATGTAGTTTTTCTTGTAGTGATTTCTTCTAATCACTCATTATCAACATCCATAAAAACAAAAATGCCAAATTAAAGAACCAATATATATAACTAAGACTAACTCAAGGAATGGAAACCTAGCCTCTCTCATTTAGCAATCAACGTCCTCTCTTTACATTACCACCGGCCTACTCCTCATGCTATCACTGTCATGTCGTCTCTCTTCACCATAGGTCCAACTCACCACGGTGTCAATTAAATATATTAGTAGGAGAAGAGGTTTATCCACACCAGTGGAAAGTTTTAATTCAAGTGTAAAAATCAATTGTGTTGTCTTATGTTATTAAGTTGTATTTTTTATTTTTTAATTTGACTATTGGTAAACTTTGATTTGTATTATTGTGACTTTTTAGTTTGGTTTTTAATTTGTATTAAAACTTTGAAGGGTAAAATTTTAGACATTTTATAATTTGTTAAATATTAAAACAAAATTAATCTTAAATAGAAACCACCCAAACTACTCATGAGTAATTTAGTTTGGCTTGATTTTATAAAAAATATCAAACCACCTAAGCATAAATTTTATTTTTGGTTTGGTCAGTAGTTTGAAGGAAAAACTGCTCAAACCACCTGTGAACACCCCTAACAAAAATAAGCAATTTTCGTAGAAAACAACAACTAAATAGAGATCATATGTGGACCAACATTTTGTTGAATTGAAAAAAGGATAATCTCAATATTCTAAAAGTATAATGTACATTATTGTATTTTAATTAAATACATGACAAATGCTGTTATCATCCCAATAATACTTGTGAAAATATAGTAGGAATTGATGTCAAAATAATGTACTAATTAATAAGATTGGAGGAAAGTTTCACACCAAAAAAATAATAATAATAATAGAAGAAAGTTGGAGTTGTGTAGAAGAAGAATTAATTGTCAGCCTTTAAAAGAGAGAAAATTGAAATAGGGTAGGGTATGATAATAAAATATTCTACACGTGTAAAACACAGTAATTAACTATCGGATAAACTTTTAGGCTAAATTTAATGAGAATCATCTAAGATTATATAGAGCATGAGTAATTTCAACCAACAAAAAAAAAAAAAAAAGAGCATAAGCACAATTAACGATAGATCATGAGTATTTTTGCATATCCTACTAGAGATTTTTTTTCTTTAAAGAAGGAGAAGAAAGTTGGAAAGTAGAATTAATGTGGGGAGCAAGATTAGTTCTTTTTTCTCAGCAAAATAAAAAAGATCCTTTTCCCTTGAATTTGGATAAAATATTTTATTTGGTATAGGTATAAATCATAGAGCCAATAAAAGAAATAACTCTATAGTACCTCACGAATGTCTTTTCTTAGAGATTATTACAGACATAAAAGATCTTAATTGTAACATCCACCTATTTTTATGTAATGAATTACGTTAAGTTAGTAACGATATTAATGATATTTTATTGATAACTTATGATATACGTAATAATATATGATGTTAATGTTACTAACTTTTATGTCAAGTTTTATGACAGGTGACAACCGCATGGAATCGTTGTGCTCAAGTGTTCATGATTATTTTAATGTACGTTTAATTATGATGCAATGATGTATGAATGTTTTAATGTATGGCATTTATGGATAGTTCGGCAGGCCGAACTTTTAAGATCGGCAGGTCAAAATGACTGCCTAAGATCGGCAGGCCGAAGAAACCCATCGGCAGGTCGAACTTGGTGGAACCGGCAGGCCGAAGGGGAAAAATCGGCAGGGCGAACACGGCTGATGAGCATTCAGCAGAAATCTCTCCAAAATTATCGCTGAGTTAATTACGTTAAATGGATGATTTAATGTTATTAATTGGCACAATAATGGAATGTTTTGTCAGGTAAGGAAATTAAAGAGTTTGACTTCGCATTGATTTGTCTGTTTTAAATGGTTTCCTATTTTAAGAAGGGCAAAACATGGAAAGTTATGAGTGATTGTTTGACTTTCCCTCTTTTCTCACCTTCTTCCATGCCATTTGCCCTCTAAACAGTCAAAAAATTCTAACTTAATGAAGAGTAATGAATCTTCATTATTTTCATTACGTTAAATTTTTTTTAACGTTATTCTCCTCATAATATTTTTACTCTCTCTCTCTGTCCTCAGACATTTTCTGATTTTCTCTATCTTCCTCTTATCTTCTCCACGAGTTCCTTCTCTCTCTCTCTCACGAAAATTTTATGAGAATATTAAAAAAAAAAAATTTTGAATTTTCGTCGGTTGAATTCAAGGGTTTTGAGAAGAAAATCTTTTAAGGTAAGAACTCGTTTCTTTATATTTTTGAAAAGAAATTCTTCTCCTCCTCAATCCGTCTACAATATTCTTCTTTAGGTATTGTATTTGTATTGAATTTTTAATATGATATGCATGTATGTGTTATGAAATGTTTTCCTAAGTTTCAAGTTGTTTCAATGCTTTTATGATAAAATAAGAATTTTCTATCTTCTACCCCTCACAGTAAATATTACTGTTTAATCTTGATGTATGAAAAATGTATTGATATTTAAGGGGTAAATATGATGTTTTTCATAGAAGTTGTCAAGAATGTGCATGTATGATATATGATGAAGGTATTTTATGTTATTTTTAAGAAAACTATTTTAACAATGTTATTTCTGGATTTTGTTTATGAATTGTTATTTATGTTTAAATGATTTTATGATAATAAAATAATTTTATGCATGATAATATGAAGTTTTAAATTAAAATATATGTATTTTAGTTGTTCAAAAATGTTTTATTTAAAAGATAAATAAGTTTAAAATGTATGGTTTGTTTTTATATGCTTAAGGTAATTTTTATAATTTAAGAAAAATCATAATAACATGTTTATGTGATGACAATGTTTATGGTTATGAACTATGTTTGTAATATGAGATGAATGTACATATATGTGAATGTTATATGAATGGATGATTTACGCTATGATGTTAAGTATTGATTTTATTGTGTTTTAAATGGAAAAATGGCATGAACACACATAGGAACGAGCACTTCGAGACCGCGACGTCGTCACCAAATCATTTAAGGTTAAGTAAGCTAGCTTTAAGGTAAGTACATTTTCACCTGCAACATGACACGTTTTTACAAGAATTGATGTTAAGTACATAATGATATTCATGATAATTTTATGGATATTTTCCTTAAGAATTTCTATGAAAGATTTTTATGATTTTAAGTTATGCATGATGATTTTGGCATGTTTCAAAGTATGAAATTATGTATATATGTATCACCTAATAAGTGTTGCACACCCATGTTATGAAATGAAATGTTATAATGTCATGTTTGGTTTTGGATTAGCTACCATTCTCCTCTCATGACGGCGCGCCAATGATGATGTTTATGGTGCAACACTTGGGCCCTTAAGATAAAATGGAATAAGTTTTTAAATGATGAATACAATGAAAGATATGTTCTATGATATTGTGCTTAAGGCACTTTTATGATATGATGACAATGATGATGATGATGTTTATGAAATGTTTTAATTTTGTGAGAATTATATGTACTTACTAAGCATTAGCTTAATCATGTTTTATGTCATGTTGCAGATAAGGGTAAGAAAATCATGGATTAGGTGGAGGACATGGAGAGGCGTGTGAGCATTATGCACGATGAATTGTAACCGGAAGTACGCCAAGAAGAACATTTTTATGTTTTAATCAAGTTATATATATTTTGAACATATTTTTATGTTAAGTTTTAAGAATACTTATACTATGGTTTTATAAGTTATTTTATCGTTTTTAATGAATTATGAACTTCCACAATATTTTAAGAAAAGTTGGTTTGTTTTGAAAATTAAGTTTTCTCAAAGATTTTTGGCTCGGTTGGCCTACCGAACATCCTTGGTTGGCCTGCCGAAGTCTGAAAGTTCGGTCCGCCGATCATGTTTTCGACCTGCCGAACGTGGATAAGTTTTTGGTCTGAATTGCAAAGCCTCTACCGGCTTGCCGGTTGAGAGAACTCTGGCCTGCCGATCATGTTCGGCCTGCCAAAGTCCTAAGTTCAGCCTGATTAAGGAGATTTGATGTGATGTTTGATAAATCCTGATTTTACAACTTGATATACATATATTATTAAATAAGTTCATGATTAATTTTAAGTATAATTGAATAAATTATGATATGGAATAAGTTAAACAAGTTATATAAAAAAATTTAGATGTATGAATGGATCCTGGTTATGTATGTTGAACTACGTTTATATTTGAAAACATCAGCTTTGTAATTACGTTTATGTTTAAGGTTTAATAAGTATGAATGTATGAATGTAACGATATCTATGACGTCTGAGCTAAGGGGCGTTACATTAATTTTCTTAGATATATGATTTGGATTTACAACATGATAATATATATATATATATATATATATATATATATATTGTATTGTATTGAAAGATTCCTTCATATCCTATATCTATTGCATTACAAGATTCGCGCATGTCCTAATCTATATATCTATATATATATATATATATATCTTCTAATTTATATATAGAGTCAATCAACGTGTACGTATTTTATAGATAGAAATGAGAAAATAAATTCTTATCGGAGAGACCTATGGAATCCTTGAAAAAGAAAATCAGTTATATAAATAGTTTTTGCTGAGAACAGTATATATAATATAATTTAATTTGGCCATATTACAATTACATGGAATAAGTTCAAAATATTACATACACATACATATCACGAATTTAGTTCAGTATTTAAATACAAATATACAAGAACTACATCTCTCTCTGTTCTTTTTTTAAACAAAAAAAAAAAAATTTGAGGTGGGAATTGATATATTTTGAGGTAAAATTAGATATAAAATATTGTTGAAGGTATAATCTAATAATAAAACTACACCTGACTCTAGCTAAAAATGAAGAGATAAAAGATGAAGAGTTTAAATCTCTTCATCTTTAACGTTAAAAAAATTAGGTATAAAAGTACCGTTAAGTTATACTATTAATTATATATCTTTTCTTTTAAAATTATTGTAAGTTATACTTACAAGTTGCAACTTGTTTTAAATGGCAAGGTACCTATTTCGTTCTAAAAAGAGTGAATATCACAAACAAACAGTCAAAGCTAGATAATGTTGACCAAAAGTGAATTTGCTATATTCCTATCAAACTGGAAAAGATTTTTTTTTCTTTTTTGTTACGCCTCTGTTTAGTTGCTATATGATGGAATTAAGGAGGTCATAAATCGAATCAAATCACTAGGATTTGGATTTGTCTCTTGAGTAGTGCCTGTCTCCCATTTTAGTCTCTTGAATTGTAATTTTCTATTGGCCTGATCTACTATTAATAGTCTATATGATGATAAATTGATGAGGAAAATTTCCCTCCCTCTCTTTTTTCCTCTTGAAGATAAGAACTATATTTTCTATCAATTACATGTTTTTTTTAAAAAAAAAATTTAAGAGAAATTCAAACTTTACATCTTATGATGGAGACAAGTGTGGTACTATTAATAGACTTGAGTTTTGAGTAAGTAACTTTTGGATTTTTATTAGGGGAAAGGATTGAGAATAGTTCACCTATTTGTTTCTATCAATTATAGTGTGTGGAAAAATTATAGTTCTGACTAATTTTTTTACAGTATTTTCTCTCACATATTGCAGTATTTTTTGTTCTAACTTGTGGTCCCGACAACGTCCTTAAAACACCCTAATTATTTTTTAATAATATTAAATGTAGTCCCAACTTATTTTCTTTTTAGAAAGCAAAAATTGTTAAAACATCGTATCAAATTGTGTTAGCTTTTGTGAATTATATCTGAAGAATTTCTGTTTCTATATGTGTGTGTGTGTGTGTGTGTGTGTGTGTGTAAATATTGGTCACAGAAACAAATACATAACGAATTATATGATCACTTTTTCTTTGAATAACATTATACGTGCCCATCCCAACTTTCATTTCAACTTTTTTTTAAGGAATTTGATTTCAATTTTTCAATTTCAACGAGCGAATGATTATTGATTCTATTTTCCCTCAAACAAAACATTATTGATTCTATTTATAAAACAGTTTGTATTATGTTTTCTATTCTCAAAAGGAAAAAAAAATAAGGGAATTAGAACATTTAGATTTTAAATGCAACATTTTTTTTCTTAATTTTTGAGAATTGTTTTCCTATTACCTTGGAGTAATGACTTCTAGTACAGCTATGACAATTCTATCATATGATCTGGTCACCCACATTTTTTATTTTATTTTATTTTTTTCCCTTCTTTTTTTTATCTGAATTATTTTTTCCCTTCTTAATTTGGCTAGAAATGTGGTCCCTTATTGGAGTAGCAATAAAACACTGAAGAGGTCCACAGCTTCACGATGCGCAGGAAAACAGGACATATCCCCGCGCCCATTATTGCTTTTCTTTTTTTAGTGTATTATGTATTGTTGCCAACAATTTTTTTTAATAAAAAGCTGCCAACAATATTACAGTTAGGAGCGAATCCATAAAAGGATGAAGGCAAGTGGCTGTTCATCTTAAATTTTTTTCTTATAATTTTGTATATAAAATTTTATAAAAATTATTTTTCACCTTTGAAATTGTATTTCGCCCTTCATTTTATTAATTTAATCACACTTTTACTCCCACACTAATTTTTCTAGCTCCGCAGTTGATCACAGTTCACATATACATTACTAAATGATCATATATGCGTATATCTTAAGATGATCGAGGATAAAATATGTAATTAATCCCTTCAAAAAGGCAAAAGCAAATGCAGAATTATAATTAGATTAACACGAGTAGTCACCAACGGAGTTTTTTTTTTAAAAAATAAGGTAAAATTTATGCTCGAGGCCTAAGAAAAACAAAAGGTAAATATCAACAATTCGGACAATATTCGTAAATCGGAGTGCTCGATACAAATAAAATATTTAAAGATATGTCTCTCCAAATATACGTGAAAGATCTGTAGTTTGCAGATAATATTCGAACACCAATTTTCTAGAAGTAGTATTCCTCTTAATCACTTCATATTTTAATCGCAAAAAAAAAATAAAATAAGTTAATTATGTATTAGTGTTCTTGCAATATTCCTTAGAATCATACTTAAATTCTCTTATTTTTTAATGAAAAAATCAAATACTCACTACCAAAAAACTAAACTTTTAATCACAACAGTTTTTAACAAAATTTTTATTTGTAATAAAATGTTATCATGACTAATACTTTTACGGCTAAAAGTTTTAATCATAACAAAAAATTCAATTAAATTTATAACTAAATACTATTAGTTCCACAAAAATATCGTAATTAAAAATATTAGTAATAATTACTAGAACTAAAAGTCTAGTTTTTTTAGCGACTTTTTAATTTTAATGCCATCCGTTGATAATTTCTAATTCCATAAATTTGAATCTTGGATATTTCTGTTATCATCAATATTTTCATCTTGATTGGTCCTAAGTCAATGTAATTCTATAAGTTAAAAAAAATATAAAAAGAAAAAACTAACCTTGCAAATCCAGAACCTTATCTAGAACGAAGTAACGTGTCACGTGCATATATTGGTTTGTGGAACCTTAAATGATACGTACGAGGGTCTGATATATATTTGTTAATTTTTTCTTCTACTTTATAAAGTAGAATATGTTATTAATTTTCAACTATCTGTAATCTGCGAGCAGGTTATAGAATCCAAAATTTTATAATTTTCCATAAAAGGAACTTAAAACACGTAAATTAATTCAAGGAATACCCAAAAGAATGAATATTCCGTGTAATTAACAATCCATTAACATATACATGCATAATTTATGTACGTGTATAAATATTATCGGATCAATAATATAAAAGGTTTATGGTCCAAACGTGTTAGGTATCTAGCCTTATCAACAAGGCATTATTCAAAGTAAAATTTATCGTAGGGGTGTTTGGCAGTGGTTCTCATCATTTAGTTCCCACCTGATAAGTTAGTTTTAGGCTAATTAATTAAATGATTCTCACTTAATATATTTGTTAGTTTTGAGCAATTTATAAGAATTTGATAGTGTTCTATGTTCTTTTGTAGGTTTTAAGGAAAAATGATGCATGATAGCAAAGTGCGGGATAAAACGGACCGAAAATAAGCACAAGTGGACTTGGGAACAAAATCGAGCCTAAACGCCAGCTTCTAGGTGCCTAGGCGCTCTTGAAGATGAATTTTCAAGCAAAAAGACCCGAGAGCATGTGCCTAGGTGCCATAATTTGGGTGCCTAGGCGCCATCAGGCCGACCAGCAGTAGCGCCTAGGCGCTACTTTGAAGCCTAGGTGCCATAAAGAGGGCGCCTAGGCGCCAGTTCAAAAAAGAAGCCACGGCAAGTATAGCGCCTAGGCGCTACAATCTTGGCGCCTAGGCGCCATAATGAAGTCTAGGCATCAGAAAATCGAGCCTAGGTGCCAAAAAATCGAGCCTAGGCACCATTGCGATCCCAATTCAAATTTTAGTGTAATTTCATTCCAAAATTACCCTTTCAAACCCTAGCCTATAAATAGAACATTATAGAGGGGTTGGAGGACGGATTCTAAGGGGGAAAAACTACAGACAAGAGGGGACAACTCACTGCTTTAGAGAAGAAGAATGGTGTAACCTCAAGACGCAAATCACCTTCGCATCCAAACGCAGTTCTTTTCCTTCATTCATCATGTTTAAGACATTATTTATGATTGTTTTTGGTTTCATTAGGAACTAATTTCCCTTTTTCTGAGGCTACGATGTAGCCTGATTATGAATGTTCACTTTTATTTAATTTAATTCAATTCGATGTTTATTCATTATCTATGCTGAGTATTTGATCTAATCTTAATGCTTGTAAAAGTGTGCGCACCTTTTGCATGATTTGTGATTTAATTTGAGGTTGAGAAGCGATAATTAAATTAGACCATGATTGAATGCCATGAGATCATCATAGGATAGAGATATCTATGAGACTTGTGTAACACTATGAATTTCTTGTTCTTAATGAATCTTGGTAAGTTTAAAGTTTCCACAGAGATGTAGGAAATTTGCTAACTAGGATAAATTATTAATGCTTGAGAAAGATTAATGACTACCTAAAAGAAATTTGTTATCGGCATAGGAGTAAACATCAATTGATTAAATTAGATAATTTGAATATGATTAATTTAGGTGAAATCGGATGCCCTAGTATTTTATTATTTAGATTTTCATTTATATTTTTTTGTTTTGTTATTTTTCTATTTTATATTTGATTATTCAAATAAGTGTAGGGTTAACCAATTTTGGTACTTAGCTAGATTAACGCAATCCTCATGGGAACGATACTTATTTACTCTTTATTACTTGTTAACGATACGTGCACTTGCGTTAGAAAATCCGCAACAAGTTTTTGACGTCGTTGCCGGGGATTGTTGTTTAATTTAGTTAATATCAATACCAATTAGCTCTAGAATTACTTTGAATTTTTTATTTGTTTTATTTTGTTTTTATTTGTTCTAATTTTTTTCTTTTAAGTCATTTGTTTACCAAGGTACTTCATGATGTTTCATCTGAATATCCTTGCAAGTTTTGCCCAACAACATATGAAACCATTTTATGTGGCTTGGGAGTAATTTAAAGATATGCTTGATCGGTACCCATATCACAACCTATCAAAGTGGGCTCTTTTCCAAATATTTTTTGAAGGATTGCATTTTGAAGCTAGAGATTGGGTGGAAAAAGGCGTAATTTCTGACGGTTATTCTTTCTTTTCAAGAACCGTTGATGAAGCTTACTACTTATTGGAGGATATGGCAGGCTTCAATTATCATTGGCATTTGAATTCTTCAATGCATAATTCCTGCTAGGAGAGGCACCAAAATCTTTCATGGAATATCCACTCCAACATGATGGAACAATCTTGTAGCCAATATCAAGAAGAGAAGACAGCTTTGGAAGTTGCTTTAGATCATCTAAAGGCCACTCTTGAGGAAAGTCATGAAATTTCCAACTCTAGGTGATATTTTGATGAACAAATCCGTTTAAAGAGCACAATTTTAGAGACTCATCTAGAGGAGGAAATTACAATGTCAAATCCTTGTGGTGACCATAAAAAGATAAAGGATGTGGTTTTGTTTAATGACGATTGTGTGAAGCCTCAGGAATTTGAGCCTCTAGAGGAAATAGAATCTCAAGATGAAGAACAAGAACCCTTTGAAGTTGTCTCAGCTCAACCATTTGCTGAGTTGAGATCTTGCTCAATCAACAACGATTTACACTTGTTAAATCAAGAGGAGTCTATCCAAAACTTTGACTTTTATGAAGACCAAATCACAAGCATGCTAATGGATAGCCAAAAGGAAAGGGAAGAGCAAATAGAAGGGTCATTAGAGGAATTTCTATATGAGGAGAAGCCACGAGGGTCGTTGGAGGATATAGAAGCGCATAAGACCGTTGATTTGAGCTCGTCAATGGTTCCAATATATAGATCACCAACTGATTCATGTTGGCCATGGACATCAAAACCATCACATCTCACTCTGTTCAAGCTCAAGCCAATAATGAAGTTCCCATTAAAAGCACATCATTTGAAGACATCTGTTGTTGGTGCTATGTGCGAATCACTTCTAAATCTCGCCAAGCTTGAGGGCATCTATAACCAAGACCCGCATGTGGTGTTGTTTGACACTTACTATGGGCGAAAGTCGCTCTTTGACAAGCGCTTCTTAGAGAGTCAGGTTGATGACTATAAAATAAGTGCTTCTTGGGAGGTTTTTCAGGGACATCAGGGTACTTAGCTTGCTAAAAAAAAAAAAAATTGAAAAAGTGAAACTATATCTGCAACTGACACAGATGATGAACCACATGGTCATGCAGCTAAACTTGAACTTGGACAACTTTCCCACAGTCTTTGCTTTCAATGAAGATAATGAAGAGAATGAACGAGGAGGAATACGTTGCCGCAACCTTCAGCTTAAGGAGTGTTCTTTCCTTTCTCATTTTTGTTTTATTTTTACATTGAGGACAATATATTGTTCAAGTTTGGGGGTGGTGTGTTGCTTTATGCTTTTTTTTTTGTGCCAATTAGTCATTATGGTTTAATTAGGTTTTAGTTTAGTTTTTTTTTCTTTGCATTTGATAGTAATTAGGATAGTCAAGTTGCGTCGTTTGAGCACTGTTTAACTTGAATTATAGGAGGCCAATGATAAGACAATGGTTGAAATTGAATATGGCTTTTAGGGAATAATAATTATTGTTGGTCTATCCTTGTTTTTCTTGTGATTTGTTTATCATGCTGTGATTCTTTGAGCACTTTGAGCACTCATGCCTTGATCACATAAGTATTCTACACTTAGAGGAATTTTATGTTGATTAAGTGATATTTTTTATCTCAAATGAATACTAGAACCTATTTGATAACCACTTAAGGCGAAATACTAGGCTACACAACATTAAGGACATGATTTAGGCTATTTTTGGACCGTTTGAACCTTTCAAGCCTACCATTGACATCATTTAATCACTAGTTACCCCGTTGAGCCTTATTGTCCATTTTCTTTGTTACCCATATAATTAGCCTAGCCTTTGATTAATTTTATCATACTTGGTCCCTCACTCATAAGCATGACTAGTTTGTCCAGGAAATTATTTGAAGATGGTTTGTATGACGAGAGGATGGGTAGAGTTTTGAAGAACTTATCAAGGAAATATATTTTACTATCATTCATTCATGGGTGAAGTTTTGAGTCTTGTCATCAAGAGATTATATAGTCATGTTTACAGCTTTGGGTATTGCTATCAAGGGATTGTGTATTTATGCTTATTCATTGTGCAAAAAAAAAAAAAAAAAAAAAAAAAAGAAGAAAAAAAAGAACAAGAAAAAAATTATACACGTTAAATAAATGTGAATGATAAAGGGAGTGCAATATAAGTTTGGGGTGTACTTAAAAAAAAGATGTTCTCACGAGGTCTTGAGACAAATTGTGTATTTGTGGGTGAATTGTGAGCCATGTTATATCCTTTATCTCACCTATTTACCTTAGCCACACATTACAAGCCGAATAAAGTCCTAATGATCTTTGATATTGCGATAGTCTACATTAGTGAAGAATAGGTTTGAAAAATAGGCCTATGGAGTTCATAAATTTCACTAATCTAGAGATCTTTCATAATAAGCTTGTTGACATAAACTAATCCGAGTGTAGGTACATAAGTGCTAGAGGCATCACACATACACACACACACTCAAGGAATTATGAGTATGGTAAAATTGAGATTTAAATTGATATTTTTAACATGATCATAATGGTTGGAGTTTCCTTTGAGTCATAAACTTGATGCAATCTTTGAGGCCCAGTATGATGAAAAATTAAATTGATGCTCAAACTATGTCATGTGTTAGTGTTAGTCCCGTCTTTTTGTCTTGTTCTTTGTCTTTTTTTGTTTGTGTCTTTTGCTCGAGGACTAGCAAAATCTTAAGTTTGGGGGTATTTGATAAGTTAGTTTTAGGTTAAATAATTAGATGATTCTTACTTATTATTTTTGTTAGTTTTGAGCAATTTATAAGAATTTGATAGTGTTCTATGTTCTTTTGTAGGTTTTGAGGAAAAATGATGCATGATAGCAAAGTGCGAGACAAAACAGACTGAAAATAAGCACAAGTGGACTTGGGAACAAAATGGAGCCTAGACGCCAGCTTCTAGGTGCCTAGGCGCTCTTGAAGATGAATTTTCAGGCAAAAAGACCCGAGAGCATAGCGCCTAGGCACTATAATTTAGGCACCTAGGTGTCATCAGGCCGACCAGCAGTAGCACCTAGGTGCTACAATCCTGGCGCCTAGGCGTTACTTTGAAGCCTAGGTGCCAGAAAGAGGCAGCCTAGGCGCTAGTTCAAAAAAGAAGCTACGGCAAGTATAGTGCCTAGGCGCTACAATCTTGGCGCCTAGGTGCCAGAAAATCAAGCCTAAGCACCATTGCGATCCCAATTCAAATTTTAGTTTAATTTCGTTCTAAAATTACCCTTTCAAACCCTAGCCTATAAATAGAACATTATAGAGGGATTGAAGGACGAATTCTAAGAGGAAAAAACTACAGACAAGATGGGAGAACTCATTGCTTTAAAGAAGAAGAATGGTGTAACCTGGAAATGGAAATCACCTTCGTATCCAAACATAGTTCTTTTCCTTCACTCATCATGTTTAAGACATTATTTAGGATTGTTTTTTGTTTCATTAGGAACTAATTTCCCTTTTTCTGAGGCTACGATGTAGCCTGATTATGAATGTTCACTTTTATTTAATTTAATTCAATTCGATATTTATTCATTATCTATGCTGAGTATTTGATCTAATCTTAATGCTTGTAAAAGTTTGCGCACCTTTTGCATGATTTGTGATTTAATTTGAGGTTGAGAAGCGATAATTAAATTAGACCATGATTGAATGCCATGAGATCATCATAGGATAGAGATATCTATGAGACTTATGTAAAACTATGAATTTTTTGTTCTTAATGAATCTTGGTAAGTTTAGAGTTTCACAGAGATGCAAAAAATTTACTAACTGGGATAAATTATTAATGCTTGAGAAAGATTAATGATTACCTAAAAGAAATTTGTTATCGGCATAGGAGTAAACATCAATTGATTAAATTAGATAATTTGAATATGATTAATTTAGGTGAAATCGGATGCCCTAGTATTTTATTATTTAGATTTTCATTTATATTTTTTTGTTTTGTTATTTTTCTATTTTATATTTGATTGTTCAAATAATTGTAGGGTTAACCAATTTCGGTACTTAGCTAAATTAACGCAATCCTCGTGAGAATGATATTTTACTTACTCTTTATTACTTGTTAACGATACGTGCACTTGCGTTAGAAAATCCACAACACCATCACAAACTCAATTATGAATAGTATAAAGTTCTCACATACTATAGTAACAATATTAAAAAAAAGTTACAGTATAAAACTCTCATATGCTATAGTAAAAGTGGTTCCCACTGCTGGTTTCCACCACCCTTCCAACCACCCTAGTAATTGGCTTCTGATTTAAGATTTTTGGAACTCGTGAATTAATACACATAAATCCAAAATGCAAAAATTAGTAAGTGGCCAAAGTTTGTACTCAAAGATCCAGTTTTCACATTCCTAGCAAGCTCACTATTATTTAGGAAAAATTATGCATTGTTATTATTATTATTATTATTTTGCATTTATATTAGCATATTGCCTTCATCCATATATTGTAACTAGATCTAAATGATCAGTACTAATCCTCAACTTAATGATTAATTTTTTGCTTAAACAGATGGGAAGGCGAGCAGAGACCATAATCCTCCCACTAGAGCTCCTCCGCCACCTCAAAACCTCCGAATATAACGACTCCGATTAGTACCTACTCTGGCAAAAACGACAGCTAAAAATCCTCAAGTCCTGCCTTCTCCTCCACCCTTCCATCCCTCTCGACAAGTCAAACCCCTTCGCCGCAAGTACAAAAAGTATAAAACAAAATTATGCCCCTAGTGAAATATAATCCTGGTTGCGGAACTGATTGCTACTTTTGCTCTACTATTAACACTAATGTTTCTTAATTAGTTCTATTCTCTCATCATGTGCTTGTTTATGATATAGATAATTGAGAATGGGAATGAAAATGAAATAAAGGAGGAGGAGGCCAACAAAGTTCTACTTCAGTTAGCCAAAGAGATCGAAGATTTGGCCTTAAAGGAGAGGGAATGCTTCAGCCCCATGCTAAAGAAGTGGCACCCAATTTCAGCTGCGGTTGCGGCAGTGGCGCTTCACCATTGCTACGGAGCCGTTCTGAAGCAGTACTTAAGTGGGGTTTCAACACTGACGAATGAGACGGTCGGAGTGCCTGAAAGAGCCGGGAGACTAGAGAGGATGTTGGTCCAAATGGTAGTTGAAGAGTCAGCAGATTGTGAAGACGGAGGCAAATCAATTGTTAGGGAGATGGTTCCTTATAAGGTTGATCATGTGATTTTGAACCTTTTGAAGAAGTGGATTGATGAGACATTAGCCCAAGGGAAAGAGTGCCTTTGTAGGGCAAAGGAAGCAGAAGTAAGTTTGAGCTTATTATAAGAAATAAGTACTTTAAACGTGATAATAATTTAAGTTAAATATAGAGGATACCATCAGTAGGTTGATGAAGCAATATGAATGCCTTTTATTTTTCTCTTTTTAAGATGTTTTCAAATTTGAATCTTGTTAGCCCTAATATAGGTCTTGCCCGGCTAATAGATTGCTGCTTGTGGTTTATTTAAAACTGAGCATCTTGTGAGTAGAATTAGATCAAATCTTGTTCAGTTCTATTATCGTGTTCTGCAATTTTTTTTAATAATAGAGGGCGAGATGATACTAAAAATAGATGATTGAGCAAGAAAAAAAAAAAGGTGAAAAAGTTAAACATCAGGAATAATTAGATCTTTTTTCTTTGTTTGCAGACATGGAATCCAATGTCTAAATCAGAGCCATATGTACAGTCAGCTGCGGAGTTGATGAGATTGGCTAAGGAAGCAGCGGATAATTTCTTTGAAAATCCCAATAGGAATCACTGAAGATTTAGTTCAAGATCTTGCTGATGGTTTGGAGAATCTCTTCCAAGACTACATTACATTTATTGCGTCATGTGGTAAGAGAAAAACTGCTATAATTTTTTTTGGCATGTCTTGTTTTTACTTCTAGTCAGTTACATGTACTAGTAAATCAATAATTTACCTTGGGAAAATGACATGAACCGGGTTTACATTAGGTGAAGGTACTTTGCCAAGACTAAAAGGTGGATAATAATTTGAGTTAATTAAAATGAAAATTTTACTTTTATAATTCAGTCTTTTAAAATTTGAATCCTTAAAACTATTCAAGCATTAAAATGTACTTTTGATTTTTTTTTCTTTTTTGAAAAAAAGAGCGATTTTAAAGTGGAGAATTTAAAAAATTGAATTTTTTGAGCTATAGAAAGAGAAATTGATAAAGTAAATATTATTACATTTATTAATTAATATAGTTGATAATTTTAAGTAACTAATATATTTTTTTGAAAGGGAAGTAAATATTATATTCACCAACTAAACTAATTGATAAATCTATGTTTATCGAGTGAATTCGATTATTTTCTTAAATTCTCCTTAAATCAAACCATTTATCATAGTAAGAAAAGGAAAAAAAATGTGCTACTTAAAATATTATGATTTTTTTCTTTTGATCATGAGCATCATTGCGATACAATAATCAGCAACATCATAAAAATACATACATACATATGTACATAATTGTATATATATATTTTTTATGGTATTATAATTTTTCCATATAATTTGTTTGTTATTCCTAATATGTTCCCCAAATTTTACTAAATTTCTTTAGCAACATTGATTCAAACTAATAGTTTTAACCATTTTGCCTTAAAATACTATAACATGTGAGAGCTTATTATAGCTTATTTTTACTTTATAATATAGTATATAAGATCTTAACACTTTGTCAGTTCAAACTATTAATTTAAACTAATATTGTCAAACACACTTTTCAATTTCAATAGTAATTTCATACTATCTTTACACATGTTTTTTTTTTTGACCAGGCTCCAAACAAAATTACATCCCAACACTCCCCCCTCTAACGAGGTGCAACCAAGACTCAAAGTTCATCAAGCTATGGAAGAAAGCCGCCCCATGCGGTGCCAATCTAGATGAGATGTCCGCTTACCAAAACGCACCATCTTCACCCAACGAAGGCCACCACCCACGCCCCTCAACCAGCAGAGGCACACAACGCCTCTACATCCGGCTCAACACCCTCCACTACCTCCTCTCCCACCTCCACTCCCTCGACAAATCCCTCTCCCTCTCCACCCGCATCCTCCCAGCCTCCTCCCGAACCCCCAGTCGCTTCTCCAACTCCTCCCGAAAACCAACCTCCTCCACCTTCGAGCACACTCAGTCTTTGATCCAATCCGCCTGCCAACACGTCTCCGAAGTCGCCGCATACCACCTGATCTTCCTCGACTCCAACCCGGTGTTCCATGATGGCCTCTATGCCGGTGGGGATGTCACCAACGCGAGGATTAAGCCTGCACTGAGGATATTGAAGCAAATCTAACCCTAATGGCTGCGATCCTCGATGACAAGGCCCAGGCCTTGGCGATGAAGGAGGTCATGAAGGCCTCGTTTGAAGCCTTCTTGATGGTGCTGCTTGCGGGAGGGAGTTCTCGGATGTTTTTCCAGTCAGACCACGAGATAATCAAGCAGGACTTTGATGCATTGAAGCGGGTTTTCTGCGCGTGCGGGGAAGGGCTTATCGCGGAGGGCGTGGTGGAGCGGGAGGCGGAGACGGTGGAAGGGGTAATAGCCTTGATGGGGCAGTGCACTGAGCAACTCATGGAAGATTTCAGCATTGTCACTTGTGAAACAAGTGGGATAGAGCTAATGAGTACCATAGGGCAAAAGTTGCCGATGCCGCCGACAACCGGAAGGTGGCACCGGTCAGACGCGAACACGATATTGAGAGTGTTGTGCCATAGGAATGACAGAGCGGCCAACCAGTTCTTGAAGAGGACGTTTCAATTGGCAAAGAGGAGGTGAAGAAGAAGATGATTGGAGGGAAGAAATCAGGTGGTGAACATTTTGAGTGAAAAAAGGGATTGTTGTATACTTATATATTGGTAAATCTCCTTAAGATTTTTGTTGTGGGTTTGAGAGATCATTGTACTAATCCTGTGTTGCTTTTAGGTACTGTTCTTCTATCATGCATGATTTTGGGGATACAAATTCGGATCAAAAGAAGTGGAGTACTTATGTATATAGCTTAGGTTATAGTGTATTATTTCTCCAGCTAACGAAACAAATTAAAGGCAATGATCATATAGTTTCTTTCTTTATTCTATATTTATATCTCTTTTTTTTTATGTTAAGCATTCCTGCTTCTGATAGACACACACATATATATATATGGTCACGTGTTGCAAGGACATTATTAATTCCATTTCCTTCTAGAATTTCTTTGGTGTTATAAGGACTTTTAAATTTGAAATTTTACATGGATGGCGAATAATTGGATTAGACTTTGTACAAAATAACTGAATTATTCATAACTTTCTTTTCATGGATTATCAAGGAGACATGCAAAAAGTTGGAAAATTCTAACTTCTATTCTTACGGATTTTCCTTGGCTTAAATATTCCTTGTGCTGAGATCAAACTTTGTTTCTCACATTTATATATGGGATTAAAAAAAGTCATCAATTGCCTAAAGCAGTAAGCATCGAAATTTGATTTGAGATTTAGGCACACCAAAATCAATTAAGACCAGGAAACATGATTACAGAGCCCTAAAACTTTGTTTTTTTTTTTTTTTTTTTTATTCCTTTTCTTTCCTTTTTCCTTTTTGACAACTTTTACATGGAAGATAACAGAACTAGAACTACCTTTTTTACTTGAGTATTTAACCACTATCACTTCAACGAGGCTAATTATAATGGGATCTCTAAAAAAAAGCTTTTTCATCAAAACTCTATTCTTTGTGTCACCTAATAATATCATTGAGCATTTTGGTCATTGGATGTCCTTAGCCTCGTGGCTCTCAATTCCTCCCTGAGTACTTGTATCGAATCCGAAACCTCGGCCTTGTACACATAAAATTTGGATAGGAACAAGAAGAGAATGAAGTTTGAAAAGCTCAACAATGAAAAAAAGGCATAGTAATAGTCGAGATGAGAGTCGTTGAGGTTGTTCAAAATCCATCCATGGTGACCATGATCCTTAGTAACATGTGAAACCGTCGAAAGAACGAAACTACTAAGAAAGCTACCAACTCCTATGGTAGTCGTTGAATAAGAAGTCCCGAGGCTCTTCATATTTTCGGGCGCCTGGTCGTAAAAGAACTCGATTTTTGCAACCTCCAGAAACGCGTCGGCGACTCCCATTAGCACAAACTGTGGGAGCAAAATGAAAATGGACAAAGGAACTTGGCCTGCATTTTGCACAACATTATGTTCTCTAGCTACACTAAGTCTATGTCTCTCGGTAATAGAAGCAATTGCCATTAATAAAGTGTGGAGAACCATTCCAACTCCCAACCTTTGGAGAAGAGTGATTCCTCTCGGATTTTTGGTCCATTTTCGGATGATCTTGACGAAGAACCGGTCGTAGAGGACTACGCTGATGAGCATCGATAAGGTAACGAAACCGATTAGGCTTGCTGCCGGGATTTTGAAGCTGCCAATGTGTCTTTGTAGAGTGGTTCCTTGCTTGACGAATAAGGTGTTAACTTGAGCAAGCATCATGCTTGGCACGAAAGTGGAGACCAAAATTGGTAACATTCTTACCATTTGCTTGGTTTCTTCCACTTGTGTAACTGAGCATAGCATCCATGGGCTGGTTGATCCTGTTTTCACTGCAGCTTTGTTAAGGAACCTGTGCAATTACAATATATTATATGCACAATTTTTATGCCACGTATAATAACTTTATAAAAGAAGCTTATCGCTAAACACATTATTTCTTAAGATATGTTGATATTTAAATCTGTCATACGCTAATTAATTAGTGCTTCTATCACATTTTTCAAGGAACCAATAATCATGTACAGCTCCGTTTGGAATAATCTAATAAAAAATTTAGTATATCTCAACTATTATCTTTTAAAAAATTCATCCATTGAAAATTGGATGTTATTATATTGATTATTGAACACAAACTTAAAAGCAAAATAACAAAATAAACAAAAAAAGTCCTTCATATATACACACACACACACACACATTTAATTAACTAATTTTTTTTTAGGGGTTTAATTAACCTTAATAACTTATAGAGATCAGACGGGGAGTTTAAGTTATTTTTTTATTTCTATAATATGCCAGGCTATAATATAGCCAAATGTATGTAATATATGTCTTTTTCTAACATGTATATCATTTGTGTTATTAATTATATAGACCAAAATTTTTTCCAAAGTTTTACCCTTCAAAATTATATACTAACCTTAATGTTGGTGTAGAATCAATTCTGAAATTCCCCTTTTTCTCATACACTTCTGGGTCAAGCTCATAGAGTTGTTTGGGATCATCAGGATTAGGCACTCTCCATTTCCTTATGGAAGCCAAAAAGACTTGAGCCATCCTTGAAAAAGGACTCCCACTTGGCACTTTATGCCTATAGAAAGGTGTCCCAGCCACAAATACCCCAATAGAAATAGCAAGTCCAAGAGTTGGGAGAGCATATCCAAGTGTCCAACCAACATTATCTTGTAGCCAAACAAGGAAAGTGTTGGCAAACAACGTCCCAAAGAAGATGCTGAACAACCACCAATTGAAGAAGGAGAGCTTGTGAGCCTTCTCCTTCGGGTGGAAATCGTCAAATTGGTCCGCCCCAATTGTCGAGATGTTTGGTTTGGTCCCACCGGTTCCAACGGCTAGAGTGTAGAGCGCACCATAAAACACTGCTAGCTGTAGGGTTGAGGCCTTTTTGCAGTTGTCCAAGTTGGTCTCATGACATGGTGGAGGTTTTAACGCTGGAATTGAAACTGATAGAGTCAGTGTGGACAGCCCCTGTCAATACAAACTCTAGTTACTTAGCATGCAAGTCATCCATCAAAGCAATTTAATAATTTAATATATCCAAAAAATGTTGCTCTCCAAAATTATCTATATATCCAGGTTTTGCATGCAATATTATTGTAATATCATGTATAAAATTAATATAGTGATACTCTTTACTTTTATTAATATATAGTGATATTCCTTTGAAATAAACTAACGATAATAGTAACTCTTGATCGTTAAAATTTTGAAAAATGACCCCCTCGACCTACAATGGGACCTAAATATAAGTTAAATAATATATTACCCCCTCAAATATTATATAATTAACCAACGTATTCTTGTAAGCAAATTCAATTTTTATGGAACACTTTGTTTTGTTTTGTTTTTATTAATTTATCAAACCTTTTCTATTTGCATTCTTTTCTTTTTGTATATAACCATACATAGATACAAGCACTCTTATATAATCATAAAGTTAAAACCTCGTTAATAAATATATTATTTATTAGATTGGAATCATTATTTTGTAAGTAAATGGGTTTTAATTTTGTAGAAGGTTTTTCTAAGGACACACACTCACATGACTATCGGTGGTCCGTGTCTAAATGTGGGTTTTTTCTTTGTTCATCCTCTTTTTATAGGTTGAATCCTCAAATCAACTTGCTCATTAATTAATCTTTGAACATATTCAGCTCTCTCCAAAACCACTTGCGCACGCATCTTATTCCTAGAACACACGGCAAATGTTGACTGAAGACAAACTTCAAGGAAACATATACGCACACATACATATAGATACATATATATATACATGTTAGCTCTGTAAATCTATTAGGGCATTTGGTACATAATCTGTTTGAACCAATAACATGTTATAATAAAACCAAAAACAACAATAATATAAAATTTTCATATGTTATAATATTTAAAACAATTTTTTAAGTTAAAATAGTTTCTCAAACACGCTATAAAAGTTAGGGACCACACAACACAACCAAACAAAATTATTACTCAACTTGAGGAATCTTTGAAAACAGCGCGGTCCAGTACTGTGTTTTTTGTCACCATTGAATTTATATTTTTATTAATGGCCAACATCTTCGTGTGTAGACAATATTGTTATACTTAGCAAAGTGTATGCTGTACTGAAAACGACTTCTTGGGCAATAGTTGTCTACTAAGCAAGACAATAATATTGCTTTAATATATTAGTTATCCACATTTTATATATCTATAGTTCATTAAAATAACTAAGTTAATTTATCCAAATCTTCACTTTTTCCAACTAAATATAATAAGCGATTTATTTACCAACTGGGATCTTCTTTTGTTGCCAAATGGTATCAAGTTTCTTACTCAAGCTATATGCAACTGTGTAAATATAAATTTCTTCAACATCTAACTAAAAAAAGGAAGCAGACAAAATAATGTGTACAATTAAAAATAATGTCTCATATGTTTTACTAAAATATATAAACATATATATATAAGAAGTATATTGATGTAAAGATGATGAAAATGCATACCAATAGATAGATTATAGATGAGCAGATGAAAGTCCAGTAGCGACCAAGATGAGCGTCAGCAATATAGGCACCCAAAATAGGAGTCAACCAAATGGTGCCAACCCAATTTGTGACATTGTCAGACGAAGTGACTGTCCCTTGATGGAGCTTATTGATATATAATCAAATTTGACTGTATACCGTAATATGCCATGCGTTCAAACACTTCGTACACTGCACAACTAACAAAATGTCAAAGAATTTAAGGACAAAAACAATAATATATATATGTATATTATATGGCGTGGACTAGCTGCATGGATTTACGTGCGTAGGATCTTTTCTTAATCATTAGGGTCTTTTTGACCTTTTTGTTTTCAAGTAAAATGCTAATTAGTGAATTATCTCTCGTGAGTGAAACAAATATCATGACCTCATGAGGGTCCTTGTACAAGTTAGTAATTGTGAATTGGTGTCTAGCTAGCGGACCTGTAGATTTTTTTGGTGGCCCATCATTTTGACGTAATATTTAGCTATAGGAATTGCACAGAGATTCCCTTAAAAAAAAAAAAAAAAAAGGTTCTAGAAACGTTCAAAGAGGTGGTTGATAATCAATGCATGCTGACTAGTGCATGCATTTAGAAGTAATACAGTTAGGGACTGGCACGGAAAGGACAGCAAAAATTGAATAACATGTGGTGTTTAGTATATGAGTTAGAACCAAAACTTTTAGTTATTATAATGTAAAGTTTTTTTATGTTATAATATGAAGAAAAACTATGCTATAATATAAGCTCTCACGTACTATAATATTTTTAAAAGAAATTGATTATAACATTTGGTTCTAATCAATACTTTTAAACACCTTAATAGAAGAAATATTTTTATGATCTATAAGGTCAAAATTAACTACAGGTGCTCATTAGAGTGATAATACCTCACAAAAATAGTAGTTTTATAACTTTAACGTGTAACTAAATATTTCTCGTGAACCAACAGGAAAAAAGAGAGAGAGAGAAAAAAAAAAAGAAATACAAAAACAAAAGTATATGTGTAAGTGTGTTTTGAGGGAGAGAGAAAGAGAAGGGGGGGGGGGGGGGGGGGGGGGGGGGGGGGGGGGGGGCGGGGGCGCTCGGGGAAGGGAAGGGAAAACGGTACAAGTGTGAATGAGAGACGGAAATCGGTTGAGGTTAATGCATATAGGTGATATTTATGAGAAATAAATATCAAGATTTTAATGAGCGTATAATAATTGGAGAGAGAAGATAGAAATAGATGAGATTGGTCAGTTTGTGGCTGGTTGAACACTCTTGAGGTACAAAAGAAAAGAGTGTTTTTTATGAGAGAAAAAAAATATTGTGCTCTTATTCATCTAAAAATCTGCTTCATTTTCATTCTTCTCTTTATAATTAACTTGCCTTCACCTTATTTTTGGCCCATTAACTTATATCAATTTGAGATTCTCAGCATATAATGTCTCGGCGTGTGTATAAACAATACATATATATATATATATACACACACAGAGAGAGAGAGAGAGAAAGAGTAAAAGATGCAATATTATCCTCCTCTCATCTGGGGAAAAATTAAAGAAGGAAAAAAGAAAGATAAAACACCCCATTCTTTGCAACAACCTTTACTGGACATATATATATATATATATAGAGAGAGAGAGAGAGAGATTGAGATTATATATTACCAACAACAAAGGAACAAGCAGTCCATCCACCTCTCTTGGATCTAAGAACGGGGTTTCCTTTAAGATCCACTGTCCCATCTTGAGTATACTCATCAACCCCTTCTTCTACAGCCATAAATTTTTTTTCTAATAATTTTCTACAAATTATAATTCCTCAAGGAATTTCACGAAACCCCTTTTAGCTTCTTCTTTCTTATTAGTTTATAAGAAGATGCTTATTGTATATTCATTTGTTGTCCAAGCCCCTTTTATAGACCACTCACTCTTTTTGGCAAATTCTATCACCACCCTTAAGGATTCGATGGGCTCAGATACCGGGGGTTTTATAAAAAAAATTATTACACTTCTTTTTTTTCGCTGATTCACTAAATTATTGCACATTAAATTATCAATTAATAAATATATTTTGCTTACGTTTTAGTAAATATATGTATATTTTGGTCAATGAGTGATCGCAATCCTATCCTCTAATTATTGACGCTTTTACTATATTTACTACAAAATTCTCGAATTACCTTTGAAGAAAAATCAAGAAGTTAATTATCAGCATCGTACGTAGTAAAACTTATTAATAGACTTTTTGACATAAAAAAAAACTTATTTTGGATCCGTAAATGAATTCAAATTGTGTTGATTTAGATTATTTTGATTGAGTTGTGTGATTTGAGTTAGTGATGAATTGTTACGAATTGACGTTTGGATGTGCATTTAAAATATTAATCTGAATAAGGAATAAAATTAAAATTTGTGTTTGGATAGATATTGAAAAAAGTTTTTGATTTATTAACAAATCTAATAAAATAGTAGCGTTCATGATCCAAAAAATATATGCAATATGCTCAATTTATTCTTCTATTTATTAGAAACACAATGAAAGAAGAATCGTCTCAATCCCATATCAAATGTAGAAGTTATGACTTTTTTTTTCCTCAAATATTGAAGAGAGAATTTCAGCTTTTACAATATCCAATTTTAAAAAGTACAAAAGGGTTGAAACTCTGAAAACTTGGATTCAAATGATTCATTTTATTTGAATTTTAGAAGGAAACAAATGCATATTCAAAGGATTCAAAATATTTGAATCTAAAGATTTGGTTGAATATACATAAAAAAAAAAAAAAAAACCTTTATGTAGTTTCGTTTTTCATCCAAAAACTTTGGCAGGTAGTTTATGCATTACGTAAAGTTTATTCAATCGCTGACAATTGTGAACACTGGTTCACTCTCCTTGTGGTCTGTTTTCATGAAGTATAAAATGCAAAGAAAATTAAGGAATCTTCCTTAACTCACTTATTTTATTTTATTTATTTAATCTTACTTTAGGAGGATTTTTTTGTCAACAAAGCTTATTTAAAAGCTTGTTCGGGAACACAATTTGGACTAAAACAAGCTAGTTCGAATTAATTTTGTTACATTATTTTCTTTCATAAAATTTGAATTATTATAGTGTTTTTGGTTAAAGTTGTAGGTTTGAACTATGTTCTCAAAGGGGAAAAAAAAAACACACACACACACACACACAAAAAAGAGTATGACGCTCACTTCCTTTGCCAGGGCTATTTCTCTTTCTTCTCCCCTTTTGGTGCCCTGCCTCTGTAAGAGGCCTCGAAGGG
The DNA here is from genome assembly GCA_025403435.1 of Artocarpus heterophyllus. Classification (NCBI taxonomy): domain Eukaryota; kingdom Viridiplantae; phylum Streptophyta; class Magnoliopsida; order Rosales; family Moraceae; genus Artocarpus; species Artocarpus heterophyllus. The sequence continues at coordinate 12,292,192 of CM046341.1, forward strand.
TTAGAGTTTGGCACTGACCTTGAGTTAGTCTCCAAACTCTTACCCCATAAGAGGGTTCCTGACTGACAAGGGGAGGTTTTCTTTAATGACAGTTTTGCAAATGGCGGCCAATCTAAGGGGAGTTTCTAGTCTTAGGAGGGAGTTGAGTTTTGGTGTGCATATGGTTGTCATCTTTGGCCTTGTGTATGAGCCGACGAATCCTATTCCTATATGGCTAGGTGGTCCAGTGGTTAGAGTTGGCTAAGAAAGTGAAAAAGAGGACTTTCCTCTAGCATGATGGAGGTAGAGTAAGGCTCGAAGGCCTCTATTTTTTGGAGTTTCTAATTTTTTATGGCAGCTGGTCCTTAGGGTGGCACCTTTTTTGGTTGGAGAAGGTGGGTGGCAAGAAGGAGTCTTCACCCGTTGGTGGCTTGGCTCTTCTCTGGTCTCTCTTCGAATCACGTGCATTGTTTGTGGCTCCCTTCCTTATTTGTAAAAGTGGTCTGATCATTGCCAAAATTTTTGTCATTGTTGATTAAGTTGTACCCTTTTGTTTTAGATTTTATGGTTGTAAGACATGGATGTATATGCTATTTGTTTTTGTTGTTTTGTTTTTTTTTTTTTTTTTGTAATAATGGAAATGGTTTCCCCACCTTCCAATGTAGTTAATTTAGTCTATAAATTTTGGTGCTTTGTGATGTGGTGTTAGGCCTTGGTGCTTTTAGTTTCTCAATTTTAATCAATTGGAGTTATCTATTACCTATATTGGTGTATCTGAAAGAGCCTTTTATATGCTTCAATAGAGATGTGCCTCTTCAGTTTTCTTGTATTGGAACTCGATTTGCATTTTATCCTTTTGGGCATGTCAATCGAACCTTGTTGATGATTCCATTTTGTAGTCAGGATTGAGTTACTAAATGCATCGCAATCTTTCGCATGTCTGGCTTGGAAAGTAATTAATATATATAAAAAAAAAAAACAAATGGGCTACAAAATTTTCCTTATCAACTAGGACGTTGGCTCCCATAAAAAACTTGCTTTTTGTAATGTGCTCTCTCTTAGAATTTAATTTATCCTTAAATTAAATTTAATATATATTAAGAGAAAATTAGAATAGAAATCTTATAATACGTAGTGCAGCCACCCTCATATCAATGAGGGCATATGCCTCCATTGAGATTTATTTTTTTTAATGCATATAAAGTTTTAGAAAACCACAATTATGCCTTCTTTGAATTTTTAAAAATACTAGCTATGCTCTCTTAGTAAACAAAATTCTAATTATTTCCCCTTAAAACTGAGAATAATTCAAATTAAATGCATTAAAACTTGTATAATCTCTTCTAAGTACTTTTCATGTTTCATATTGTGCTCTCACTTAAATTTTTTTTGACCCCATCAATGCTTATAGTGTATAAATAGGACATAAATTAGTAAAGGGGTATTCCTCTAGGTTTTTTGACTATATATGTACATTTAATGTAATTTTTGAAAACTTCACTTAAAAAAATCACTCAGTGTTTAATTGAGATACAAGAGACTAGTACATAAAAACACACAAAAACTAGAGGTATTCAAAATATATGCTAATCCGCCTAAACCATCCAATTCAAACCAAACCAAACTAAACCGGTGGTTTTTGTTTTAATTATGGATGGCTTGGGTGGTTTTTTACATAGATATTTTAGGTAGATTGGTTAGTGGCTTGAACTTTTAAACCCACCAAACCACCCACCTAAACTGCACGTCAAACTGCCCAATAAACAGCCGTTTCATATAATATTATTTTTGAAATATTTTTATATAAGAATTTTATTATTTTCTTATTTTTTTCATTAGTTATTACAAGAAGTACTACCCATATAAGATACACATTTCCACACTCTATAATTACACTTCTCCTAATCACTCATTATCAGCATCTAGAAAAACAAAATTGTCAAATTAAAGAACCAACATATACAACTAAGACTAACTCAAGGAATGGAAACCTACCCTCCCCCATTTAGCAACCAACGTCTTCTCTCTAAATTACCACTAGCCTACCCCTCCTCCTATCACTATCACATCGTCTCTCACCACAACCAATCCAACTTACCACAGTGTTAATTAAATATATTAGTAGGAGGAGAGGTTTATCCACACCAGTGGAATGCTTTAATTCAAGTTTAAAATTTAATTGTGTTGTCTTATGTTATTAAGTTGTATTTTCAACTTTTTAATTTGGTTATTGGTGAGCTTTGATTTGTATTATTCTGACATTTTAGTTTGATCTTTATTTGTATTAAAACTTTGAAGGGTAAAATTTTAGACATTTTATAATTTGTTAAATATTAAAACAAGATTAATCTTAAACAGAAACCGCTCAAACCGCTTATAAGTGATTTAATTTGGTTTAGTTTTATAAAAAATATCAAACCGCCTAAGCATAAAATTTATTTTTGGTTTGGTCAGTGGTTTCGAGGAAAAAACCACCCAAACTACCTACGAACACCCCTAACAAAAACAAGCAATTTAAGTAGAAAACAACAACTAAATAGAGATCATATGTGGACCAACACTTTGTTGAATTAAAAAAAAGGATAATCTCAATAGTCAAAAAGTATAATGTAGATTATTGTCTTTTAATTAAATGCATGAGAAATACTGTTATCATCCAAATAATATTTGTGAAAATATAGTAGGAATTGATGTCAAAATAATATACTAAATTAATAAGATCGGAGGAAAGTTTCATACAAAAAAAAAAAAAAAAAAAGAAAGAAAAATAAGAGCAGAAAGTGGGAGTTTTGTGGAAAAGGAATCAATTGTCAGCTTTTAAAAGAGAGAAAATTGTAGTAGGGTATGATAATAAAATATTCTATACGTGTGAAATACAGTAATTAAGTTCCGGATAAACTTTTAGGCTAAATTTAATGAGAATCATCTAAGATTATATAGAGCATAAGTAATTTCAACCAAAAAAAAAAGAGCATAAGCACAATTAACAATAGATCATGAGTTCTTGTTTGCATATCCTATTAGAGATTTTTTTTTCTTTAAAGAAAGAGAAGAAAGTTGGAAATTAGAATTAACGTGGGGAGCAAGATTAGTTCTTTTTTCCCGCAAAATCAAAAAGATCCTTTTCCCTTGAATTTGGATAAAACATTTTACTTGGTATAGATATAAATCATAGAGCCAATAATAGAAATAACTCTATAGTACTTCACGAAGGTTTTTTCTTAGAGATTATTAAGGACAGAAAAGATCTTAATTTTCTTAGATATATTACTTGGATTTACAAAAAGATAAATATATACATATATATATTGTATTGTATTGAAAGATTCCTTCATATCCTCTATATATTGCATTAAAAGATTAGCGCGTGTCCTAATATATATATATATATATATATATATATATATATATATATATTCTAATTTATATATAGAGTCAATCAACGTGTACGTATTATATAGAAAGAAATGAGAAAATAAATTCTTATCCGAGAGACCTATGGAATCCTTGTAAAAGAAAATCAGTTTTATAAATAGTTTTTGCTGAAAACAGTATATATAATATAATTTAATTTGACCAAAGGAATAAGTTCAAAATATTACATACACATACATATCACGAATTTAGTTCATTATTTAAAGACAAAATATACAAGAACTAAATCTCTTTCTGTTCTTCTTTCAAAAAAAAATTAGGGGAATTGATATATTTTGAGGTAAATTAGATATAAAATATAGTCGAAGGTATAACCTAGCAATAAAACTACACCCGACTCCATCTAAAAGTGAAGAGTTAGAATTCTTTCACCTTTAAAGTAAAAAAAAGAGTACAAATTACCGTTAAATTATACAATTAACTATATATTTTTTAAAAATTATCCTAAAGTTAAACTTACAAGTTGCAACTTGTTTCAAATTTCAAAGTACCTATTTCTTTCTAAATGGAGTGAATATCACAAACAAACAGTCAAAGCTAGATAATGTTGACCAAAAGCGAATTTGTCATAATCCTATCAAACTGGCAAAAGATTTTTTTTTTTTTTTTTGGTTACGCCACTGTTTAGTTGCTATATGATGGAATTAAGGTCATAAATCGAATCAGATCACTAGGATTTTCGATTTTTCTCTTGAGTAGTACCTGTCTCCCATTTTAGGCTCTTGAATTGTAATTTTCTGTTGGCCTGGTCTACAATTAATACTCAATATAATAATAGATTGATGAGAAAAGTTTCTCTCCCTCTCTTTTTCCTCTTGAAGATAAGAACTATATTTTCTATCAATTATGTGTTCTTTTTTGTTTTTTTTTTAGAATTTAAGAGTGGAAAAATTCAAACTCTACGTGAGACAGGTGTAGTACTATTACTAGACTTGAGTCTTGAGTAAGTAACTTTTGGATTTTTTATTTGGGGAAAGGATGGAGAATTGTTCACCTATTTGTTTCTATCGATTATGGTGTGTGGGAAAATTATAGTTCTAGCTAATTATTATACAATTTTTTCTTTTACATACTATAGTATTTTTTTAATTCTAGCTTGTCGTCCCAACAACGTCGACAAACGCCCCAACTATTTTTTAATAATATTAAATGTAGTCCCCACTTATTTTCCTTTTAGAAAGGAAAAATTGTTAAAACATCGTCTCAAAATGTGTTAGCTTTTGTGAATTATATCTGAAGAATTTCTGTTTCTATGTATATGTGTAAATATTGGTAGTAGAAACAAAATACATAATGAATTATACGATCATTTTTTCTTTGAATAACATTATATGTGCCCATCCCAACTTTTTTTAAAGAATTTGATTTCAATTATTCAACATCAACAAGCGAATGATTATTGATTCTATTTTCCCTCAAACAAAACATTATTGATTCTATTTATAAAACAGTTTGTATTGTGTTTTCCTTTCTCAAAAGGAAAAAATGAGGAAATTATAACTTTTAGATTTAAAATGCAACATCTTTTTCTTAATTTTTGAGAATTGTTTTCCTATTACTTTGGAGAAATGACTTCTAGTACAGCTAGGACAATTCTATCATATGATCTGGTCACCCACATTTTTTATTTTATTTTATTTTTTTCCCTCCTTTTTTTTTTATCTGAATTATTTTTTCCCTTCTTCATTTGGCTAGAAATGTGGTCCCTTATTGGAGTAGCAATAAAACACTAAAGAGGTCCACAGCTTCACGATGCGCAGGAAAACAGGACATATTCCCGCGCCCATTATTGCTTTTCTTTTTTTAGTGTATTATGTATTGTTGCCAACAATTTTTTTTTTAATAAAAAGCTGCCAACAATATTACAGTTAGGAGCGAAGCCATAAAAGGATGAAGGCAAGTGGCTGTTCCTCTTAAATTTTTTTCTTATAATTTTGTATATAAAATTTTATAAAAATTATTTTCCACCTTTGAAATTGTATTTCGCCCTTCACTTTATTAATTTAATCACACTTTTACTCCCACACTAATTTTTCTAGCTCCGCAGTTGATCACGGTTCACATATACATTACTAAATGATCATATATGCGTATATCTTAAGATGATCGAGGATAAAATATGTAATTAATCCCTTTAAAAAGGGAAAAGCAAATGCAGAATTATAATTAGATTAACACGAGTAGTCACCAACGGAGTTTTGTTTTTTTTAAATAAGGTAAAATTTATGCTCGAGGCCTAAGAAAAACAAAAGGTAAATATCAACAATTCGGACAATATTCGTAAATCGGAGTGCTCGATACAAATAAAATATTTAAAGATGTGTCTCGCCAAATATACGTGAAAGATCTGTAGTTTGCAAATAATATTCGAACACCAATTTTCTAGAAGTAGTATTCCTCTTAATCACTTCATATTTTAATGGCAAAAAAATAAGTTAATTATGTATTAGTGTTCTTGCAATATTCCTTAGAATCATACTTAAATTCTCTTATTTTTTAATGAAAAAATCAAATACTCACTATCAAAAAACTGAACTTTTAATCACAACAGTTTTTAACAAAATTTTTATTCATAACAAAATGTTATCATGACTAATACTTTTATGGCTAAAAGTTTTAATCATAACAAAAAATTAAATTAAATTTATAACTAAATACTATTAGTTCCACAAAAATATCGTGATTAAAAATTTTAATAATAATTACTACAACTAAAAGCCCAGTTTTTTTAGCGACTTTTTAATTTTAATACCATCCATCGATAATTTCTAATTCCATAAATTTGAATCTTGGATATTTCTGTTATCATCAATATTTTCATCTTGATTGGTCCTAAGTCAATGTAATTCTAAAAGTTAAAAAAAATAAAAAAGGAAAAAACTAACCTTACAAATCCAGAACCTCATCTAGAACAAAGTAACGTGTCACGTGCATATATTGGTTTGTGGAACCTTGAATGATACGTACGAGGGTTTGATATATATTTGTCAATTTTTTCTTCTACGTTATAAAGTAGAATATGTTATTAATTTTCAACTATCTGTAATCGGCCACCAGGTTATAGTATCCAAAATTTTATAATTTTCCATCTCTTTCAAGTTTCGTATACCCGATTTTGTCCTCATTATAAGTCTACCTATGTCACTGTTTATTAATATTATTTGTAGATTCATTGACCAATAACAAAAGGAACTTAAAACACGTAAATTAATTCAAGGAATACCCGAAAGAATGAATATTCTGTGTAATTAATGGTCCATTAACAGATACATGCATAATTTATGTACGTGTATAAATATTGTCGCATCAATAATATAAAAGGTTTATGCTCCCAACCTGTTAGGTATCTAGCCTTATCAACAAGGCATTATTCAAACTAAAATTCATCGTAACTGGCTTCTGATTTAAGATTTTTGCAGCTCGCCAATTAATACATATAAATCCAAAATGCAAAAATTAGTAAGTGGCCAAAGTTTGTACTCAAAGATCCAGTTTTCATATTCTTAGCAAGCTCACTATTATATAGGAAAAGTTATGCATTGTTATTGTTAGAAATATATATAGAGATAAACAACAAATAGGTGCAATGTAAAGGAACAAAAATAGTAGAAGGATATTACTATGAAATTAGGAATAAAATATTTCAGGTTTTCAATAGGCACACTTTGAGCATCAATTTCTCATTTACCCGATTATTATTTTGAAAATATAAATATATGATTTTGATCTTCTTGCAACAGAGAATGCAAATCCGCCAAGACCCATCACTTTTATAAAGTGGGTCCCACTCAAAATTATGCCTCAAAATGGTTATTAACCATTTTTTCTAACAATCCCCCACATGAGTGAAATTGATTGACGACAAGAGAAAACAAAGACACTACATGGTGATAGAGTTCTATGGTTAATACCTGCATAGGATAGGTAGGCTTTAACCCTTGAACCTTCCCTTATGAAAGTATGCTTACTTTATTGGCTGACCAGTAGAAGCGTGTCATTGAACTATTCTGCCATTTGTGTAAATGATAACATACCTCATACAGGTATTTTCCTGACACAGTTTCAGTTCTCATGGTTATGTTCATTTTGGCCATGAACATCTCCCTGGTTCTGCAAGAGTTTCTAAAGAATTGAGCCCTAGCAATTTTCCTTTGAAGTGGCCCCACTTCTCTATCACATAGATGATTTCTTACTTCAAGAGTAACCCGCACTACTCCGCTCGAATTCCTATCATATTCGATGCATAAGAATCATTAAAAGCAAACTGCTTAACCTTTCTCTACGAGTATCATTGTTTTTATTATAGGAATGGGTTGCGGTAACCCCCACAGTGATCTTACTCAATATATTCAGTTTAGTTATCCCATTGAACCTAGATCTTGGGATCTCCAGTCAACAAGGTTGGGTTTTCACTTTTTTGACCTATTCTTTTATGGGCTTTAGTCCCATTCCTCTTGATATTTTTTCAACTTGATCTCTATTTATTCCTTCAGTTAACGGATCTGCAATATTCTCTTTAGACCTTACATAGTCTATTGTCATGACTCCAGTCAAGATCAGTTCTCTAACGGTATTATGTCGACGACGTATATATCTTGACTTACCATTGTACATCACATTCTGCGTCCTGCCAATAGCAGATTAATTATCACAATGTATGCATATTGCAGGCACAAGTTTAGGCCATTCAAGAATATCCTCCAAGAAATTCCTTAGCCATTCAGCCTCTTCACCACTTTTATCTAAGGATACAAATTCAGATTCCATAGTAGATCTGGTTATTACCATCTGCTTTGAGGACTTCTATGAAACTACTACGCTTTTCAAAGTGAATACATATCCACTTGTAGCTTTAGAATCTTGTATATCAGATATCCAACTTGCGTTAGAATACCCTTCAAGAACAACAAGATCTCTTGTATAATGTAGCCCATAATCACGAGTATATTGTAAGTATCTGAGTACTCTAACAATTGCTTTCCAGTGGTCATCTCCTAGATTACTCGTGAATCTACTCACACTACTAACAGCATAGGCAATATCAGGTCTTGTACAACTCATTAAGTATATTAAACTGCTTATCACTCTAGCATATTCCACCTGGGATATATTTTCTCCTCTATTTTTGGACAGATGTTGACTAATATCAATAGGTGTTCTAGCCACGCCAGTGTCATTTTTATTAAATTTGTCAAGTGTCTTGTCCACATAGTGTGACTGACTCAAAATGAGTCCATCAAGCGACATTTTGATTTTAATTCCCAAAATCATATCAGTAGGTCCCATGTCTTTCATGTCGAACCTAGAGTTCAATATATCCTTAGTAGATTTGAACATCCTATCATTGCTACCCACGATTAGCATGTCATCTACATATAGACAGAGAATGAGATATCCATTGTTTGTACTTTTGGCATAAACATATTTGTCACACTTATTAATTTTGAAACCATTTGACATCATTACACTGTCAAATTTCTCATGCCATTGCTTTGGTGCTTGAGCCCGTACAAAGACTTCACCAATTTGCAGACTTTCTCTTCTTGTCTTGGAGTAATAAAACCCTCAGGTTGTTCCATATATATTTCCTCTTCAAGATCTCCATTAAGAAAAGCAGTCTTTACATCTATCTGATGCACTTTAAGATTCAGCAAAGCAACAATCGCCAAAATCATTCTAATGGAGGTTATTCTCGTCATGGGAGGATAAGTATTAAAATAATCAAGGCTTTCCTTTTGTCTATAACCTTTTATAACAAGTCTAGCCTTATACTTATCAATTGTTCCATCTGCTTTCATTTTCCATTTGAAAATCCACTTAGGACCTACCGGTTTACATCTTGGAGGAAGATCCACTAATTCCCAAGTATGATTCTGCATGATGGAATTAATTTCACTCTTTATAGCTTCTTTTCATAAAGGACCCTCAGATGAGCTTACAGCTTCTTTGAAAGTTTGAGGTTCAACCTCTAGCATATAGGTCAGAAAATCTGGTCCAAATGACTTTTTTGTCCTTGCCCTTTTGCTACGTCTAGCCTCTTCTTCTTCTTTTTTGGTTTCAACTTCTAGTTGATCCTGACTATTTTCTTCAGTAGTCTCAATCATTTGTTTAGATGAACTTGGATCATCCTCTTTGGATTTACAAGTAAATAAATGTTCAAAAAATGATGCATTCCTAGATTCTATTATTGTGTTCTTATGAATCTTAGGGTTTTTAGATTCATACATGAGGAACCAATAAGCACTACTGTTGTGGGTATAACTAATAAAGATACAATCAACCGTTTTAGGACTTATTATCATCTTTTTTGGTGCAGATATCATTACCTTTGCAAGACACCCCCACACTCTCAAGTATTTATAGGAAGGCTTTCTACCTTTCCACAATTTATAAGGGGTCTTGTCTTCTTTCTTCCGGGGTACCTTATTTAAAAGGTAATTAGCCGACAAAATGGCTTCCCCCCACATGTTCTGTGGTAATCCAAAACTTATTAGCATCGTATTCATCGTATCCTTTAAGGTATGATTTTTGTGTTTAGCTACACCATTTGATTGAGGTGAATAGGGTGGCGTAACCTCATGCATAATACCATGTTGTGTACAAAATTCACTAAATGGTTTAATATATTCACCACCACAGTCACTTCTTACTATCTTAATTTTCTTATTAAGTTAGTTTTCAACTTCTTGCTTAGAGAGAGCAAACTTCTCTATAACCTCATCTTTGCTCCTAAGCAAATACACATAGCAATATTTTGTGCTATCATCTATGAAAGTAACAAAATATTTGTTCCCACCTCTAGTTTGAACAAATTTTAAGTCACAAACATTGCTATGTATCAAATCAAGTGACTCAGTATTTCTTTCAATCGTTTGAAACGAAAATCTCGTTAGCTTTGCCTCTACACATATTTCACATTTATGTTTGGGATTAATATCAAATGTGGGTATGTGATCTAAGTTAATTAATCTATGCAAATTATTATAATTAACATAACTTAGTCTACCATGCCATAAATTAGAAGACTCAAGCATACAAGCGGAAGACTTTTTATTTTTATTAATGGAATTGGGCCTAACAACCATTACATTCATTTTTCACATTCTATTTTTCACATATCCCTTTCCCACATACACCCCATGTTTAGACAAAACTATTTTATCAGCTTCAAAAACCATCTTGAAGCCATGTGAACTCAGCAGAGTTCCCGAAATGAGATTCTTCCAGATATCAGGCACATACAACACATTTTGCAGCTTGACTTCCTTGCTTGATGTCATTTTTAGAAATACCATCCCTTGGCCCTTGATATCAGATGTAGCCGAATTGCCCATATACAGTTTCTCCCTAGAATCTGATAGCATGAGTTCAGCAAAGGTGGCTTTATCACAGCAAACATGGCGTGTGGCCCCAGTGTCCAACCACCACTCCTTCGGGTTAGAGTCCACCATGTTGACTTCAGATACCACAATAGAAAGACTGATGTATGACACTTCTTGTGTGATAGTGTCCACCACATTGGCCTCTTTCTTCTTGTTCCTCTTTGGCAGCCTACAATCTGTCGACTTGTGACCCACCTTGTCACAGTTGAAACACTTCCCTTGGAATTTCTGCTTCTTTGAAATTCCACCCTTAGGTCCAAGCTTGGACCCCAACTTGTTATTCTTGTTCTTGGAGCTTTTATCATGCTCCACCACATTTGCTTTGTCAACAGACTTGCTAGAGAGCTTTTTCTCATATCCACAATTGTCTTCCTCAATGCGAAGTCGAACAGTAAGATCTTCAACGCTCATCTCCTTACGCTTGTGCTTCATATAGTTTTTAAGTCATTACATGCAGGGGTAGCATCTCTATAATTACAGCTACATGGAAAGACTCACTAATTACCATTCCTTCTATATGAATTTCATTAATGAGTAATTATAGTTCTTGAACTTGACTAATTACAGTCTTGGAATCCACCATTCTATAGTTCATGAACCGTCCAACTAAGAACTTTTTAGTACTAGCATCTTCTGTTTTGTATTTATGGTCCAAAGATTTCCATACTTCTTTGGCCGTTTTCTTCGGACTATACATATTATAAAGTGCATCAATCAAGCCATTCGGAATAGAATTCTTGCACAAGAAGTCAGAATGCTTTCATGCTTCAACAACAAGTAAAGTCTGAGCATCTGCTTCATCCTCTCTAACAGTAAGAGGATCCTCTTTCAAGAATCTCGCAAGATTTAGTGTTGTCAAATAGAACAATATCTTTTGTTGCCAAATCTTGAAATTCAGACCACTGAATTTCTCAGGTTTCTCATTGTGGTTCACAAGAACTGAAAACGACAAAAGGTGCGTCGAGGTCGAGGTATGAACTCGAGGAGACGTCATCTGTGTCTCAAAAGTGCTCCCAATTGGAACAACATTCATGTTATTAGCCATTTCTAAAAATACCAGAATCCAAGTCTTAGAATTTATACCCAAGATAAATTCAGCTTTTTTTTAAAATATAAGATGTTTATAGTATAAAGACGAAAAAAAAAACGTTGGAACCATTAAGTATATAATTAAAGCATATATAATTTACAATACTATTATGTAAAAATGTTTAAAAAAAAGGTTTAAAAATGTAACTTTAATGTATATAACCGTAAGTTATACTGTTGAAACAAACAAACAAACATAAACGTAAAAAAAATATATATATATATATATATAACAAAGGTAATCGTAAGTATAACAAACAAAAGCAAGAGCATACAACACGTAATTAGCATAAAACGTAAACAGGAATCAATCTGTAAACAAATACTGCAAAACTATAAAAACATAAACTTATAATATACGCTTATATATGTTAACCAAAACAAACATTTTTTAAATGTTATAGACGTTAACCAATAATATATAAAAAAAAATTAGAACAGTAAAATCAAAGCAGAAGTCAAAAATTTCCTTCCAAATCCAATGAACCTGTTCGTCGTCAAACGGAAGCTAGAATATGTTTTAAGATTGTTAGAAATATATATAGAGATAAACAACAAACAGGTGTAATGTAAAGGAACAGAAATAGTAGAAGGAATATTATTATGAAATTAGGAATAAAATATTACAATAGAATTCTCAACCTTCAAACCGAATTGGAACAAAATAATAGTCGAGGCACGTGTAGCTCACGTTTTCTTTAAAACATATTCGTCCCCTCTTGGTCTCAAACACCGCCTTTAGCGAACTTGAACAACATCTTCCTCTATCACCAAAACGACGACTCGCCAAAACCAACTCAAAACGAAAGACTCGAGAAGAAGAAAACAAAACCTCAAAAACAAGAGAAAAGAAAACTATATGTTATTTTTGTGTGTAATTTTTTATGTGTCTAGATGTGGAGAAAGTCCCTAGTACTTATACAGGTCAGGGGATATCAAATTTCTATGCCTAACTGATGTGAGACTTTCATAGTACTTATACATGTCAGGGGATGTCAAGTTTTAATGCCTAACCGATGTGGAACTCCACATTTAGGCCTTTTTTTTTCCAACAAATTCAAATGTCAATGGGCATATTTTGAGTATCAATTTTTCATTCACCCGATGACCATTTTGAGCATATAAATATATGATTTCGATCTTCTCACGACGGAGAACACAAATCCGCCAAGACTTGTCACTTTTATAAAGTGGGTCCCACTCAAAATTATACCTCAAATGGCTTCTCAAAATGGTTATTAACCATTTTTTCTAACAGTTATTATTATCATTGATTATTATTATTATTATTTTTTGGCATTTATATTAGCATATTGCCTTCATCCATATATTGTAACTAGATCTAAATGATCAGTACTAATCCTCAACTTAATGATTAATTTTTACTTAAACAGATGGGAAGGCGAGCAGAGACCATAATCCTCCCACTAGAGCTCCCCCGCCACCTCAAACCCTCCGAATTTAACGACTCCCATTAGTACCTCTTCTGGCAAAACGACAGCTAAAAATCCTCGAGTCCCGCCTTCTCCTCCACCCTTCCATCCCTCTCGAAAAGTCAAACCACCGCAAGTATAAAAAGTATTAAAAAAAAATTATGCCCCAAGTGAAATATAATCCTGGTTACGGCGCTGATTGCTACTTTTGCTCTTCTATTAACACTAATGTTTCTTAATTAGTTCTATTCTCTCATCATGTGCTTGTTTATGATTGAGAATGGGAATGAAAATGAAACAAAGGAGGAGGAGGCAAGCAAAGTTCTACTTCAGTTAGCCAAAGAGATAGGAGATTTGGCCTTAAAGGAGAGGGAATTCTTCAGCCCCATGCTAAAAAAGTGGCACCCCATTTCAGCTGTGGTTGCGGCATTGACGCTTCACCACTGCCACAGAGCCGTTCTGAAGCAGTATTTAAGTGGGGTTTCAACACTGACGAATGAGACGGTCGGAGTGCTTGAAAGAGCTGGGAGGCTAGAGAAGATGTTGGTCCAAATGGTAGTTGAAGAGTCAGCAGATTGTGAAGATGGAGGCAAATCAATTGTTAGGCAGATGGTTCCTTATATGGTTGATCATGTGATTTTGAACCTTTTGAAGAAGTGGATTAATGAGACATTAGCCCAAGGGAAAGAGTGCCTTTGTAGGGCAAAGGAAGCAGAAGTAAGTTTGAGCTTATTATAAGAAATAAGTACTTTATACGTGATAATAATTTAAGTTAAATATAGAGGATACCATCAGTAGGTTGACGAAGCAATATGAATGCCTTTTATTTTTCTCTTTTTAAGATGTTTTCAAATTTGAATCTTGTTAGCCCTAATATAGGTCTTGCCCGGCTAATAGATTGCTGCTTGTGGTTTATTTAAAACTGAGCATCTTGTGAGTAGAATTAGGTCAAATCTTGTTCAGTTATATTATCGTCTTCTGCGATTTTTTTTAATAATAGAGGGCGAGATCAAGAAAAAAAAAAGTTGAAAAAGTTAAACATAAGGAATAATTAGATCTTTTTTCTTTGTTTGCAGACGTGGAATCCAATGTCTAAATCAGAGCCATATGCACAGTCAGCTGCGGAGTTGATGAGATTGGCTAAGGAAGCAGTAGATAATTTCTTTGAAATCCCAATAGGAATCACTGAAGATTTAGTTCAAGATCTCGCTGATGGTTTGGAGAATCTCTTCCAAGACTACATTACATTTGTTGCGTCATGTGGTTAGAAAAAAACTGCTACAATTTTTTTTTGCATGTCTTGTTTTTACTTCTAGTTAGTTACATGTACTAGTAAATCAATAATTTACCTTGGGAAAATGACATGAACCGGGTTTACTTTAGGTGAAGGTACTTTGCCAAGACTAAAAGGTGGATAATAATTTGAGTTAATTAAAATGAAAATTTTACTTTTATAATTCAGTCTTTTAAATTTTGAATCCTTAAAACTATTCAAGCATTAAAATGTACTTTTGATTTTTTTCTTTTTTGAAAAAAAGACCGATTTTAAAGTGGAGAATTTAAAAAAATTGAATTTTTTGAGCTATAGAAAGAGAAATTGATAAAGTAAATATTATTACATTTATTAACTAATATGGTTGATAATTTTAAGTAACTAATATATTTTTTTGAAAGGGAAGTAAATATTATATTCACCAACTAAACTAATTGATAAATCTATGTTTATCGAGTGAATTCGATTATTTTCTTAAATTCTCCTTAAATCAAACCATTTATCATAGCAAGAAAAGGAAAAAAAAATGCTACTTAAAATATTATGATTTTTTTTCTTTTGATCATGAGCATCATTCTGATACAATCATCAGCAACATCATAAAAATACATACATACATACGTACATAATTGTATATATGTATTTTTTATGGTATTATAATTTTGCTATATAATTAGTTTGTTATTCCTAAAATGTTCTGCAGATTTTACTAAATTTCTTTAGCAACATTGATTCAAACTAATAGTTTTAACTATTTTGTTTTAAAACACGAAAGCATGTGAGAGTTTATTGTAGCTTATTTTTCCTTTACAATATAGTATATGAGATCTTTATACTTTACCAGTTCAAACTATTAATTTAAACTAATATTATGAAACACACTTTTCAATTCCATACTATCTTTACACATGTTTTTTTTTTTTTTTATGACCAGGCTCGAAAAAAAATTACATCCCAACACTCCCCCCTCTAGCTTGGTGAAAGCGAGACTCAAAGTTCGTCAAGCTATGGAAGAAAGCCACCCCATGCGGTGCCAATATAGACGAGATGTCCGCTTACCAAAATGCACCATATTCACTCAACGAAGGCCACCACCCACGCCCCTCAACCAGCAGAGGCACACAACGCCTCTACATCCGGCTTAACACCCTCCACTACCTCCTCTCCCACCTCCACTCCCTCGACAAATCCCTCTCCCTCTCCCTCTCCCCCCGCATCCTCCCAGCCTCCTCCCGAACCCCCAGCCGCTTCTCCAACGCCTCAAGAAAACCGACCTCCTCCACCTTCGAGCACACTCAGTCCTTGATCCAATCCGCCTGCCAACACGTCTCCGAAGTCGCCGCATACCGCCTGATCTTCCTCGACTCCAACCCGGTGTTCTATGATGGCCTCTATGCCGGTGGGGATGTCACCAACGCGAGGATTAAGCCTGCACTGAGGATATTGAAGCAAAATCTAACCCTAATGGTTGCGGTCCTCGATGACAAGGCGCAGGCCTTGGCGATGAAGGAGGTCATGAAGGCCTCGTTTGAAGCCTTCTTGATGGTGCTACTTGCGGGAGGCAGTTCTCGGATGTTTTTTTTTTTTAATTTAAATGATATTTGAAATTCAAAATTCTTTTTTTTTTACTAATCTAATTCTATTTTCTATTTTTTTAATATTAAAATATTTTATTACTATTAAATTACTATTAAGCTATTAACGTTGTTACATTTTTACAGAAAATAGTTTAATTTTCTATACATTTAGAATTTTAAAATTAAAGAGAATCTAGTAATTAAATTACTATAACTTACTAATTAAAGTAAAATCTTATTCTATAATTCTATCTATATATAGACTATATATAGAAGAATATATAATTAATACATATTAATTACATTATATTAAATTATACATTTATTCGAAATAATTTTATTCTAAATTTAATTATTCAAAATAAAAAAAAAAAAAGGAACTATTAGTTATAGCCATTGGATTGACTAGAATTAAACGAGGATATATAGCTCGAAGACGTAGAACCAAAATTCATTTATTTGCATCAAGCTTTCGAGGGCTGGACGCGAACACGGCATTGAGAGTGTTGCGCCATAGGAATGACAGAGCGGCCAACCAGTTCTTGAAGAGGACGTTTCAATTGGCAAAGAGGAGGTGAAGAAGAAGATGATTGGAGGGAGAAAAATCAGATGGTGAACATTTTCTGTGAAAAAAGAAGGTTTGTTGAACACTTACATAATGGTAAATCTGATTAAGATTTTTGTTGAGGGTTTGAGAGATCATTGTACCTAATTCTGTGTTTGCTTTTTGGTACTGTTCTTCTATCATGCATGATTTTGGGGATATAAATTCGGATCAAAAGAAACAGAGAACTTGTGTATATAGCTTGGGTTATAGTATTATTTCTCCAGCTAACAAAACAAATTAAAGGCAATGATCATATAGTTTCTTTCTTCACACTAATTATATCTTCTTTTTTTTATGTTGAGCATTCCTGCTTCCGATATATATACACACACACATACATATATGGTCATGTGTTGCAATGACCTTATTAATTCCATTTCCTTCTAGAATTTCGTTGGTGTTATTAGGACTTCTAAATTTAAAGTTTTACATGAATGATGAATAATTGGATTTGATTTTGTACAAATTAACTCTGAATTATTCATAACTTTCTTTCCAACTATAATCAAGGAGACCTGCAAAAAGATGGAAAATTCTAACTTCTATTATTACAGATTTTCCTCGGTTTAAATATTTCTTTTGCTGAGATCAAACTTTGTTTCTCACAATTATTTATGGGAATAAAAAAGAGTCATCAATTGCCTAAAGCAGTAAGCATCCAAATTTGATTTGTGATTTATGCACTCCAAAATCAATTAAGACAAGAGGAAACATGAATACAGAGGCCTAAAACGTTTTTTTTTTTCTTTTTTTTCTATTTCTTTTCTTTCCTTTTTTCTTTTTAACAACTTTTACATGGAATATACCAGAACTAGAACTACATTTTTAATTTTGAGCATTTAACCACTATCACTCCAACAAGGAAAATTATAGTGGGATGTCTACAAAAAGCTTTATCATCAAAACTCCATTCTTTGTGTCACCTAACAGTATCATTAAGCATTTTGGTCATTAGATATCCTTAGCCTCATCGCTCTCAATTCTTCCGTGAGTACTTGTATCGAATCCGAAATCTCGGCCTTGTACACATAAAATTTGGATAGGAACAAGAAGAGAATGAAGTTTGAAAAACTCAACAATGAAAAAAGGGCATAGTAATAGTCGAGATGAGAGTCGTTGAGGTTGTTCAAAATCCATCCATGGTGACCATGCTCCTTAGTAACATGTGAAACCGTCGAAAGAACGAAACTACTAAGAAAGCTACCAACTCCTAAGGTAGTCATTGAATAGGAAGTTCCGAGGCTCTTCATATTTTCGGGTGCTTGGTCGTAAAAGAACTCGATTTTTGCAACCTCCAGAAACGCGTCGGCGACTCCCATTAGCACAAACTGTGGGAGCAAAATGAAAATGGACAAAGGAACTTGGCCTGCATTTTCCACAACATTATGTTCTCTAGCTACACTAAGTCTATGTCTCTCGACAATAGAAGCAATTGCCATTAGTAAAGTGTGGA
The DNA here is from genome assembly GCA_025403435.1 of Artocarpus heterophyllus. Classification (NCBI taxonomy): domain Eukaryota; kingdom Viridiplantae; phylum Streptophyta; class Magnoliopsida; order Rosales; family Moraceae; genus Artocarpus; species Artocarpus heterophyllus. The sequence continues at coordinate 12,310,420 of CM046341.1, forward strand.
GGACCATTCCAACTCCCATCCTTTGGAGAAGAGTGATTCCTCTCGGATTTTTGGTCCATTTTCGGATGATCTTGACGAAGAACCGGTCGTAGAGGACTACACTGATGAGCATCGATAAGGTAACGAAACCGATTAGGCTCGCTGCCGGGATTTTGAAGCTGCCAATGTGTCTTTGTAGAGTGGTTCCTTGCTTGACGAATAAGGTGTTAACTTGAGCGAGCATCATGCTTGGCACGAAAGTGGAGACCAAAATTGGTAACATTCTTACCATTTGCTTGGTTTCTTCCACTTGTGTAACTGAGCATAGCATCCATGGGCTGGTTGATCCTGTTTTCACTGCAGCTTTGTTGAGGAACCTGTGCAATTACAATATATTATATGCACAAGTCTTATGCCATGTATAATAACTTTATAAAAGAAGCTTATCGCTGAACACATTATTTCTTAAGATATGTTGATATTTAAATCTGTCATACGCTAATTAATTAGTGCTTCTATTACATCTTGCAAGGAATTACTAAATCATGTTCAGCTCCATTTGGATGTTATTGTATTGATTATTGAAACAAAATAAACAAAACAAGTCCTTGATATATATATATATATATATATAGAGAGAGAGAGAGAGAGAGAGAGAGATGCAATTAATTAACTAATTTTTTTGAGGGGTTTAATTAACCTTAATAACTTATAATATAGCCAAATATATGCAATATATGTCTTTTTCTAACATGTATATCAGTTGTATTATTAATTATATAGGCCAAAATGTGTTCCAAAGTTTTACCCCTTAAAAATTATATACTAACCTTAATGTTGGTGTAGAATCAATTCTGAAATTCCCCTTTTTCTCATACACTTCTGGGTCAAGCTCGTAGAGTTGTTTGGGATCATCAGGAATATGCACTCTCCATTTCCTTATGGAAGCCAAAATGACTTGCGCCATCCTTGAAAAAGGACTCCCACTTGGCACTTTATGCCTATAGAAAGGGGTCCCAGCCACAAATACCCCAATAGAAATAGCAAGTCCAAGAGTTGGGAGAGCATATCCAAGTGTCCAACCAACATTATCTTGTAGCCAAACAAGGACCGTGTTGGCAAAGAACGTCCCAAAGAAGATGCTGAACATCCACCAATTGAAGAAGGAGAGCTTGTAAGCCTTCTCCTTCGGGTGGAAATCATCAAATTGGTCCGCCCCAATTGTCGAGATGTTCGGTTTGGTCCCACCGGTTCCAACGGCTAGAGTGTAGAGCGCACCATAAAACACTGCTAGCTGTAGGGTTGAGGCCTTTTTGCAGTTGTCCAAGTTGGTCTCATGACATGGTGGAGGTTTTAACGCTGGAATTGAAACTGATAGAGTCAGTGTGGACATCCCCTGTCAATACAAACTCTAGTTACTTAGCATGCAAGTCATCCATCAAAGCAATTTAATAATTTAATATATCCAAAAAATGTTGCTCTCCAAAATTATCTATATATCCAGGTTTTGCATGCAATATTATTGTAATATCATGTATAAAATTAATATAATGATACTGTTTACTTTTATTAATATATAGTGATATTCCTTTGAAATAAACTAACGATAATAGTAACTCTTGATCGTTAAAATTTTGAAAAATGACCCCCTCGACCTACAATGTTACAAAGCAACTAAATATAAGTTAAATAATATATTACCCCCTCAAATATTATATAATTAACCAATGTATCTTTGTAAGCAAATTCAATGTTTATGGAACACTTTGTTTTGTTTTGTTTTTATTAATTTATCAAACCTTTTGTATTTGCATTCTTTTTCTTTTTGTATATAACCATACATAGATACAAGCACTCTTATATAATCATAAAGTTAAAACCTCGTTAATAAATATATTATTTATTAGATTAGAATCATTATTTTGTAAGTAAACGGGTTTTTATTTTGTAGAAGGTTTTTCTAAGGACACACACTCACATGACCATCGGTGGTCCGTGTCTAAATGTGGGTTTTTTCTTTGCTCTCCCTCTTTCTATAGGTTGGATCCTCAATTCAACTTGCTCACTAATTAATCTTTGAACATATTCAGCTCTCTCCAAAACCACTTGCGCACGTATCTTATCCCTAGAACACATGGCAAATGTTGACTGAAGACAAACTTCAAGGAAAAATATACACACATACATATAGATACATAGATATATACATGTTAGCTCTGTAAATCTATTAGGGCATTTGGTACATAATCTGTTTGAACCGTGGAAAGCTTTAACATGTTATAATAAAATAAAAAACAACAATAATATAAAATTTTCACATGTTATAATGTTTAAAACAATTTTTTAAGTTGAAATAGTTTCTCAAACAGGCCATAAAAGTTGGGACCACACAACACAACCAAACAAAATTATTTCTCAACTTGAGGAATCTTTGAAAACAGCGCGGTCCAGTACTGTGTTTTTTGTCACCATTGAATTTATATTTTTATTAATGGCCAACATCTTCGTGTGTAGACAATATTGTTATACTTAGCAAAGTATATGCTGTACTGAAAACGACTTCTTGGGCAATAGTTTTCTACTAAGCAAGACAATAATATTGCTTTAATATATTAGTTATCCACATTTTATATATCTATAGTTCATTAAAATAACTAAGCTAATTTATCCAAATCTTCACTTTTTCCAACTCAATATAATAAGCGATTTATTTACCAACTGGGATCTTCTTTTGTTGCCAAATGGTATCAAGTTTCTTACTCAAGCTATATGCAACTGTGAAAATATAAATTTCTTCAAAATCTAAATAAAAAAAGGAAGCTGACAAAATAATGTGTACAATTAAAAATAATGTCTCCTATTTTTTACTAAAATATATAAACATATATATATATATATATAAGAAGTATATTGATGTAAAGATGATGAAAATGCATACCAATAGATAGATTATAGATGAGCAGATGAAAGTCCAGTAGCGACCAAGATGAGCGTCAGCAATATAGGCACCCAAAATAGGAGTCAACCAAATGGTGCCAACCCAATTTGTGACATTGTCAGACGAAGTGACTGTCCCTTGATGGAGCTTATTTGTCAGATATATAATCAAATTTGACTGTATACCGTAATATGCCATGCGTTCAAACACTTCGTACACTGCACAACGAACAAAATGTCAAAGAATTTAAGGACAAAAACAATTATATATAATATATGTATATTATATGGCGTGGACTCGTTGCATGGATTTACGTGCGTAGGATCTTTTCTTAACCAGCTAAAATGCGCTAGGATCTTTTCTTAATCATTAGGGTCTTTTTTACCTTTATGTTTTCAGGTAAATTGCTAAGTAGTGAATTATCTCTCGTGAGTGAAACAAATATCATGACCTCATGAGGGTCCTTGTACAAGTTAGTAATTGTGAATTGGCGTCTAGCTAGCGGACCTGTAGATTTTTTTGGTGGCCCATCATTTTGACGTAATTTTTAGCTATAGGAATTGCAAAGAGATTCCCTTTAAAAAAAAAAAAAAAAAGGTTCTAGAAACGTTCAAAGAGGTGGTTGATAATCAATGCATGCTGACTAGTGCATGCATTTAGAAGTAATACAGTTAGGGAGGGGCACGGAAAGGACAGCAAAAATTCAATAACTTGTGGTGTTTAGTATATGAGTTAGAATCAAATTTTTTAATTATTATAATGTAAAATTTTTATATGTTATAATATAAAGAAAAACTATGTTATAATATAAACTCTTACATATTATAATATTTTTAAACAAAATTGATTATAACATTTGGTTCTAACCAATACTTTTAAACACCTTAATAGAAGAAATATTTTTACAATCTATAAGGTCAAAATTAACTACAGGTGCTCATTAGAGTGATAATACCTCACAAAAATAGTAGTTTTATAACTTTAACGTGTAACTAAATATTTCTCGTGAACCAACAGGAAAAGAGAGAGAGAGAGAAAAAAAAAAAAAGAAATACAAAGACAAAAGTATATGTATAAGTGTGTATTGAATGGGCGGGGGGGGTGGGGGTGGGTGGTGTGTGGGGGTGGCGCCGGGCCGTCCTGGGCAAGGTACGAGCGTGAATGAGAGACGGAAATCGGTTGAGGTTAATGCATATAGGTGATATTTATGAGAAATAAATATCAAGATTTTAATGAGCGTATAATAATTGGAGAGAGAAGATAGAAATAGATGAGATTGGTCAGTTTGTGGCTGGTTGAACACTCTTGAGGTACAAAAGAAAAGAGTGTTTTTCATGAGAGAAAAAAAATATTGTGCTCTTTTGTTTTCAAAGGTCTTTATTATTATTATTTTTTTTTTGTAGAAAATATTGTGCTCTTATTCGTCTAAAAATCTGCCTCATTTTCATTCTTCTGTTTATAATTAACTTGCCTTCACCTTATTTTTAGCCAATTAACTTATATCAATTTGAGATTCTCAGCATATAATGTCTCTGCGTGTGTATAAACAATACATATATATATATACACACACACACACACACACACACACAGAGAGAGTAAAAGATGCAATATTATCCTCCTCTCATCTGGGGAAAAATTAAAGAAGGAAAAAAGAAAGATAAAACACCCCATTCTTTGCAACAACCTTTACTGGACATATATATATATATATATATATATAGAGAGAGAGAGAGAGAGAGAGAGAGAGAGATTGAGATTATATATTACCAACAACATAGGAACAAGCGGTCCATCCACCTCTCTTGGATCTAAGAACGGGGTTTCCTTTAAGATCCACTGTCCCATCTTGAGTATACTCATCAACCCCTTCTTCTACAGCCATAAAATTTTTTTCTAATATCTACAAATTATAATTCCTCAAGGAATTTCACGAAACCCCTTTTAGCTTCTTCTTTCTTATTTGTTTATAAGAAGATGCTTATTGTATATTCATTTGTTGTCCAAGCCCCTTTTATAGACCACTCACTCTTTGGCATATTCTAACATGCCTATCTCAACTATCACCAACAATTAGCAACTCAAGTTTGAGTTTTTGTAAACACAGCTGTTGGTGTTAAAAAACTCTTGTCACCTTTGGGTCTCTTCATAGGTGGACTCCAGATTAGTCAAGCTAAACCACTCGAATGTTAAGGGGCCCTTAAGGATTTGATGGGCTCAGATACCGGGGGTTTTATAAAAAAAATTATTACACTTCTTTTTTTTCGCTGATTCACTAAATTATTGCACATTACATTATCAATTAATAAATATATATATTTTGCTTACGTTTTAGTAAATATATGTATATTTTGGTCAATGAGTGATCGCAATCCTATCCTCTAATTATTGACGATTTTACTATATTTACTACAAAATTCTCAAATTACCTTTGAAGAAAAATCAACAAGTTAATTATCAGCATCGTACGTAGTAAAACTTATTAATAGACTTTTTGACATCCAAAAAAAAACTTATTTTGGATCCGTAAATGAATTCAAATTGTGTTGATTTAGGTTATTTTGATTTGAGTTGTGTGATTTGAGTTAGTGATGAATTGTTAGGAATTGACGTTTGGATGTGCATTTAAAATATTAATCTGAATAAGAAATAAAATTGAAATTTGTGTTTGGATAGATATTGAAAAAAGTTTTTGATTTAGTAACAAATCTAATAAAATATGAACGTTCATGATCCTAAAAATATATGCAATATTCTCAATTTATTCTTCTATTTATTAGAAACACAATGAAAGAAGAATCGTCTCAATCCCATATCAAATGTAGAAGTTATGACTTTTTTTTTCTCAAATATTGAAGAGAGAATTTCAGCTTTTACTGTAGCAAATATATCCGATTTTAAAGAGTTCAAAAGGGTTGGAACTGGGATTCAAAGGATTCATTTGATTTGAATTTTAGAAGGAAACAAATACATATTCAAAGGATTCAAAAGATTTGAATCTAAAGAATTGGTTGAATATACATGAAAAAAAAAAAAGAACCTTTATGTAGTTTCATTTTTCATCCAAAAACTTTGGCAGGTAATTTATGCATTACGTAAAGTTTATTCAATCGCTGACTATTGTGAACACTGGTTCACTCTCCTTGTGGTCTGTTTTCATGAAGTATAAAATACAAAGAAAATTAAGGAATCTTCCTTAACTCACTTATTTTATATTATTTATTTAATCTTATTTTAGGAGGATTTTTTTGTCAACAAAGCTTATTTAAAAGCTTGTTCGGGAACACAATTTGGACTAAAACAAGCTAGTTCGAACTAATTTTGTTACATTATTTTCTCTCATAAAATTTGAATTATTATAGTGTTTTTGGTTAAAGTTGTAGGTTTGAACTATGTTCTCAAAGGGGAAAAAAAAAGCGCACACACACAAAAAAGAGTATGATGCTCGCTTCCTTTGCCAGGGCTATTTCTCTTTCTTCTCCCCTTTTGGTGCCCTGCCTCTGTAAGAGGCCTCGAAGGGTCAGAGTTTGGCACTGACCTTGAGTTAGTCTCCAAAGTCTTGCCCCATAAGAGGGTTCCTAACTGACAAGGGGAGGTTTTCTTTAATGACAGTTTTGCAAATGGCGGCCAATCTAAGGGGAGTTTCTAGTCTTGGTAGGGAGTTGAGTTTTGGTGTGCATATGGTTGTCATCTTTGGCCTTATGTATGAGCTGACAAATCCTATTCCTATATGGCTAGGTGGTCCAATGGTTAGAGTTGGCTAAGAAAGTGAAAAAGAGCACTTTCCTCTAGCATGATGGAGGTAGAGTAGGGCTCGAAGGCCTCTATATTCTGGAGTTTCTAATTTTTTATGGCAGCGGGTCCTTAGGGTGGCACCTTTTTTTGTTGGAGAAGGTGGGTGGCAAGAAGGAGTCTTCACCCGTTGGTGGCTTGGCTCTTCTCTGGTCTCTCTTCGAATCACGTGCATTGTTTGTGGCTTCCTTCCTTATCTGTAGAAGTGGTCTGATCATTGCCAAAATTTTTGTCATTGTCGATTAAGTTGTACCCTTTTGTTTTAGATTTTATGGTTGTAAGACATGGATGTATATGCCATATGTTTTTGTTGTTTTGTTTTTTTTATTGTAATAATGGAAATAGTTTCCCCACCTTCCAATGTAGTTAATTTAGTCTATAAATTTTGGTGCTTTGTGATGTGGTGTTAGGCCTTGGTGGTTTTAGTTTCTCAATTTTAATCAATTGAAGTTATCTATTACCTATATTGGTGTATCTAAAAGAGCCTTTTATATGCTTAAATAGAGATGTGCCTCTTCAGTTTTCTTGTATTGGAACTCCATTTACATTTTACCCTTTTGGGCATGTCAATCGAACCTTGTTGATGATTCCATTTTGTAGTCAAGATTGAGTTACTAAATGCATCGCAATCTTTCACATGTCTGGCTTGGAAAGTAATTAATATATATAAAAAAAAAAAAAAAAAACAAAAGGGCTACAAAATTTTCCTTATCAACTAGGACGTTGGCTCCCATAAAAAACTTGCTTTTTGTAATGTGCTCTCTCTTAGAATTTAATTTATCCTTAAATTAAATTTAATATATATTAAGAGAAAATTAGAATAGAAATCTTATAATACGTAGTGCAGCCACCCTCGTATCAATGAGGGCATATGCCTCCATTGAGATTTATTTTTTTTAATGCATATAAAGTTTTAGAAAACCACAATTATGCCTTCTTTGAATTTTTAAAAATACTAGCTATGCTCTCTTAGTAAACAAAATTCTAATTATTTCCCCTTAAAACTGAGAATAATTCAAATTAAATGCATTAAAACTTGTATAATCTCTTCTAAGTACTTTTCATGTTTCATATTGTAATGACCGAAAAAATCTAAAAATTAATAAGTATGATTAATTGAGGATTTTTCCATCATTACTCAGCTAAGCACTTAGGAAAGTACAAGATTTGAGTTTATTAATACGCAAATTTGAAGGTTTTACTAGCCATGAGACCTTAGAAATAAATAATCTTGTGAATGCACAAATTTATGTGCTTTATTTATGAAACATGTAACAATGTAATATTATGATAGTACATTAAAATAATCAAAAATAATTATTTAATGTGCTAAATTAAAAGATTATGATTTATTGATTTCATGTATGAGCCAAAAAGATGATATTATTTGTCAAAAGTGGAATTTTCAACTTACTATGATGATGTGAAAAATTCCTATATGATGTCAGTTCAGTAAAAGAAACCCAGATCAAAAGTGATCATGAGTTCCATACCATAAATTGAAAATTGTGAGCACCAAGTTCAAGTATGCAAGATTTATGACATGTTTTACTATAATTGATCTCGAAATTTATAGAGATGATAAAGTAAGATAAGAGTTTTAAGAAAGTTACAAAGATCATTAGAAGTTCAAGAATTCCAATATTTTGAATGTGTATGGTTAGTTATTATACACATTAATAATTACGTAAAGTTTATCATTATTATTGTAAAGACAATAATAATAATAACAATTGTCATAGTAATAGTAAAGAAGAAAAAAGGCTTTGATGGGGTCCACAAATGTTGATTTATTGCTAAAACGCGGACCCATAAATGGCTCTTTACAAGAAGTAGTTCGTGTTATATCCATAAGGCATGAGATTGTGCAAAGTTTAGAATTTTAAATTAAATTGACTTTTAGATAGTCAATTTACCACAAAACTTTTATAAAAAAAAATTACAACTATTGTTTTCATAATGAAATTTGAAGTTTACAATATGAAAATTTTTAGTGAGAAGTATATGTTATAAATTTTAAAGTTTTAAAAGTAAAATAAAAATAAAAATAATAATAATTAATAATAATAATAATAAAATAATTATATTGAGCAAAGTTTTAAATACATAATGTCTTTCTTAGAATTCATATACATGTATATATACATATATGTGTGTATACAATTACAAAAATAGTTAATTATCGGTTTTGAAGACAAATGTTTCAAAGTTTACGGTTTCAAAATTAAATCACAAAATCCATATAGTATGGATAAATTTATGAAAATGATTTTATGACAGCATGAAGATGTTTATACGGCAATGATACAATAAGAAAATTTGAATTTATGTAATATTTTAAAGAATGAGAATATTACAATTTTAAAAAGTACAGTTATGTCTGTAAAAATTTCAAGTTTACGGATCAAATTTGATCTATCCGGTACTACATGGTGTAGACTGTGTAGATAACAAAATGGCCTATAAATACATGACACAAAAAAAAATATATGAGCTAATCAGATCAGCTCATCTCTCTCTCTACTCTCTCTCTCCTCAAACCCAGTCCAAGATCCGGCCACCATTTTCGACACCTCCCACACCAATGGGAAGCTCTCGTCGAGCTGAGTCCAACGGTGTGCCGTGCAGCCCAAAATGCCACCGGAGGAAGCCACACGCTCCGCCTGAAGTGGCAGTGAAGCACAAAATTTTCTGACGTGATTGCTCCTCCGTCTGACCACCGATTGATGCGATCTTGATGTCCACGGACTCAAAATGATGAGAGGAACAAGAAGACACCAATCTCCCAGATCGATTTTGGCTGTAGCGAAACGACGAAGTTGCCCCATCTTCGTCGCCGTGCCACCTTAGGATTTTGTCGTCGCCGGTGACGGTGAAGCACACCGCCGACGCCAACCAACTCAGAACTCCATGGTGATGAAAATGCCTCAACCAATTTCAGCCAAGAACAACCGCACAATGGAGCTCAGAGCAGCAGCACCGTCACCGCCGTGGGTGATGTCGAACCTATCCTTATGGCCACCATCGAGCCGAATTCAAGTCACCATCACCTTCAGACCGACGAGGGAAGGAAAAGCCCTCCATCAATTGCGAGAAAAATCTCGCCGTCGTCGGAGTTTGAACACCCCAATTCCACCGCCGTGAGGAACTCTGATCGTGATGCTCCCGGTCTCCTCGCCCCAAATTGGATGAGGGAAAGGGTCCAGGCCTACATGATGAAGCTTCCCAACACCTCAATTTTGGGAAATGCCGCAAGAAGGTGGAGATCCAAGACCCGTCGTGGAGCGCCACCGCGAGGAGGTGGGGCCGTCGTTCCACACGATGTCGAACTGCCCCATGTTAGGGGAAACGCTTAGAGTGCTACAGGGAACAAAACCCCCAACTTGATTTCACGGTAGATCCGCCGGAGATGGGAGATCGAAGTGCCCACTCTTCTCGCCGATATTAAGCCCCGATCTACATGGTTAGAGGCTGAATTGGGTAAAATTGACACCTTCATTGGACTCACAAGGGTTGACTTGGGGGGGGGCATTAGGCTTGAGCCCAACCACCAGCGGAGCCCAACGGTGGCAGTCAATGCCGGTTAATGGCGATCAATGGCCGGTCAACCACCACTTTGGGTTTCTGTGATCTGGACCTCCAATCGATGATCTGAGACCTCCTCCTGACTCATTTTGATGCTCTGAACGTGATGGTGACCTCCGTTTAAGATAATTTCACTCCGATAAAAATCATCTGATACTAACTACACGTAGATCGAGGCAACTCAGACTGCAATAACAGAGTCTAGAATGATGCTTTTAACAATAATAAATCTCCATGGATCATTCCTAGCCATTCACAATGGTCCGAGGAGCACTGCTGAGGATGCAGCGTAGACTGTAGATACAACGAGATGCAACTAGACCCGCACAGCTCGGAGTCCGGGTAAGTAGAAATCTCGCCTACAGTATGAATAGTTTTAAAAATAAATTAATTTTAATATTTTCATAAAATTTATGAAAATGTATGATCAGTGATTTATTACACTGTTATATATTATGATGTGATATGTTATGTTATGACATGATGTAAAATGCTATGATGCTGATGATATGATTAATGTGTGATGTATGCAATATATAAATTATATTGTTTAATCACCTTCAAGTCAAGTATGATAATGATTTACGATTCATGTATGATTATGATTTACGATTTATGAATTACGAAATTATGATGTCATGTAGTGATAAGTCAGACTGCATACACATAATAAGACAAGTGAAACTTATAAGACAAGTTAAAGGTGTCGTACCAACCTCCCGACCCACGGGGAGGCTCCATGTTAAAGTAATGAGTGATCTTGGTGTCGTTGGGACCTCACAAACCCTAACTTCTCAAGACTCGCGCGCAACCGGTACGATCACTCGGCCCTAAAGTAAGAAGATAAGTTACAGCTTAAATAATTAAGCATAAATCAAGTTGATAAGCAAGCATAAAATGCTCATGCATATTTTTATTAAAATAATTTTTAATTATGTTTTGCGAGGCTAATTTCTTACTTGCTAAGCGAAAGCTCATTTAAGTATGTTCATGCTGTAGGTAAGAAAATCCGGTCAACGGCACTTGATGGGCAGTGGTGAGCGACGGACGAATGGTGAAGATGGGAATGGATACCGCTCACGCAATGTAATATTTTTGCATTATTATGTTTATGAATTTATGCATGTTTTATTTTATGAAATTTCGTATGCTTACAATTTACGAAAATTATGTACATATGAATAAGTAAAATAATTTACGTAATTATGTTTTAAAAACCAAGCTTGTGATTACGCAACCTTGGTCCAGAGGATTTCAAAGTTTAAAAATGTTGCAATAAACGATGCAACAAATGCATGAAATTTGTAAGGAAGAAAATTATAAGTTCATTTAGAATTACAAAGGATTCTGAGAGATTTGTGTTATGTTAAGAAATGAATTTTACGGATATGTTTTTATGAAGTTATTATGAAAGTATAAAAGAAAAGCTTTAAGAAATTGGTATCTTAAACTTAAGATATAAGAAATCATATTTTGTTTGGTTTAAGAAGGTTTACTTTTAAGAAAATAATATGATATTTCTAAGATGTTAAAATTATAAGTAAAATATATAAATAATTTGCTAAGAAAGTTTAAGAGAGCATTTAAATGGGATTTTATTTTAATATTTAATTTAAAATTGTCTTGAAAATAGTTTTATCTAAATTGAGAAATGTCTTTAAAGTAATACTTGCTAAATAATTACTCTTATGTTTAAAAAGGAAAGTTCAAGAAAATTTCTATGGTTATGTTTCAAGAAATTAATGTTATAAGTTATGTAAAGGATCATGATTTGGAAATTATGATTATATTAAAACGTAATGATTATTATTACGTTATTATCACGTTTGAGAAATTTATGTTATTATGCTAGGTTTACGAAATAAAGTTTTGAGAAATGATTATTATATCTTTTAAGATTATATGTTAAGAATTCTTTATCAATAAGAATTCGTTTGTTATTAAGATTTGAAAAACAATTATTACTTCCTCTAAGGTTTTATGTTAAGGATTCCTCAGTAAGAATCCATTTAAAAAAAATTATCCTGAATTTCTCTACCTTAATTGTAAGTAAGTTTAAGTTTATGATGATGTTTAAGTTAAGTGACGGTCACGTAAGACAGGTCGTTACACATATTGTGCTCCCACTTAAATTTTTTTTTTTTGACCCTATCAATGCTTATAGTGTATAAATAGGACATAAATTAGTAAAGGGGTATTCCTCTAGGTTTTTCGACTATATATGTACATTTAATGTAATTTTTGAAAACTTCACTTACTTAAAAAAATCACTTAGTGTTTAATTGAGATACAAGAGACTAGTACATAAAAACACACAAAAACTAGAGGTATTCAAAATATCTGCTAATCTACCTAAACCATCCAATTCAAACTAAACCAAACTAAACCGGTGGTTTTTGTTTTAATTATGGATGGCTTGGGTGGTTTTTTACATAGATATTTTAGGTAGATTCGTTAGTGGCTTGAACTTTTAAACCCACCAAGCCACCCACCTAAACTGCACGTCAAACTGCGCACTAAACATTCGTTTCATATAATATTATTTTTGAAATATTTTATATAAGAATTTTATTATTTTTTTCTTTTTTCATTAGTCATTACAAGAAGTACTACCCATATAAGATACACATTTCCACACTCTATAATTACACTTCTTCTAATCACTCATTATCAGCATCTAGAAAAACAAAAATGTCAAATTAAAGAACCAACATATACAACTAAGACTAACTCAAAGAATGGAAACTTAGCCTCCCCCATTTAGCAACCAATGTCTTCTCTCTACATTGCCACTAGCCTACTCCTCCTCCTATCACTATCACATCGTCTCTCACCACTACCAGTCCAACTTACCACAGTGTCAATTAAATATATTAGTAGGAGGAGAGGTTTATCCACACCAGTGGAAAGCTTTAACTCAAGTTTAAAATTTAATTGTATTGGCTTATGTTATTAAGCTGTATTTTCAACTTTTTAATTTGGTTATTAGTAAGCTTTGATTTGTATTATTCTGACATTTTAGTTTGATCTTTATTTGTATTAAAACTTCGAAGGGAAAAATTTTAGACATTTTATAATTTGTTAAATATTAAAACAAGATTAATCTTAAACAGAAACCGCTCAAACCACTTATAAGTGATTTAATTTGGTTTAGTTTTATAAAAAAAAATATCAAACCGCCTAAGCATAAAATTTATTTTTGGTTTGATTAGTGGTTTGGAGGAAAAAACCACCCAAACTACCTACGAACACCCCTAACAAAAACAAGCAATTTAAGTAGAAAACAACAACTAAATAGAGATCGTATGTGGACCAACATTTTGTTGAATTAAAAAAAAGGATAATCTCAATATTCAAAAAGTATAATGTAGATTATTGTCTTTTAATTAAATGCATGAGAAATACTGTTATCATCCAAATAATATTTGTGAAAATATAGTAGGAATTGATGTCAAAATAATGTACTAAATTAATAAGATCGGAGGAAAGTTTCATACAAAAAAGAAAAATAAGAGAAGAAAGTGGGAGTTTTGTGGAAAAGGAATCAATTGTCAGCTTTTAAAAGAGAGAAAATTGTAGTAGGGTATGATAATAAAATATTCTATACGTGTAAAACACAGTAATTAAGTTTCGGATAAACTTTTAGGCTAAATTTAATGAGAATCATCTAAGATTATATAGAGCATAAGTAATTTCAACCAAAAAAAAAAAAAACCATAAGCACAATTAACAATAGATCATGAGTTTTTTTTTTTGCATATCCTATTAGAGATTTTTTTTCTTTAAAGAAAGAGAAGAAAGTTGGAAATTAGGATTAACGTGGGGAGCAAGATTAGTTCTTTTTTCCCGCAAAATCAAAAAGATCCTTTTCCCTTGAATTTGTATAAAATATTTTACTTGGTATAGATATAAATCATAGAGCCAATAATAGAAATAAGTCTATAGTACTTCACGAAGGTTTTTTCTTAGAGATTATTAAGGACAGAAAAGATCTTAATTTTCTTAGATATATTACTTGGATTAACAAAAAGATAAATATATATATATATATATATATATATATATATATTGTATTGTATTGAAAGATTCCTTCATATCCTCTATATATTGCATTAAAAGATTCGCGCATTCCTTCATATCCTCTATATATTGCATTAAAAGATTCGCGCATGTCCTAATCTATATATATATATATATATATATATATATATATATTCTAATTTATATATAGAGTCAATCAACGTGTACGTATTATATAGAAAGAAAAGAGAAAATAAATTCTTATCCGAGAGACCTATGGAATCCTTGAAAAAGAAAATCAGTTTTATAAATAGTTTTTGCTGAAAACAGTATATATAATATAATTTAATTTGACCAATGGAATAAGTTCAAAATATTACATACACATACATATCACCAATTTAGTTCATTATTTAAATACAAAATATACAAGAACTAAATCTCTTTCTGTTCTTCTTTTAAAAAAAAATTAGGGGGAATTGATATATATTGAGGTAAAATTAGATATAAAATATAGTTGAAGGTATAACCTAACAATAAAACTACACCCGACTTCACCTAAAAGTGAAGAGTTAGAATACCTTCACCTTTAAAGTGAAAAAAAAATTAGGTATAAAATTACCGTTAAATTATACAATTAACTATATATTTTTTTAAAATTATCCTAAAGTTATACTTACAAGTTGCAACTTGTTTTAAATGGCAAAGTACCCATTTCTTTCTAAATGGAGTGAATATCACAAACAAACACTCAAAGCTAGATAATGTTGACCAAAAGCGAATTTGTCATAATCCTATCAAACTGGCAAAATATTTTTTTTTTTTTTGGTTACGCCACTGTTTAGTTGCTATATGATGGAATTAAGGTCATAAATCGAATCAGATCACTAGGATTTTCGATTTTTCTCTTGAGTAGTACCTGTCTCCCATTTTAGGTTCTTGAATTGTAATTTTCTATTGGCCTGGTCTACAATTAATACTCAATATAATGATAGATTGATGAGAAAAGTTTCTCTCCCTCTCTTTTTTCCTCTTGAAGATAAGAACTATATTTTCTATCAATTATGTGTTCTTTTTTTTTTTTAGAATTTAAGAGTGGAGAAATTCAAACTGGAGACAGGTGTAGTACTATTACTAGACTTGAGTCTTGAGTAAGTAACTTTTGGATTTTTTATTTGGGGAAAGGATTGAGACTTGTTCACCTATTTGTTTCTATCGATTATGGTGTGTGAGAAAATTGTAGTTTTAACTAATTTTTATACAATATTTTCTTTTACATACTACAGTATTTTTTTATTCTAACTTGTTGTCCCAACAACGTCGACAAATGCCCCAACTATTTTTTAATAATATTAAATGTAGTCCCCACTTATATTCCTTTTAGAAAGGAAAAATTGTTAAAACATCGTCTCAAAATGTGTTAGCTTTTGTGAATTATATCTGAAGAATTTCTGTTTCTATGTATATGTGTAAATATTGGTCATAGAAACAAAATACATAACGAATTATACAATCATTTTTTCTTTGAATAACATTATATGTGCCCATCCCAACTTTTTTAAAGAATTTGATTTCAATTTTTCAAGATCATCAAGCGATTCTATTTTCCCTCAAACAAAACATTATTGATTCTATTTATAAAACAGTTTGTATTGTGTTTTCCTTTCTCAAAAGGAAAAAATAAGGAAATTGTAACTTTTAGATTTTAAATGCAACATCTTTTTCTTAATTTTTGAGAATTGTTTTCCTATTACTTTGGAGAAATGACTTCTAGTACAGCTAGGACAATTCTATCATATGATCTGGTCACCCACATTTTTTACTTTATTTTATTTTTTTCCCTCCTTTTTTTTATCTAAATTATTTTTTCCCTTCTTCATTTGGCTAGAAATGTGGTCCCTTATTGGAGTAGCAATAAAACACTAAAGAGGTCCACAGCTTCTCTATGCGCAGGAAAACAGAACATGGGTCACAGCCATCCCCATTACTAATTATTGCTTTTCTTGTTTTTAGTGTATTATATATTGTTGCCAACAATTTTTTTATAAAAAGTTGCCAGCAATATTAGAGTTAGGGGCGGAGCCATACCAAGACGAAGGCAGGTGGTTTTTTCTCTTAAATTTTTTCTTTATAATTTTGTATATAAAATTTTATAAGAATTATGTTTGTCCCTTGAAATTATATTCCGCCCCTTATCTTATTAGTATAGTCACACTTTCACCCCTGCACTAATTTGTCTCATTCCATCGCTGTTCACGGTTCACATACATATTACTAAATGACATATGCATATATCTTAAGATGATTGAGGATAAAATACGTAGTTAATCCCTTCAAAAATGCAAAAACAAATGCAGATTAACACGACTACACCCAACGGAGTTTTTTTTTTTTTTAATAAGGTAAAATTTATGCTTGAGTCCTAAGAAAAAAAAGTAAATATTAACAATTGTTGATATTTCCAGACAATATTCGTAAATCGGAGTGCTCGATACAAATAAAATATTTAAAGATGTGTCTCTCCGAATATACGTGAAAGATCGGTAGTTTGCAGATAATATTCGAACACCAATTTTCTAGAAGTAGTATTCCTCTTAATCACTTCATATTTTAATCGCAAAAAAATAAGTTAACATGTATTAGTGTTCATGCAATATTGCTTAGAATCATACTTAAATTCTCTTATTTTTTAATGAAAAAATCAGATACCCACCACAAAAAAAACTAAACTTTTAGTCATAATAGTTTTTAATGAAATTTTTAATCATAACAAAATGTTGTCATGACTAATACTTTTGTGGCTAAAAGTTTTAACTATAACACAAACTTTAAGTAAAGTTGTGACGAAATACTATTAGTCCCACAAAATTGTAACGCCCACTGTCTTCTTCTACGGACACTTGTGTTAATTCAACGTTATAATGTGACATTTAAAGTGCTATTATTATTTATGTTAAGTAGATTAGCTTTTTGTTTAGTAATGTCACAGGTGACGGCCACGAGGGATCAATGTGCTCGGAATGTTCATGTTAAAAATGATGATAAGTTTAAGTTTTTTTAAAGAGTTTCAACTTGTCCTAGATTTATAATTTTTACAATACCCTAGAGTCATATTCTTGATGATGATGATATGAATTTTGTTGCATATTTTCTTATTTTTATAATGTTTATGATGTCATGATAATTATATGTGTAAATTAATATATTTTTGAGGTCATGAGAGCCAACATTATTATTAGATATAAATATTATATTATACTATACTATATATTGAAATATAATTATATATTATATTATATTATATTATATATATACATATTAAACTAAACACCTACGAAAGTTTAAAAGAAATATAACGATAACTTTATATTATATATATAAATATATCGTATGAAAACGGCAAATTGCCGTGGATAGAATAAAAAGAAAAAAAAAGGGAAAGGAAGAAAAAGAAAAAAAAAAAAGAAGAAAAGAAAAAAAGGGGAATTGAATTAGATTAGGATTGCACTCTAAGAGGGAAATCTAATTAGATTAGGATTAGAGTTTTCTACACTCATCTAATATCTTCTCTCTCATAAACCTATAAATATACCTCTAAGCTACCAAAGTTTTCATTCTCTTAATTTCCAGCCAATGAAAATTCTCTCCCTCACCCCTTCTCAAAAATCTTTCCAAGAAAGCCTCCATCATTGTCTTTCTAATTCTCAAAGCCAAGAATTCATACTCTTATTTTCTTTCAAGCCAAAGTAGAAGGAATTATTTTTAGAGATTTTGTGTGCAAGTATTCATCTTTGTTGAAGAAAACCTAAGAATTAAAGGTATGTTTTAAAGTTTTCATGGTTTTGAATTCTTATAATTGATATATATTGTTTTGTAATAAACTTTATTAGAAAATTATTCTTTTATGATTATGAATGTGTATGCATGTATGTTTCTATAAAAAAAAAATAATATTGTCTATTACTTTGATTATAACAATGTTACTTTATGGTTGAAAGCATTTATATTCATATGATATCATGAAATTTCATGAAAATAAGGTTTTGTTGTTGGAGTGTGATAAGAGAATTCGAGGTTTTCAGTTTGTTGGTAAGGTGGCTGGTAACCTTTTGAAAACAAATGGTTTTATTTTGCTGTGATTTTTGGATATGATATAGTATTAAATGATATCATGAAGAGGAATATTAATTTTATGTATTGTATGAATGATTGACATGAATACTCTAAAAAGCGAGCACACCGAGAACTGTTTACATCACCTAAGTTAATGTTTAGTAGGCAAGCAAGACAAGTAAATACATTTTCACCCACAAAATGATAAAAGTTTACAGAAAAGTTTTGATAACATGTTTTATGATAATTTTTAAGTTTGTTTTTATATGTTGTTTTCTCATGAAAACTCTTGTTGTAACAGGAAGGTTTAACGAATATTTCAATGACGAGATATGTTAAAAGTATATCTATATATATATATATCACTTAATTAAGCATTGCACATCCTATGCTTATATTTATGATATCCCAAAGGTTGGACTTGTCATATTTGGTTTGGGCCTAGCTGCTGTACTCCTCTCATGACGGCATGCTTATGATGTTTATGTTTATGGTGCAACGTTTAGGCCCCCAAAGATAAAATGAATAATGTTTTAATATGAAAGTTTAAATGAAAAGATAAGTTCTACATAAAGTTGTGCCTCGTACACTATTATGATTAATATTATGATATTATGTAATGATTTTTATGAAATGTTTTATGTTATGAGATAAGAAAGTGTACTTACTAAGCTTATGATTGCTTAGTTTATGTCATGTTGTAGATAATGATAAGATGCAGGTCGACTAGGATGAAGAACAAGGACAGGTGTGTGTGCAAGGAGTGTTGGATTGGAAACGGAGTCATATCATTAAAGGAATTTAAACTCAAACAAAATTTAATATATTATGTTTTGCATTTTTATTTGTTTGAGGCTCAGTTCTATTTTTGATATGTTCTTTTGCGTTATGTTTTGTTGAATATAAAATTGTGTTTCTAAATTTTAGTTTCTTAGTTTTACTTAATTGAAAAAAAAAATGCTTGCATGTGTTCCTGGGATATTTCTCTAAATGTTGTTGATTATTTCAAATTTCTTATGAGTAATTATTAAGTTTAATGGTAAAAGCAACATCTCCTATGGTGTCTATAAGGGGGCATTACAGATTATGGTATTAGAGCGGTTTTTCGTTTCCAATATGCATCGCCACACGTCAGTTTCAAGTCCCCCAAGTCAGTATAAGATTCTTCTCTTTTAGTATATTAGATTTGTTATGATTATAACCAGACTATTTAGGACTCTATGAAACCTAAACTTTTATTGCTTTGAGCAAGAAGTGATCTTTGTCTCATTATTTATACATAACGGAATAGTTGATAATCAAGAAGTTCTGTGACAAGAGGTTAATTATGTGATTATATTATTTTTCTTGGAGAAAATAGTTTATGGAAGAGTAGGTGAATGAAATGATATGTAGCTCAAGAGAAGGGTAATGATAGTTATGGATTTTTAATGAACAAGTTTGAGAATTATACAAGGTTAAAAAAAAGGATTTTGTAAGGTCACATGTGAGATCTCTATAGTATTTTTTTTAAATGAAGAATATTTTGAAAGTATGCATGTTTTCAAAAGGATTGACTATATGAATGTATGAAGCTTATTAAGGATTACTTTGGGAGAAAATTATTTATGATAATATTTTAGCAAATTAAAGGGTTCATAACATGATATGATAGAGATTACACACAATAGTTCCTTTTATGGATGACCTTTGAATTAGTAGAGACTTCAATAGAGTATTTTAGAATTATTAATGTAGAAGACTAGAGATTAAATGTGAGATTATTAATTTCTTCTAGAGGATATTGCTTGAGGAAATTATAGAACGAGGTGATAGAGTAAGCCTAATTTTTTTTTTTTTTTTTTTTTGTGATACATGATATTTCAAAAGCAATGTTTAATAGTTTGTTGTAAAATCTGTAGAGAAGAAAGTCAAGCTTCAAATATGGTGTATTTTCACTATTATAAATGAATAAGTTATTTCACGAATGAGGAGATGTACTAGTAAATGTGAGATTATTAATTTCTTCTAAAGAATATTGCTTGAGGAAATTATGGAATGAGGTGATAGAGTAAGCCTAAATTTTTTATTTTTTTTTGGTGATACATGATATTTCAAAAGCAATGTTTAATAGTTTGTTGTAAAATCTATAGAAAAGAAAGTCAAACTTCAAATATGGTGTATTTTCACTATTATAAATGGAATAAGTTATTTCACGAATGAGGAAATGTATTATTAGATTTATTAAAGCATATGATGTTTCTCTGTATCTTGAAGTTAAATCTGAATATTTTGAAATCATTTGTATATCCTACAGTAAAGAGTTCCTAGAGTACAATTCTCTTTTGGCATGTGATTAAAGGCAAGTTCACATAACATGGAATATAAGATATAAAGAAAAGAAAGAGAATTAATATTGTACTTAGATTTATACTTCTATGAAGTATGATAGACAGAGAGACAAGAAGAGAATTCAAACATTACATATATGATATTATAAGTTAGACGTATGATGACTTCAATTAGACATGATTTTTGAAGAAATTTTTATGTGAAGAGAAAGAATGTTAAGAAAAAGGATTAAAAATTTCTATACATATTCATTATTATATATAGTTCAAGGACAAAACCTTTAGAAGGATAGAAGGATGTAAAACTCTAACTTTTACACAATGTTTTTTATGTTCATATGCTAAGCAAATACATATCGGGTCCATAACTTTTGCCCAAAAAGAAAGAATAAGAAGTTTGAGGGAAAATAATTTACAAGGATAAGTACACTATGTCTTTGATTAAAAAGGAAGATATTAAAGAACAAAGACATTTCTCTAGTCAAGGAGATTGGGAAATCAAAAGATTAAAAAAGCTACATGGAAAAAGGATATGAGATTAGGACTAAGACTTTGAGAAATAATAAATCGTATTAGTTAAAGTCTTGTGGCGTAACTAGTGGCGTAATCACAAAGAGGAGGAGGATACGTGAAGCTTATTTTAAGCTTTGAGAACAAAACTTTATAAGGTAGGGAGAGTTGTAACACCCGTTGTTTTCTTTTATAGACACTTGTGTTAATTCAACATTAGAATGTGACATTTAAAGTACTATTATTATTTATGTTAAGTAAGCATTATCAGTTTTGTGACATGGAATAAAATGTGCCGTCTTAGAAAATCTATCTACCACCACAAAAACTAAATCCTTACCATGTTTAGACCTAGGCAAACTCAACACAAAGTCCATCGAAATATCAATCCAAGGTTCAATAGGAATTGGTAATGGTGTGTATAAACCATGGGGTTGCACTTGGGATTTTGCTTGCCTGCAAGTGACATATCTACCACAAACTCTCTCAACATCTCTTTTCATGTGTGACCAATAGAAGTGCTCTTGCAAAACGGCTAAGCTTTTAGCAA
Organism: Artocarpus heterophyllus; assembly: GCA_025403435.1. Classification (NCBI taxonomy): domain Eukaryota; kingdom Viridiplantae; phylum Streptophyta; class Magnoliopsida; order Rosales; family Moraceae; genus Artocarpus; species Artocarpus heterophyllus. The sequence continues at coordinate 12,332,237 of CM046341.1, forward strand.
CTCCAAAATGTCCCATTAACCCTCCACTATGAGATTCCCTTACTAATAAATCTCACAAAAAGCAATTAGGCACATACAACTTATTCTTCCGAAATAGAAATCCCTCATACCTAAAGAACTTACCCACTGCGTTTTGTTCACAAGCTCATAAATCCTTACAAAAATCTTGGTCTAAAGGATACAATTCTTTAATGTGCTCAAAACCAAGTAATTTTGCATCAAGGGTAGAAATTAATGCGTACCTTCAATAAAGTGCATCGCCAACAATGTTTTCCTTACCTTGCTTGTAACGGATGACATATGGAAATGTCTCAATGAATTCGACCCATCTTGCATGTCTCTTATTCAACTTGTTTTGGCCACTCAAATGCTTTAGCGAGTCATGATTGGTGTGAATCATGAATTCCTTAGGCCAAAGTTAGTGTTGCCATGTTTCCAATGTTCGAACCAACATATACAATTATTTATCATAAGTAGGGTAGTTTAAGGTTACCCCACTAAAATATTTAATTAGTCTCCCTTCTTGCATAAGAGTGGCACATGTACATACTCTTGAAGCATCACATTCAATTTCAAATGATTTAGTAAAATCAGGCAAAGCAAGTAAAGGAGCATGGTTTAACTTTTCCTTGATTAATTGGAACGCTTTGTCTTGGCTCTTCACCCTATTTAAATCCAATGTTTTCTTGATGACCTTAGTACTTGGTGCGGTAACTCTACTAAAGTCTTTCACGAACCTTCTATAAAAACTAGCGAGTCCACGAAAACTTCAAACATTACTTACATTTATGGGACTTGGCCATTCTTGAATTGCGCAAATTTTCTCTTCATCAACTTGTATTCCTTGTGCACTCACAACAAAACCAAGAAATACAAGCTCATTGGTGCAAAAGGTGCACTTCTTCAAGTTAGCAAATAACTTCTCTTTTCTTAGTACATCTAAAACTGAATTTAAATACACAATGTGATCATCCATGTTTTTGCTATAAATTAAAATATTATCAAAATAAACTATTTTAAATTTACCTATGAAATCACGCAAGACATGGTTCATTAATCGCATGAAAGTACTCGGTACATTAGTTGAACCAAATGGCATAACTAACCACTCATATAAACCATATTTTATTTTAGAGATAGTTTTTCATTCATCACCCTCTTTCGTTCTAATTTGATGATATCCACTTTTTAAATCAATTTTAGATAATACAGAAGCACCATGTAACTCATCTAACATATCATCTAAGCGAGAAATGGGATGACAATACTTTACCATTATATTATTGATTGCTTGGCAGTCAACGCACATCTTCCATGTCCCATACTTCTTAGGAACCAAAATCATCGGAATGGCACATGGACTAATGCTTTTTCTCGCGTACGCTTTTTCCATCAATTATTTGACTTGCTTTTGTAGCTCCTTTGTCTCATCGAATTACAATGATAAGCCAGTTGGTTTGGAAGGGTAGCATCGGGTATGAAATCTATTTGATATTCAATTCCTCGAATAGTAGGTAAACTACGTGGAATTTCTTTAGGAAAGACATCATCATTGTAACGCCCCCTTACGGACGTAATAATAATCGTTACTTTCATCCTTGTTATTATTATTTATAAGATAAACCATTTAAATTTAAACACAATTTGATAACATATCCCAGGATCCATACATAAATTTTTTTTAATATTCCAAATATTTCATTCCTTTTTTTTTTTTTGTTTATCAATGCCAAATTAACAAACCATAATTCAAATAAAATTTCAAAACAAACTTTAAAATCTGTTTAAACAATTTGATAGACCAAACTTTTGCAAAATTAAAATAAATATAAAACAAGTCTTTTTACTTAATAGTGTCAAAATTTAAGCATTCAAAGAAATAAAAACATAGTTAAAAAAAATTATTCTTTCTAGGCATTCTTTCGTTTCCAATCCATCATTCATAGTTCACATACCCGTCCTCGCCCTCCACCTATTCCATGGTCCTCTTACCTTTATCTACAACATGATTATAAACTAAGTAAGCAAAAGCTTAGTAAGTACACTTTTCTATCTTACAACATAAAACATTTTATCTCAAGGCTGATTATCTAGGAAATTTAGTTGCCTAAATTCATGGATTATCGTGTATTATAATTAGCCATTAGCTTAATGAAATAACACAATTCGGATTTTTTATTCATAGTTTGTGAGAGCAAAATTATTTTTGTTTCTTTGAGAACTTTTTGAACTTATCAGAATTACTGTGGTGTTCACCTTTTGACTTATTAATTAATCATTCTATAATTGATTGTGACGTCTTCTTTATACTAAGGTTCTTGCTTCACTTTTGAGCAATGGATCGCGGTTTTATATAAATTTATTAGTAATGTCATAGGTGACGACCCCGAGGGATAGATGTGCTCGGAATGTTCATGTTAAAAATAATGATAAGTTTAAAGTTTTTTTTTAAAGAGTTTCAACTTGGCCTAAATTTATAATTTTTACAATACCATAGAGTCATATTCTTGATGATGATCATCATATGAATTTTGTTGCATATTTTCTTATTTTTATAATATTTATAATGTCATGATAATTATATGTGTAAATTAATATTTTTTTGAGGTCATGAGAGCCAACATTATTGTTGGATATAAATATTATATTATATTATACTATATATTGAAATATTATATTATATTATATATTAAACTAAACACCTACAAAAGTTTAAAAGAAATATAATGATAACTTTATATTATATATATATATATATCGTATGAAAACGGCAAATTGCCATGGATCGAATAAAAAGGAAAGGAAGAAAAAGAAAAAAAAAAGAAGAAAAGAAAAAAAGGGAAATTGAATTAGATTAGGATTACATTTTAAGAGGGAAATCTAATTAAATTAGGATTAGGGTTTTCTACACTCATCTAATCTCTTCTCTCTCATAAACCTATAAATATATTCTAAGCCACCAGAGTCTTCATTCTCTTAATTTCCAGCCAAAGAAAACTCTCTCCCTCACCCCTTTCAAAAATCTCTCCAAGAAAGCCTCTATCATCATCTCTCTAGTTCTCAAAGCCAAGAATTCATACTCTTATTTTCTTTCAAGCCAAAGTAGAAGGAATTATTTTTAGAGATTTTGTGTTCAGGTATTCATCTTTGTTGAAGAAAACATAAGAATTAAAGGTATGTTTTAAAGTTTTCATGGTTTTTAATTCTTATAATTGATATATATTGTTTTGTGATAAACTTGTTGGAAAATTGTTCTTTTATGATTATGAATGTGTATGCATGTATGTTTCTATAAAAAAAAATAAATTATATTGTCTATTACTTTGATTATAACAATGTTACTTTATGGTTGAAAGCATTTATATTCATATGATATCATGAAATTTCATGAAAATAAGGTTTTGTTGTTGGAGTGTGATAAAAGAATTCTAGGGTTTTCGGTTTGTCGGTAAGGTGGCTGGTAACGTTTTGAAATCAAATGATTTTATTTTGCTGCAATTTTTGGATATGATGTGGTATTAAATGATATTATGAAGATGAATATTAATTTTATGTATTATATGAATGATTGATATGAACACTCCAAAAGGTGAGCATACTGAGAACAGCGGCAACGTCATCCAAGTTAAGGTTTAGTAAGCAAGCTAGACAAGTAAGTATATTCTCACCTATAACATGATAAAAGTTTACAAAAAAGTTTTGAGAACATGTTTTATGATAATTTTAAGTTTGTTTTCACATGTTGTTTTCTCATGAAAACTTTTATTGTAAGAAGAAGGTTTAATAAATGTTTCAATGACGACGTATGTTAAAAGTATGTCTCTATATATGTATCACTTGATTAAGCATTGTACATCTTATGTTTATGTTTATGATGTCCCAAAGGTTGGACTTGTCATGTTTGATTTGGGACTAGCTATCCCACTCCTCTCATGACGGCATGCTTATAATGTTTATGTTTATGGTGCAACGCTTGGACCCCCAAAGATAAAATGAATAATGTTTTAATATGGAAGTTTAAATGAAAAGATAAGTTCTATATAAACTTGTGCCCCGTGCACTATTATGATTAATATTACAATATTGTGTAATGATTTTTATGAAATGTTTTATGTTGTGAGATAAGAAAGTGTACTTTCTAAGCTTATGCTTACTTAGTTTATATCATGTTGCAGATAAGTATAAGATGCAGATCGACTAGGATGGAGGACAAGGACAGGCGTGTGTGCAAGGAATGTTAGATTGGAAACGGAGTCATGTCATGAAAGGAATTTAAACTCAAACAAAATTTAATATATTACGTTCCACATTTTTATTTGTTTGAGGCTCAGTTCTATTTTTGATATGTTCTTTTAAGTTATGTTTTGTTGAATATAAAATTTGTGTTTCTAAATTTTAGTCTCTTAGTTTTACTTTATTGGAAAAAAATACATGCATATATTCCTGAGATATTTCTCTAAATGTTGTTGATTATTTCAAATTTCTTATCAGTAATTATTAAGTTTAACGGTAAAAGCAACGTCTCCTGTGACGACCGTAAGGGGGCGTTACAGATTATGACTAAAAATTTTAGTAATAATTACTATGACTAAAAGTCTAGTTTTTTTAACGACTTTTTAATATTAATACCATCTATTGATAATTTCTAATTCCATAAATTTGAATCTTGGATATTTGGGCCATCATCAATATTTTCATCTTGATTGGTCCTAAGTCAATGTAATTCTAAAAGTTAAAGAAGAAATTAAAAAAGAAAAAACAATGTAACCTTACAAATCTACAACCTAATCTAGAACAAAGTAACGTGTCACGTGCATATATTGTTTGTGGAACCGTAAATGATACCTACGAGGGTTTGATATATATATATATATATATATATATATATATGTATTTGTTATTTTTTTCTTCTACTTTATAAGGTAGAATACATTATTAATTTTCAACTATCCGTAATCTGCCAACAGGATATAGTATCCCAAATTTTATAATTTTCCATCTCTTCCAAGTTTCATATATCATTTTTTGTCCTCATTATAAGTCAACCTATCTTATTGTTTATTAATATTATTTGTAGATTCATTGAACAATAACAAAAGGAACTTAAAACACGTAAATTAATTCAAGGAATACCCAAAACATTGAATATTCTGTGTAATATATTAATAATCCATTAACATATGCATGCATAATTTATGTACGTGTAGAAAAATTGATGGATCAATAATATAAAAGGTTTATGGTCCAAACGTGTTAGGCATCTAGCCTTATCAACAAGCCATTATTCAATGTAAAATTCTTCTCAATTGACTTCTGATTTAAGATTTTTGGAACTCGTGAATTAATACACAAAAATCCAAAATGCAGAAATTAGTAAGTGGCCGAAGTTTGTACTCAAAGATCCAGGTTTCACATTCCTAGCAAGCTCACTATTATATAGGAAAAATTATGCATTGTATTATTATATAGTCCTTGATTTTGAACGGCGTTTTGAGTATGAAAATTAACCAATAAATCAAAGTCTATAGAAAGTTAACAATTCCAGTTTTGCTGTTGTGATCACGCCAAAAGTAGGTGCGTATAAGGAATAAATGCATTTTTAATTGATCAATAGACAATGACTTTGAAACATATGCACAACCAATCAGCTGAGAATGATTAAGATGATGAAAACAACTTTTCAATCTTATTCTATTAAAATAGAGCAATTTCTGCATTGAAAAAAAAAATATATACCCGCTAATATATAGATACCCAATCTTTTCGTTGTCAAATTTGTAAAAAAAAAATAATTTTGATTAAATTTAAAAGTTTAAAAAAATAATTATATATATTTAAACCTTTACAATTGCATGGTGGAAAAAAAAGTCAAATCAAAGTTTCAAATTTTACACACACTTTTTGTCGACAACATGAGGGGCTAAGTGGAGCAGAAAAGCACCTTTTAAATTATAAACCCTAAAAGTAAAAAGAAAAAAAAAAACTAAACATACGATAAAAAAAAAAATTAATCGAGCTCAGAACAAACAAAAAGATGACACATGCACACAGAAACCATGATACTGTTACATACACACAAATATATTATATTATATTATATATATGCACACCTAAAATTGCTAGGTATGGTTGTCAAGCGTACGCTACACATGACTCGTCCTATTGGAGATAAAGCTCACAGGGCCAGGGACCACACTCACAGAGAGAGGAAAATGCTCTCAATCAAGGAAAAAGAAGAAGAAGAAGCAGAAGAAGTTCACTTTTTGAAAACACAAAATTAATCAAAAGTAGAAAATGCTGACACCAAAATTTCAAAAGTTTGTCCAGCAAAGTCGTTCTAATTCATTAATTTTGAAAACACAAAATTAATCAAAAGTTGAAAATGCTGGCACTGAAATTTCAAAAGTGTGTGCAGCAAAGTCGTTTTAATTCATTAATTTCAATTACTATATCATAAAATTTTCACATGCTACAACATAAAGTTTTTATCAGTTGTAGTATTTTGTTTTTAAGATATTAGTTTTAAGTATATTTTCAAACACACTTTAATTGTATCTCCATCAAAGTAGAAATTCAACGTTCAAATTGTTGAAATTTTTACTCTAGTGGTCATAATGTACTATTGGTTAGCCCGATCCACTAACAATTGTGCTTGTATGCATTTAAAATTCTTTTACTTTAAAAAAAAAATGAGAATTTCACTCGTATAATCATATATATGAAAAAATAGCATTTCAATAAGATACATTTTTATCCGTTAAAATAGTTATGATATGATATGACGATTAAAAATTATGTCCTATATATAGTTCTCCTCAAAGAAAATGATAAAAAAATTCATGCTTTTTTCATTTGTGAAAGAAAAATCTTTTTTCCTTCTTTCTTGTTTTTTCTTTTTCTTTTTTTTTTAGAATTCTTTGATAGGATACAAACATAAACACATTGTCAATAAGATATATAGTTTGACCATTATATTTTCTTCAAGTTCTATTTAAATTATTGTACTTTTTTAGTCTAATATGGTCTCAAAGTAAAAACTGTATCGTATTAGTAATTTTTTTGTGAATGGATTCCTTTGAAAATTTTGTTTAAAAGAGGTGAGAATTTAAATGACATTCATTTTATTTCTTTTTTGATAATTGAGCATGAAAGCTTCAATTAAAGGCCACTAAGGAGAAAAATGCATCACAAATTCAGAGCCAATAAAACGGGCGCCACTCTTATGACTAGGCAATTAAATTGCACTCTGGTATGTACGTGGCTTTCATAATGATTTAGCATATGGGTTTGCTTAATAAAGTTTAGCATATGGGTTTTGCTTACCAAAGTTTCTAACAAGGCACGAATTAATGACTTGCATTTTGTGAAGAAACTCGAGTCTCGGGCTTCTTCTTGTAACTGTTATGATTATTTGTTTTAATTTCTCTATTTAGAATTGTTCTTGTGACAAATATTTGTCTTCTTTTTCTTCTTATTTAATTTAACTTGAGTGGAGAGCTTTCATAGGATTAAGATATCACCCTAATTGGGATAATAGATCACTAATTGCCCTTAGTTACCTTTCTTTTATTGAAAAAAAAAAAAGATCGACCAATAATACATTTCATAGCATAAACATATACAACCTAGTTAGTGATTAATTATTAGTGTCGATAAGTTTGAGATCTTTAGCTTAGAGGGTACATATTTACTTTACTACAAGTTCTACCTAATATTCACTTTAGTCTGAATATGCTGAAACATGTATTATATATTGAACACATTTAAGAGAATATATATGTACTTTTCTGGATGTAAAGTGGAACTTTCAGCCAGTTTTTAGGCCGAAAATTCACGATAAAATGAATAGATTATTTCAAGTGAATACAATATGATCAGGAGAAAAACAGGGATGGGTTGAAAAATAGACAGAACCAAAGTTCAACTAAATATACATGTACAACCAAATAGTCAAACCAGTCTCGATCGGTTTGATACTATAATGAATGGATAAATATATGTGCATGAATGTATGTATATATATATATATATATATATATATATATATATTTTGCATTCAAATGCATGAATATATAAATACTACATACATATATATAGGATATTTCCACAATATATTCATGTCTTCTTGAAGATTTGATACTTCAGTAATTATCAACCATTCAAATTGATCTTAACGGTTCGAATTGAACGAGGGATAATAATTTGACGCATTATTTATGTCAATGGTAAAGTATTATCTGTAAAATAACACGTAGTTGAGCAGTAAAAACATGTAGTTTTTGACCCAGTAATATATGGTTGCCTTTTTCGCCTCCCTCTCTTCTTCCTTTATAAACAAAAAATAAAGCTTTAAAATATCATAACTGCTTCGTTTCAACTCTAATTAAGTTCGGAACAAAGAGATGAACAAATCTCATCTATATAGTGTAAAGATCTCTCATGAACATTCATGTTTTTATACTTAATATTTGTTAGAAAAGACTAAAATGATAATTTTAATCATTTTGGTTTGAATTGTAAAATCTAAAGTGTGTGATTTAAATCGTAAAAAGAATTAATTTTTTGATATCTAGTTAAAAGTGTAAATCTAAACAAGGAATAAAACTAAATTTGTATTTTGATGTGTTGAAAACGTAACTGGAAGAGAGTGCATGTGTGAAAAGTGAAAAATCTGAAATTGGGGAATAATCTACGGTGTAAAAAGTTTGGAAATTTATAACGTGTTATTACCCCTTAAGTACATGTTAATATTAAAAAGTTTAATGTTTGAATTTAAAAATCATTGTGCAAAAGACTTTTCACCCCATTCTCCATTCATTTAATTTCAAAAAATTAACATTGTTACAGCATGCTTAGCGCAGGCGGGTTTTCCCCTCTGCCAAATGTATGAAACTTGCAGGATCACATCACATTCAACAATAGTTTTCATGAATCCTCCCTCCTAATGCCAACACAGGACCTATGTATAGAAGTTCCGACGGATTGAGAAATGACCTATAATATATGTATATATATATGTAATGCATTTGGCAATGCAGTTCACACTAAAAATTTGAATCAATCAACTATAGCATGCGAGAGTTTTACACTATAGATTACTTTTATTTGCACAATAATATATAAAAACTTGAAATTATAGCAGTTAAAATGACGTTGTCAAATGCTCTCTAGACTATCCAGAGTGCAGAAATTGACTATAGTTACAACTCAAAATTCAATGCCATCAAATCAACCTTTGCGTTATCTTTTCTTTTCTTTTTTCTTCTTTTTTTTTTTTTTTTGTGGAATATACGAGCCCCATATGTTCTTGTAATTATCCATTAGATTTGAACCCTTCAATGACGATACGCAACGATCGGTATGTCCACTTTTATTAATGGCGTTGAGGATTAGGACACAATCATCATCGTCAATCTTTATCAAATACCACGGGCCATAATGCATGTGTTTTAGTGAATGTACGGTCAGACTTTTTCATTCAATCTCAACCATATATGTAGCAACCTCAAATAACCTCTAACTAATTGAGTTTACTAATGGGAACTCTCTAGTTTTTCTAATATGGTGTTTGACATAGTGGTTAGAACTATTGATTGGAACTGTAAACACTGTAGCATGTGAAAGCTTTACACTGTAGCAACTTTTTTTTTTTTAACTGTAACATGTGAGAACTCTATACAATAACTCAAAAATTGGTTAGGACCAACTCATGCCAAACACCTCTTAAATTGCATCCCAACTCAACATGGTGCCAAATTTTGGCAATTGGGGATGGAAAACTACTCTCATGCTATAATGATATTTTAGTACTAAATTTAACATATGTTATACTCGACGCCTTAGCACTAACTATAGCATGTTAATTTTGGCATTTGGTAGTTGATGTATTAACCTTTTTATTTAATAATGAGAATAATTTCATTTTCCAATTATTTGAAACTTAAAAGTTCATTTTATAACTTGCAAAGTTCACTGATCAATATTATAAAAGGTATATATGTTAGTCAAAATAGTATCATAATGTTTTGGAATACGAAATAGAATAGTACAATAAAATATATCATTTTTATACTTTTTCATGTCAAATATAGAATTGGCATTGGTATTAGAAAAAAGTTAATCATCGATTGGAATATTAATAGTTTACAACGAGATGACTCCAATGAGTTCAATCGACTATCCACACCAAAAAAGAAGTCAACTTTGCTCTCTGTCAACTACTTTGGGATCTACCTAGAAAATTTTAGCAGATTTTCTCGTTCGAATTCAAACTCCTCTTTTGTGAGGGGAATAAATCAAGCCATACACTTGGCAATATTCAGGGAATGTATCTCAAAATTCAAATCGTAAGCCTTGTGTGAATCAAGTGAAAGGCCTAATTAGGTCAGCCAAACCGATCAAACCAATAAAACGCCAGAGTATCAATAACCTTTCTATGCCCTTTGCATCCAGTTGCTTTGTTTTTTTTTTTTAAAGAAAATGTTCGCTGTCTTGAGCGTCGGAGTTTCAGTCTTAGTAGAAGTTTTTCCCGTAAAGACGTATTTAGGTGACAGATCAAGGCCTACTCCAGCAAACGTCAAATTGTTCATTCATGACTCTAAGCAAAAACTTAATCATATTGTGAATTCGTACTCTGATCTGTATCCAATTGAGCTGGATATGATGTATCTTAAGGGGATTTCTCATTTATGTATATTATTACGTTCGTATTTGTATCGTAAAGAAATATTCCTAAAGCGGTAATTACTTCAAGTAATTAACCCTTTTTAAAATAAAAAACTAATACTCGGAACTTAAATTTAGAACTCAATACATTAAAAATAACTCGCTTACCAGTTACCAAACATCAATTGAAGCTCTTAATTGACTTTAAAAATAAATATTATGCATTCTATCTTATGGAGAAGAAGAAGTCAATATTTATGCAGTGATATTTCTAGCCACTGAAGACAAAACACTAAATCAACCTATAATAAATTCTTCATTTACCTGGCACATGGCACGATGTGCATGGATATCTCACTTGGGTTCTTTTTTCAAAAGGTTCGGCTGGCTGTCTTTTTCTTCTTCTTGATTTAGAAGAAAGTTGGACCCAAATGATACATTTATAAAATTATATATTGAATTTTTATAGTAGATAATGTAATTGTACTTCGCTAATAAAATAGGTGTATTTTAACTAATAGATTAATTTTATAATGGTCTAATCTATTATTGGAAGTAATTATGTATTACGAGCTATAAATTTTTAATGTAAACTATTATAGATTAGAATATTAAAATTTGAATCCGACGACTAGAACATCATGTTCCACTTAACAAAATGTTTTTCCTAGCATAAAAATTCGCAATTATGTATCCTAATTGTAGATATATTAAAATGTGTACACACATGCTGTAACACCCGCCTATTTTATGTAACGGACCACGTTAAGTTAGTAACGTTGTTAAAGAAATTTATTAATAAATTACGTTATATGATATGATATATGATGTGAATGTTACTAACTTTTTATGTCAAGTTTTGTGACAGGTGACGACCACATGGAATCGTTGTGCTCTAGTGTTCATGTGAAATTTTAAATGTATGTTTATTTATGATGCAATAATGTATGAATGTTTTATTGTATGGTATTTAAGGACAGTTCGGCAGGCCGAACTTTTAAGATCGGCAGGCCGAACATTCTTCCCCAGATCGACAGGCCGAACTTGGTGGAACCGGCAGGCCGAAGGGGAAAATCGACAGGCCGAACACGGCTGACGAGCAGTCAGCAGAAATCTCTCCAAATTTATGGCTGAGATAATTATGTTAATTGGGTGATTTAATTGTGATTAATTGGCATAATAAAGGATTGATTTTGTCAGTTAGGGAAATTAAAGGGGTTTGACTTGCATTGATTTGTGTCAATTCAAATGGTTTCCAATTTTAAATGGGCAAAACATGGAAAGTTGTGAGTGATTGTTTGGTTTCCTCTTTTCTCTCCTTTCTCCACGCCTCTTGCCTCTCTAAACAGTCAGAAATTTCTGACTTAATGAAGAGTAATGAACCTTCATTATCCCCATTACGTTAAAAAAAATTTTAAGGTTCTTCTCCTCAGAATATTTTTCTCTCTCTCTCTCTCTATTCTGAGACATTTTTTGATTTTCTCTATCTTCCTCTTCTCTTCTTCACGAAATTTCTCTCTCTCTATCTCGAGAATTCTCTGCAAAAAAAGAAAATTGTAAGAAAAGTCATATTTTGTTGGGTAAAATTCAAGGATTTTGAGAAGAAATTTCATGGTAAGAATTTAGTTTTTCTGGTATTTTTGAAAAAAATTCTTCTCCTCAATCCGTCTACAATATCTTTCTATAGGTATTGTGTTTTGTCTCAAATTTTTAATTGTGATGTTATGCATATATGTTATATGGTGTTTTTCTAATTTAATGTCATTTGAGTGTTCTATGAAAAATATGAATTTTCTGTCTTCTACTCTTCATAGTAATATTATTGTTTAACCTGGATGCATGAAAAATGTAATGATTATTCAAGAGGTAAATGAATGATGTTTTCATGAAAAGTTGTTAAAAATATGCATATGTATGTATGATGAATGTATTTTATGTTATGAAATTTTTATGAGATGACAATGAGAAAACTGTTTTAATAATGCTATTTCTGGATTTTTGTTTATGAAATGTTATATATATATATATATATATATTTAAATGATTTTATGATAATGAAATAATTTCATGCATGAAAATAAGATGTTTGTATGAATTATTAAATTAAAGTATATGTGTTTTGAATTATTAGAAAACGTTATTTGTTTTTTTTTAAAGATTTTTATGTTTATAATGTATGAAATGTTTTGATAATAATATTTAAGGAAGCATGTTATGAATAGCGTTTATATGTTTTGATGATAATTTTATGATGATGATTATGGGTTATGTATACATCAGTATTATATGAATGAATGTTATGTGAATGGATATTTCATGATATATATTAATGTATTGCATCTTTAAATGGATAATGGCATGAACACTCAAAGAACGAGCACTACGAGACCGCGGCGTCGTTACCAAGTGCATTTTTTAAGGTTAAGTAAGCTAGCGTTAAAGTAAGTACATTCTTACCTGCAACATGATACGTTTTGCAAGATTTGACGTTATGTTCATAATGATATTCATGATGATTTATGGATATTTTCCTTAAGAATTTCTATTAAGATTTTCATGATTTTAAGTTATGCATGATGTTTATGGCATGTTTCAAAGTATGAAAATTATGTATATATGTATCACCTAATAAGTGTTGCACACCCAATGTTATGAAATGATATGTTATGATGTCATGTTTGGTTTGGGATTAGCTACCCTTCTCCTCTCATGACGGCGTACCTACATGATAATTATGATGCAACATTTGGGCCCTTAAGATAAAAATGGAATAATTTTAAAATGGTCAACGTAAAGAAAGATATGTTTCTATGAAATTTGTGCTTAAGGCACTTTTATGATATGATGACAATGATGATGATGATGTTTATGAAATGTTTTAAATTGTGAGAATTATATGTACTTACTAAGCATTAGCTTAATCATGTTTTATGTCATGTTGCAGATAAGGGTAAGAAAATCATGGACTAGGCGGAGGACATGGGAAGGCGTGTGAGCATTATGCACGATGAATTGTAACCGGAAGCACGCCAAGAAGAACGCTCTTATGTTTTTTTAATTAAGTTATATATTTTGAACATATATTTTTATGTTAAGTTTTAAGAATACTTATATTATGGTTTTATAAGTTATTTTATCATTTTTTAATGAATTATGAACTTCCGCTATATTTTACGAAAAGTTGGTTTGTTTTAAAATTTAAGTTTTCCAAGAAAATTGGTCTCGGACGGCCTGCCGAACTTTTTGGCCGGCCTACCGATCACAATTTTTGGCCTGCCGAACATGGATGAGTTTTTGGTCTAAATTGCAAAGCCTCTGCCGGCCTGCCGGTTGAGGGAACTCCGGCCTGCCGATCATGTTAGGCCTGCCGAAGTCCCAAGTTCGGCCTGCCGAACTGTGGGAGTAAATGAGTTTTAAATGATGAGATGATTAAGGAGATTTACTTTGATATTTTGTTAAGTCCTGATTTTTACAACTTGATAAATCTATATTATTAAATAAGTTCTTGATTAATTTAAGTATAATTGAACAAATTATGATATGGAATAAGTTAAACAATGTTGTTCTAACTGTGTTAAGTTTTTTAAAAAAAATTGGAGGTATGAATGGATCCTGGTTATGTATGTTTAAGTATTTTTAAAATCAATAGTACCGTTTAAGTTTGATATTATTTATATGTTTAAAGTTTAAGCAAGTACGAATGTATGTATGTAACGATATCTGTGACGTCCGAATTAAGGGGCGTTACAGGCTTTGGTATCAGAGAGATTTTTTGATTACAATTCATATCGCCACACGTCAATCCAAGTCCTCCAAGTAAGTATGTTATTAAGTTAGATATATTGATGCAAATATGATGATAAGATTAAGGTTTGAATGTTTAATGATTAAGAACATAGTAATGAAAACCTGTCTCATAAATGAAAGATTATTCTAAGTCCTAATTATTTTAGGAAATTTACAATGGATGGCCACAGAAGAATGCAGACTCACACCCAAACCAATGAAAGACTCATGACGATGATTGCTGAACTACAAAGGCAGTTGGAGGAATCAACGAAGGGAAATTGCTGCTTTAAGGGCCAACGGCCAGAATGATGAACGACGAGGCAATGATGTGCCGCCTCCTCCTCCGCAGCAGCCTCAAGTCAATGAAGTCCCAGCTCATGTTGTTGAACCAAGAGCAAGCATATCAGGAACCCTTACTGGTCAGATGGAAGAGGGTTAAGCCAGTGGACTTCGAGGGTTCTAAGGATCCGCTTGTAGCTCAGGGATGATTAAAGACGATCGAAGCCACCCTGAGACTTGTGGATTTCACGGACAACGAGAAGGTCCTCTGTGCCTCGTACTGCCTCACCATGGAGGCCAGGATATGGTGGGATGGCATCGAACAAAGCAGGAATGTTGAAGAAATGACATGGGCTGACTTTGTTCACGAAGTTCAACACAAAGTTCTTCCACATGAATGTCACGAGGAAACATTATGAGGAGTTCAAAAGCTTACGCCATGGGGATATGTTAGTCACTGATGTGGTGACAAAGTTTGACCAACTTGCCCGTCTATGCCCAGGGATGGTTATGAATGAAGGTGAAAGAGTCAGAAGGTTGATCAGAGCTCTTAGGCCAGACATTGCTACAATTGTTGATGGGGCAAGTCTGCCAAGGACCCAAGAACAGGTTGTTATGAGGGCTCAACGTGCTGAGTTTCATCTATCAAAGTTAAGAAGGAACCAGCCTTAGCCCAACCAATAGGTCAATAATACAAACAACCAGAACCGCCCTCCCCACAGGAACAACAACAGCAAAAACAACAACCAGAACTGGAGGAACAATAAGAAGAAGGGCAATCCTCAACAACAGCAGGGCCAAGACACTAAGAGGCACAATGATGGTCAGCGCAACAACAATGACAGGCGATTTCAACCATGTGCCAAATGTAGAAAGAAACATCCAAGGGAATGCCGATTAGGGACAAACCAATGTTTCATTGTTCATATGTGGGCGTGAAGACCACTTTGTAAAGAACTGCCCCAAGTTGATGAATTCTAATGCCCTGTAAAGAGCTCCTCCTCAAGCCCAGCTGCATCAGATGCAAGCCTCCCTTGAAGGGCCACTGATTAGTCAAGGGAGAATTGAAGCCCCACCGACGAATGCCCAAATCTATGCCATGATGAAAGAACAAGTGGCTGCTGAAGCCTCCAATGTGGTCACAGGTCAGATAACAAGCTTATCTAATGATGTTTATGTTCTTTTTGACTACGGGTGCCACGCATTCTTTTGTGTCTATGTCACATGCTAAGAAGTTAGGGGTTCGTTTAGAGCCTATGAGACAGGGATTCACTACGACACTACCCTCTGGGGAAGTGATATTATCCACGCACTGTTTGCGTGCAAGTACCCCTATGGATTTCTAATAGGGAACTTTTCAGTCGACCTCATTGTGATCGATATGCATGACTACGACATGATTCTTGGGATGGATTTCCTAAGCAAGTATAATATCCTCAATCGAATGCCGAAAACGAAAAGGTGATTTTCCATCCTGAAGGTGATCAGAAGTTCATTTATGTGGACGAGACCAGAAAGAAACCCAGCATGTTTCTATCGGCAATGAAAGCAAGGAAGCTTTTAGCAAGTGGCTGCATGGGCTATCTGGCAAACATTGTAGACAAAAGCCAAGAAGGAAAGATAAGAATTGAAGATGTGCATGTTGTTCATGAATATGAAGATGTGTTTCCTGATGATCTAACGAGTCTAGCGCCAGAAAGAGAAGTTGAATTCGAGATTGAGCTTGCTTCAGGCACCGACCCAATCTCAAAAGCACCATATAGAATGGCCCCGGTACAGAATTAAAGGAGCTTCACATGCAATTAAAGGAGCTACTTGACAAAGGATTTATCAGGCCAAGTCACTCACCGTGAGGTGCTCCAGTCTTGTTTGTGAAAAAGAAGGATGGCACTATGAGACTCTGCATCGACTACAGAGTAGCTGAACAAGGTGACGATCAAGAACAGTATCCGTTGCCTCGAATTGATGATTTGTTTGATTCAGCTCAAGGGTGCATCGGTGTTCTAAAGATTGATCTACGATCAGGGTATCACCGAGGTGAAGATTAAAGAAGGAGATATCCCCAAGACTACTTTCAGGTCGAGGTATGGTCACTAGAATTTGTGGTTATGCCTTTCGGTCTGACGAATGCACATGCTGCCTTTATGGATCTGATGAACAGGGTATTCAAGGATTTCCTCGATAAATTTGTTGTTGTATTTGTCGATGATATTCTTGTCTACTTTAAGAATCAAGAAGAACATGAGGAGCATTTAAGGATTGTGCTGGAGACTTTAAGAAGACACCAGCTATATGCTAAGTTCTCCAAATGCGAGTTTTGGCTTGATAAAGTGTCATTCTTGGGGCATGTTATTTCAAAGGATGGGATTATGGTGGACCCTGCTAAAGTAGAAGCTGTACTCAATTGGAAGCAACCGATGAATGCAAGTGAAATAAGGAGCTTCTTGGGTCTAGCAGGTTACTATCGGAGATTCGTAGAAGATTTCTCCAAGATAGCAGCTCCACTCACGAACTTAACTTGCAAGGGAAAGAAGTATGAATGGACAGATGCATGTGAAAAGAGTTTTCAAGAACTGAAGAAAAGACTAACGACGGCTCTAGTGTTGGCAATTCCTGAAGGTAATGATGGGTTTGTTATTTATAGTGATGCATCCAAGATGGGCCTCGGAGCTGTATTGATGCAAAATGAAAAGGTGATTGCTTATGCTTCAAGACAACTAAAGGATTATGAAAAGAACTATCCTACTCATGATCTCGAGTTAGCATCAGTTGTTTTTGCGTTGAAGATATGGAGACACTATTTGTATGGAGTCCAATGCAAGATCTTCACTGATCATCAAAGTCTGAAGTACTTCTTCATGCAAAAAGACCTGAACATGAGACAACGAAGATGGCTAGAGTTGGTGAAGGATTATGATTGTGAAATCCTTTATCATCCTGGTAAAGCTAACCGAGTAGCTGATGCTCTAAGTAGGAAGTCTAGTTGCCACGTTGATGTCCATGCAAGCAATGTCTCCACCTTTAAGGAAGGAAATTCTAGACTTCGGTTTAGAACTTAGTAGTAGGCCAGCTATCAGCACTCTCTCTTGCTCCGACGATGTATGATGAAATTCAGAATAAGCAAGATGACGATGAAAGCCTTGTAAGGATCAAGAAAGAAATGAAAGAAGGAAAATGTCAAGAGTTTCGTATTGCGGATGACGGAACTCTGTATTTATGTGTTCTCAATGTTGATGATTTAAGGGAAAGGATCTTGGCAGAAATTCATGACACTCCTTACTCTATTCATCCAGGTGTAACAAAGATGTATAATGATCTAAAGGGTAACTTCTGGTGGTTTGGAATGAAACGTGATGTTGCAAAGTATGTGAAGAAATGTATGACATGTCAGCAAGTAAAGGCCGAACACCAGAGACCTGGTGGTGAACTACAGTCTATCCAAATACTGAATGGAAATGGGAAGAAATAGCAATGGATTTCATTACCGGCTTACCCAGAACTACGAACGGTTATGAATGCAATTTGGGATAGTTGTGGATTCGGCTGACGAAGACGGTGCATTTATTCCTATCAAGATCACTTACTCTATGGAACGGTTAGCGGAAACTCTATGTTAAGGAGATTGTACGACTTCATGAAATTCTCAAGTCAATTATCTCAGATCGTGATGGCAGGTTCACATCTAAGTTTTGGAAGAGTGTACAGACTGCAATTGGAACCAGGCTTCATTTCAGTATAGCTTTTCATCCTCAGACTGACGGCCAAACATAGAGGACAAACTTGATTTTAGAAGATATGCTACGGGCATGTTCTCTCGATTTTAAGACCAGCTGGTGTAAAATGCTGCCGTTAGCAGAGTTTGCTTATAACAACAGCTTTCAGGAGACAATTGGGATGGCACCATATGAAGCGTTGTATGGATGAAAATGCAGGTCACCTATATGTTGGCACGAAGCTGGTGAAAAGAAGTTGATGGAAAGCGTAGATGCTGAAAGAACCGACTTTGTGAATGAAACTTCTGAGATGATAAAGTTGATAAGAAGAAGAATAGAGACCGCTCAAAGCCGTCAAAAGAGTTATGCTGACAAAAGAAGAAGACCTTTAGAGTTCACCGTAGGCGAATATGTGTTTTTGAAAGTTGCACCAATCAAAGGAGTTATGAAGTTTGGGAAGAAAAGCAAGTTAATCCCAAGATTCATCGGTCCTTATGAAGTTGTTAAACGAATAGGCAAAGTAGCTTATCAGCTGAAGTTGCCATCTGAAATGTCCGCAATGCACGATGTATTTCATGTCTCCATGCTCAAAAAGTATGTTCCAGGACCCTACGCATGTGATTGAGCCACAAGTGATCGAGATACTAGAAGACTTAAGTTATGAAGAAAAGCCAATGAAGATACTCGATCGGAAAAACCAAGACTTTGAGGAATAAAGAAATTCCATTGGTCAAGGTATTATGGCGAAATCAGCAAGTTGAAGAAGCTACATGGGAACGTGAAGATGACATGAGAGTTATGTATCCGCATTTTTTCTAAGTTTCGAGGACAAAACTTTTATAAGGTGGGGAGAATTGTAACACCCGCTTATTTTATGTAACGGACCTACGTTAAGTTAGTAACGTTGTTAAGGAATTTTATTAATAAATTACGTTATATGATATGATATATGATGTGCATGTTACTAACTTTTTATGTCAAGTTTTGTGACAGGTGACGACCGTATGGAATCATTGTGCTCTAGTGTTCATGTGATATTTTAAATATATGTTTATTTATGATGCAATAATGTATGAATGTTTTATTGTATGGCATTTAAGGACAGTTTGACAGGTCCAAACTTTAAGATCGCAGGCCGAACATTCTGCCCAGATCGACAGTCGAAGGAAACCCATCAGGCAGGCCGAACTTGGTGGAAACCGGTAGTCGAAGGGGAAAATCGGCAGGCCGAACACGGCTAACGAGCAGTCAAGCAGAAATCTCTCCAAATTTATGGCTGAGATAATTATGTTAATTGGGTGATTTAATTGTGATTAATTGGCATAATAAAGGATTGATTTTAGTCAGTTAGGGAAATTAAAGGTGTTTGAATTGCATTGATTTGTGTCATTTAAGTGGTTTTCTATTTTAAATAGGCAAAATCATGAAAGTTGTGAGTGATTGTTTTGGTTTCCTCTTTTCTCTCCTTCTCCACGCCTCTTGCCTTCTAAACAGTCAGAAAATTCTGACTTAATGAAGAGTAATGAACCTTCATCATTCTCATTATGTTAAAAAAAAAAAATTTCACGTTCTTCTCCTCAAAATATTTTTTCTCTCTCTCTCTGTTCTGAGACATTTTCTGATTTTCCCTATCTTCCTCTTCTCTTCTCCATGAAATTTCTCTCTCTCTATCTCGAGAATTCTCTGCAAAAAAAAAATGTAAGAAAAGTCTATTTCGTTGGGTAAAATTCAAGGAATTTTGAGAAGAAACTTCAAGGTTTGAATTCGGTTGTTCTGGTATTTTTGAAAAGAAATTCTTCTCCTCAATTCGTCTACAATATCTTTCTATAGGTATTGTGTTTTGTCTCGAATTTTTAAATGTGATGTTATGCATATATGTTATATGGTGTTTTTCTAATTTCATATCATTTGAGTGTTCTATAAAAAATATGAATATTTCTATCTTCTACTCTTCACAGTAATATTACTGTTTAACCCGGATGCATGAAAAATGTAATGATTATTCAAGAGGTAAATGAATGATGTTTTCATGAAAAGTTGTTAAAAATATGCACATGTATGTATGATGAATGTATGAAATTTTTATGAGATTACAATGAGAAAACTGTTTTAATAATGCTATTCTGGATTTTTGTTTATGAAATGTTATATATATATATATATATTTAAATGATTTTATGATAATGAAATAATTTTATGCATGAAAATAAGATGTTTGTATGAATTATTAAATTAAAGTATATGTGTTTTGAATTATTAGAAAACGTTATTTTTTTTAAAGATTTTCATGATTGTAATGTATGGTTTGTTTTTGTTTTACATGCTTAAGGTAATTTTATGATTTGAGAAAAATTATGATAATATGTTTATAAGATGATAAATTATGTTTTCGTGACGATGATTATGAGATATGTTTGTAAAATGTGATGAATGTATACATGAGTATTATATGAATGAATGTTATGAGAATGGATATTTCATGATATGTATTAATGTATTGCATCTTTTAATGGATAATGGCATGAACACTCAAGGAACGAGCACTACGAGACCGCAACGTCGTCACCAAATCACGTTAAGTTTAAGTAAGATAGCTTTAAAGTAAGTACATTCTCACCTGCAACATGACACGTTTTACAAGATTTGACGTTATGTTCATAATGATATTCATGATGATTTTATGGATATTTTCCTTAAGAATTTCTATTAAGATTTTCATGATTTTAAGTTATGCATGATGTTTATGGCATGTTTTAAAGTATGAAAATTATGTATATATGTATCACCTAATAAGTGTTGCACACCCAATGTTATGAAATGATATGTTATGATGTCATGTTTGGTTTTGGATTAGCTACCCTTCTCCTCCTCATGACGGGCGCCTATGATGATGTTTATGGTGCAACACTTGGGCCCTTAAGATAAAAATGGAATAAGTTTTAAAATGGTCAACGTAATGAAAGATATGTTTCTATGAAATTGTGCTTAAGGCACTTTTATGATATGATGACAATGATGATGATGATGTTTATGAAATGTTTTAAATTGTAAGAATTATATGTACTTAATAAGCATTAGCTTAATCATGTTTTATGTCATATTGCAGACAAGTGTAAGAAAATCATGGACTAGGCGGAGAACATGGGAAGGCGTGTGAGCATTATGCACGATGAATTGTAACCGAAAGCACGCCAAGAAGAACGCTCTTATATTTTTTAATTAAGTTATATATTTTGAACATATATTTTTATGTTAAGGTTTAAAGAATACTTATATTATGGTTTTATAAGTTATTTTATCATTTTTGTTAATGAATTATGAACTTCCGCTATATTTTACGAAAAGTTGGTTTGTTTTAAAATTTAAGTTTTCTAAGAAAATTGGTCTCGGACGGTCTGCCAAACTTTTTGGCTGGCCTGCCGATGTCCAGAAGTTTGGCCTGCCGATCACATTTTTGGCCTGCCGAACATGGATGAGTTTTTGGTATGAATTGCAAAGCCTCTGCCGGCCTGCCGGTTGAGGGAACTCCGGCCTGTAGATCATGTTCGGCCTGCCGAACTGTGGGAATAAATGAACTTTGAATGTAGAGATGATCAAGGAGATTTAATTTGATGTTTTGTTAAGTCCTGATTTTTACAACTTGATAAACCTATATTATTAACTAAGTTCATGATTAATTTAAGTATAATTGAATAAATTATGATATGGAATAAGTTAAACAATGTTGTTCTAAACAGTGTTAAGTTTTTTTAAAAAAATTGGAGGTATGAATGGATCCTGGTTATGTATGTTTAAGTATTTTTAAAATCAATAGTACGTTTAAGTTTGATATTATTTATATGTTTAAAGTTTAAGCAAGTACGAATGTATGTATGTAACGACATCTGTGACGTCGAATTAAGGGGCGTTACACATGCACTCACACATGGAAATTAAGTCTTCACTTTCATAGTCAAGATCATTTTATGACTGTGGACATGGCTATTAATTGTTATTTCATGAAATTACCTTCAACATTAGTCTTAGATCTCAAAACTCGGTTATAGATCTTACCAAAAATATTTTGTCCTTTTTGTGGTTAATTTATAGATATGAATCTACTTTATGTTAAACCATTTTTTTTTATAATCGGTGAAAGCTTCAATAAAGGGCCATTAAGGGCAAAAATACAACACAAATTTTTAGCCAATAAAGCGGGCACTACTCATACAACTAGGCAGTTAAACTATATCATGGCTCGTACGTGACTCTCATAACATGATTTCGCCACACAGTGCCATATTTTAGTCCCAAATGATTCCAAATCAAAGCCTTCTTACCAACAGTATACATAACAAGGCTTGGACCACCATTTAGCCAGACATCTAAATACCTTTCCCTTGTTATACTAACAATAATATGAGATAGGGAAATTGTAACACCCTCTTATTTTTATGTAACGGATAATGTTATATTGGTGATGATGTTAAGCATTTTATTCCATATTAATTTATGATATTATTGTCACTAACATTTATTCTAAGTGTTATGACAGGTGACGATCACGTGGAATTGATGTACTCAAGTGTTCATATTATTTACATTGTATGTTTATTTATGATTCATTAATGATTTATATGCTATGATGTAACCTTGTATGTTAGTACAGTTCGGCAGGCCGAATTGCCCCTCAACATTTGGCAGACCGATGGAAACCATCGGCAGGCTGAAGTGTGACGTCAGTAGGCTGATGACAGCTGACAAGCAGTCAGCCGAAGTTTCCTAAAAATGTGACGATGATTATTGGTTATGATTGGATAATGATTGCTGATTGATTAGCATTTTTTGGATTAATTTCCTCATTTAAGGAAATAAAACATTTGATTTTTGATTGATTGGATTTAAATGATAGGTTCCCATTTTTTTTGTTAAAATATGGAAGGTATGAACTAAATGGTTGACTCTCCCTTAATCCTCTCCTTTCTCTATGCCAATTAGCCAAATTTTAGTCAGAAAATTTCTAATAATAATGGAATAGACAAGCCTCCTTTGTACGTTACTTCCATTTCCCTTTTCACAATAATTTTTACTCTCTCTCTCAATTTCTCTCTCTCACTTTCTTCCCTTCATGTTTTCTTCTTCATTTCCTCTCAAATTTTCCCTGCTTTAAGTTTTAAGAAATATTGAGTTTTCATTGGGATTAAGTTCAAGGAGTTTGAGAAGAAATTTGTCAAGGTAAGAACTTTTTTTTTTTGTATTTCTGAAATGTATATCTCTCCTTAATCCGACTGCCATAACTTCACCTGGAAATTTTATTTGCTCTGAAATTTTAGTATGATGTTCATGTTGTGTTATGTAATGTTCCTCCAAGTCTCACGTTATTTTAATTTTTCTACATTAAAATATGAATTTTCTACCCTTTGCCACTCATAGTAAAAATGTTGTTGTTTATTATGATGCTCAAATATGTGGTTTTAGTTCAGGAGGCAAATGTGCTTTAATTTTTACAAAATTCGCAAATAGTTCATGTATATGTTATGATGGACTAGAAAGTTTGGTGATGATTTGATGATTATTTTAGTGTTATTAAATTTTCATTAAGACTAGGTTTAGAACTGCTTTGTCATAAATTTTTGGACTCCTTGTTTTGTGATGTTTTGTGTTACTAAATGATTTATTTGTGGATGGGAATTTATGTGATACTGTATCTATATGTTATAAAGCTCCTTTGAATTTTAGGCTCATTATAATTTTATTTTAATTATTTGAAAATGTTCTCCATAGAATACTCACTGCCTATCAACTTGAAGTTAGTTTCACCACTGATTTTCCAATGCATGTTTTAGTGATATCTTAATTTTATTTGAAGCCCAATTTTGAATATGTTATACTATAGGTGTCTTTTACATGCAAGATTTTTTGTGGTAATATTTAAGGATGTGAGTAATTTATTTTATGAATGTAAATATGGGCCGTTCACTGTTTTGTTATTGTTGGTAGATTTTATGTGTATAATGTATGACTTGTTTTTAGTCACTAAATGAAATTTTTATGACCATAGAAAAATCATGGTAATATGTTTGTAATAACTTTGTCCCTGCCAAGTTTGGTACCTAAATGTGTGAATGTTGAGTTATTAAGTTTTTAATTCATGGAGGTCAGAAATATATTTATGTTGATAGTTTTGATGATTATGGTTAGATGCATGTTATGAATTATGTTTGCAAGAGATGAATGTATGTGTGATGTTATATGGAATGGATGTTTTATTCTATAAATAAGTATTAATTTTTTTTGTATCTTTAAATGAATGAATGGCATGAACACACTAAGGAACAAGCACATCGAGACGCAGCGTCATCATCGACACATTTAAGGTTTAGTAAGCTAGCTAAAAAGGTAAGTACATTCTCACCTACTAACATAATATGTTTATAATGTTTGAAATTATGTGCTTAATAATATTTATTCTATGATGGATTTTATGATGGTTTCATTTAAAGATTTCTTATGAAATATTTTTAAGTTCATAAAGTTATGCATGTATGATGATGACGTATTTCAAAGCATGAGAGTTTAAATATTTATATATATGTATCACCTAAATAAGTGTTGCACACCAATGTTATGATATGTTATGATGTCATGTTTGGTTTAGGACTAGCTACCCTTTTCCTCTCATGACGGCACGCCTACGATGATAATTATGATGTAACACTTGGGCCCTTAGATAAAATGAAATAAGGTTTAATATGGTCAAAGTAATGAAAGATATGTTCCTTATGAAATTTGTGCCTAGAGCACCATTATGATGATGATGATATTCATAAAATGTTTTAAGTTGTGATATATGAAATGTACTTACTAAGCTTTAGCTTATTCAGCTTATATCATGTTGCAGATAAGGGTAAGAAGGTTATGGACTAGGCAGAGGGCGAAAAGGCGTGTGAGCTAAGCAAGATGAATTGTAATCGGAAGAATGCCAAAGAAGCAAGATTTATGATATAAACCAAGGTTTATAATTTTAAACATGTTTATTTGATGAGTTTTAAAGAATTCATGAACAATGTTTTAATATTTATCTTATTCATTTTAAGTATATGGACTTCCGCATATTAAAGTATTGATTCTCGTTTTAAAAATTAGTTTTCTAATTTTTTAAAGTCGGTCGGCCTGTCGAATAATGATGATCGGCCTGCCAAACCTAGCAAAAGTTTTAAACCTTGTTTTGCAGAGCCTCAGGCGGCCTGCCATAGATGTGTTTTGGCCTGTCGAAGTCTCAAGTTCGGCTGCCGAACAGTGAGAGCTGATTGTTTTATAATGTTTGACGTTTCATTTTAAATTATGATTTTATCATTTGGTATATTTAAATTATTAAAGAATGTTTATGATCAAGTAAATTATTATTGTTATTATCATGGATTAGGTTATTGAATGTTGTTTAAAAAAAAAATGCATGGATCCTAGGTATGATTTCTTAGTTATGTTATCAATTTAGTTTTGTTCAAATGGTTTATCCTAAAACAAAAATATATAATGTATGAATGTAACGATATAGTGAAGTCTGTAAGGAGACGTTGCAGAAACTTCTCTGTTATTATACACTGAAAACAACAAAATAAAAAAAATAATAATAATAATACATAACACAAAGCTAGGTACGTATTGGTGGAACTTTGACAGTCTTGTTTGCTACCGCTACTTTCTTCCCCGCTTCTGACTGACATTAGGTTGGCCCATTCCCTGCGCTTTCCTCCTTCCTTCAACAGCCCCATTGGATCCGGCTTCAATGTTGGTACAATGAGACCTTCTCTGAAGATCTCTACCATTGTTGGATCCTTCTTGCCACTTTCCTCCTCCGCTAGCCCTATGCCATTTTCCAATCGCCGCCAACCTCCCTCCCTTCGCCTCTCCCCGTTGTGGCCCCTCGATTGGAACCAAATTAGGCCATAAGTGATTGATCATGGCCGTCCCAACGCTGGCCGGCATTGTAGCTAGCCACACTCGCCTCCCCCCACCTCCGTCGGCACAGAACTCTGCCGACATCCCACCCATTCGGCTGCAGCTTTTGGTCGGCCCTCCTCTGCCCCATTGCCCTCTGTACCTAACTTGGTCAAGAACTGGCCTCCCCCTCTCACGAATTCGTCCCCAACGCCCAGCCAACACTGATGCCAATTGCTGGATCCGAAGGGAGAGCGGGCGACACCTCAACTTCTCCAAAGAGCCTCTGGACCACTTCTTCTCAAAACCCTAATAGAGCAAAATATTCTTTGC
Source organism: Artocarpus heterophyllus (assembly GCA_025403435.1). Taxonomy (NCBI): domain Eukaryota; kingdom Viridiplantae; phylum Streptophyta; class Magnoliopsida; order Rosales; family Moraceae; genus Artocarpus; species Artocarpus heterophyllus. The sequence goes on from CM046341.1 coordinate 12,358,936, forward strand.
GCTGGAGTCTAATCAGATTTTTGAAGATAAGAAGGGAAAATGACTATTATATATATATATATATATATATATATATATCTACATATATAATATACTTCAACATCCTTGTCTTCTAGTATTTATTGAAAAGTCCTCAGTATCATTGGATCACACCTATATTTCACGCAACCGGGGTTATTTAGAAGAAGTGAATATATTGTAAATGATAGTGTTCAAGGACATGTTGCTGGTTCAATTATCCAAATACGAATTCATTAGCTCATCCTGACAAACCAAATTGTACTACGATAGAGACCATGGGCATGGCCGGAGAAGGAATAATGACAATGAAGAATTCCAAAAAGAGGACAATGAGGCCAAACGACATGGTCAACCACATGCGTTAACTTGTGATGAAACCACACTACGCATACGACAAAGGCCCATGCGTGGACCCCTTTATTTTTTTTTTTTTAAATGATTTGTCTACATGCGTGGACTTCTAATAACCTTCATGCCATTTTTTCCGCACTACTAAAGCAGTTCGACCGTTCATTTTTGCCGATTCCATTAATTAATATATTACAAGAGCAGAATTTCGCACTCATGAGAACCTCGTCTTTATCTGCGCACAAATTAATGGGTTAATGGAAAAAAAAAAAAAAAAAAAAAAACTCATGATATTTTGTTGGATTCCCTTAGGGCTAATTTAATGTTGTTGTGACTTTAAAATAATTATAGTAGAGTGTTCAGAAAAAAGTTGAAACTACTAGTACAGACCGATCTTTAGACGACAATTAGTTAAATCGTCATATAATCTAGAATCAAAATATGTAGTCTAATTTCACAATGGTTTTTAAAGTCTTTTTGGACGTTATCCATTAACATTAGCAACGGTTTTCTAAGAACACCGTTCATAGAATATGCACATTACACGGTTTGTTTTGCAAAAACCGTTGTCAATTCTGCCATTCAAAAAAAATCATGAAAACTATTTCTTTTCAAAGAATGATTTGTTTAAATATTATTCCAAATTTACATCCTCCCTTTTTATAACTTAATTTATATCTCATAATTTAAACATAACAACTTTCAAATACATACCTTACAAATTCTTCTTATCAAATATAATCAATATGGATGTAACATATTTATTTCTAAAACCATTAAAAAATACGAAATCTAAGATCAAAAATCACTTAATTGAATACAAAGAAAAACTATGAATAAAAAACAAGTTAAATTCAAAGAAAGCAAAGTACCCAAATTTTGATGCTCAACATGGTGGCGACGGCGATGGATATAACATATTTGTTTCTAAAACAATAAACAAAGTTTCTTTCAAAATCTAAGGCAAAAAAATCC